>JAOTQJ010000011.1:6629233-6640609 GCA_025642045.1 Solanum sejunctum | reverse complement strand
AGAGCACGAGTTCAAGAGTCCTAGGGAGTCTATGAAACCTTGTCTAGTAAAGTCCTTATTATTGGTGCGAAGAGCTCTACATCTATAATTTGGTTGCTATAGGACATTTAGAAATTATTTTCCTTCTTTTCGATTCTAAATTGTGAGATAAAGTCAAACTCTATAATTTTATTTTCTAAATCGTGCTTTATATAAATCTCACTTGAGTGAGATTTGAGGTCTTGTAAAACCATAAGTAGAGTTATTACCCCTGAGCTAGAAAGACGATAAGGGAGACGAGGAGACTAGGTAGTGAGAAGTTAGAATTATGTACCTATTACATAAGTAATAAGGTGATAAATCGATTGCCATAAAATTAATGAAAGAGTCGTAAGTACCCTATGACTTTCACGATGCGATATAGGGGAAGAGAGGTTGTCATAAGGTGTTAGAGCACGTCCAAACTAGAAAGAAGTGTATGCTGATATGTTGTAGTATTTATACTATTGAGGGTGAAGTGTAGATCTCAAATAGGGGGAAGGAGTGCTTTTAATGTAATAGATCTAAATTAGGCTTATAATTGTAAGTGAAAGCTCATGAGACTCATTGAGTTATTGGCTTAGTCAGATAAGGACATATGATTAGGCAAGTGGTACTGAGTTGTGAGGAAGGGATATGTTGATTGGATATTCACTATGAGATTTTAGTGGGCTTATGTTCCCTAAATTTTTTCCTAGTAGTTGTAAAGTGGTGTGATTTTAAAGAGGTATGTGATAAAGGCACATGTTAGTACTAGACCCTAAGCTTAAATTTTGAGTAGTAGTGTGAAAGAAGAGATAGTATCGTGAGAGTGATAGTCTTAGTTATAGATTTTCTCTAAGAGGCTTGCCATAGTGTATGAAGATGCTAATTTGTAAGGAAAGTGATTCTATGGGTAGGGGTACAAGTGCCCCTTAGGTAAGACTAGTGAAATGAGGATAGCTCCATAGATAAGAAGAGACTTGAGATGTATATCCATGATTGTGTAAAGATGTGTGAAGCTTTAAGTTATAACTGTTATAAAAATCAGGATAATGTTTTTGAGTTCAATGTGAAGTAGGTTCAGGTAAGCATTATGTGTTATCCTGAGCAACTAAGTTGATTGGGGTTTATGGGTAGATGATGAGGAGTTTTTCATTATAGTCTATGTATTATACAGATGGGTTTATGAGAGCATAGAACTTGAGTGTTAGCAGTCAAAAGAAGAGGTTAGATTGTAAGCATTGTGAAAAGTGGTTAGGTACTCCATAAGAATAACAAATATAGAGAGATTTCCATAGACAAGAAAGGAGCTAAGAGTGATATTGTTGAAAAGAGTCTGAGTGGCTAGTTATATATATGTGACTATAGCATCACAGAAGAGTTTAAGACATTCTTGTGGATAGTGATTCCTTGGCCCTGTGGAGATATGTGCTTATAGCTTAGTACAGAGTATTGACTCGTAAACTTAGAGGGATGACCCTTGATCTAAGGGGGAGATGATAGGAGAAACTGAAATAGATCTTGAGTTTGATAGAGATGAGCTGATCGAGATGAGACATCAGTTCTTGTCATATCATACATTCCTTATTCTTCTGTTGAGGTGATACTCTCTTCACGTTTGGTAGGCGACTGCCACGCCTATGGCCTAGTCCCATATACCACTTATTGATTGTTACCCAAGTTATTAGGATGAAAAGTGATAAAGTCATTCATTAATTTTGATCTTACCCCATGTATCTAAGTGTTTCCACTCCTATGTTAAATGAGATGCACCTAAGTTTTATAGTACGTATAGTTCTATGAACTTAGAATGAGTCTTTATAGACGAGAAAGATTGTACTTCTTTACGAATATCCTCAAATAAAATTTCTCGATTGCATTGTACTAGAATCTCCATTCCAAGCCCTTTGAGTAATACAACCTTCCAGTCTTGATAGAAGTATTGATGATAGTAAAGAAGTGATGGTTGATGAGAGAGAGTGAGAATTCTTGATTTTGATGCCATCTTATGCATATAGTGACCTTCGGCTTGTTATGCCATTGTTGATTGTAGTAGACGAGTAATGGATGATGGGAGGGAATGAGTGCTCCTGAATTGTGATAATGGAGTTGAGTCCCTATCCTTGAGTTGATGTTCCTTTTGAGCCTCTGCGTACTTGAGTATACAAGTCCTTGATGGTATTCATGCCTAATAATGATGTTGACGATAAAGTTTAAACTCTAGATATTGTGTTCTAAGTCTATTCTTGAGAATGAGTGTTCGAGTGTCTAAGTATATGTGTTCTTGATAGTATACATGCTTACTTTGCATGAAGAGGTAGTAATTTGTGGTTTCGCCAAAGGGAGAGATGATGAGTTCCTCCAGGTCCAAATTATGATACTGATAGTAGTAGACTAAGAGTGGGGGTATATGAGGAGGAGTGAATGTAGCATTGTTATGATATTAGTGTTAAACTTATGTCATATAGGGATAGATATAGAGAGAGGGAGAGAGATGAGACCCTATGATATGCAATAGATAGAAAGAGTTGTGGGTATGACTTTGAGTGAGAGTTCATTGAATAATGGAGGTAGAAGTATTAAGTAGGCTTGAAGATTCTAAGACACAGTTGAAGTGGTTAGAGTGACACATTTGAATGCGTGGTTGTTATTATGTAACTATTGATGATAGACTATTACTTTGTGGTGAGAGTTTCAAGTAAGGATGGGGGTAGTGAAGAGGACTAGGGATCTCTTAAGGAAAGTCCATGAGAAAGTATAGAGTTGAGTATTGAGAGTTATCTTGTATGGATATAATCATCTTAGCAATAGCACCTTCAGGCTTAGAGGTAGGCCTGAAGGGAATAAGGGGATGTGGATAGGTAGAGTTTTGAATAGGAGCTATGAGCTTAAGTTGATAGAGTAGAGTGTCGTGAAAGGTAGCACAATTGAGATAAGGTCCTAAGCTTGGGAGTTGTACATCGAGTCGTGTATCGATGGTCCCATTCTCCATTAGAGTTGATGGTTTCCTTCTTGAGTTCGAAAGATTGATTGACGAATTTGTTTTAAATGTTTCGAATTGATTGAGTTTTGATGATCCATTCGTGCTTGATGGTGAATATGTCTAAGAGAATATCTCTACTCTTGATCTGAACCAATTTATCTATTCTGAGAGACTTGTGACTATCCAGATTAGTTGTTTGAGAATTGAAAGGAGTCTTGATCGTTATTCATGCCTTAATCCTACCTTTACTCATCATTCGATGATGAATGATCCCAAGAGGGAGATAATGTAACATATTGTAAAATTACTAAAATACCCCTAGAATGGAATCGTGCACATAACGCATCTTCCCAAGCTTTGATGGAAAATCCAAGACCGAATTTTTGATCAGTATGAAAAGTTGAGTGAGAAAATGACCACAACCCAATTTTAGAGCAACTGGGTTGAAAAATAATTTTTGCTACTTAATTTGGGGACAGTGTCGATGCACGTCCAAGGCGCAACACACCTGGGACGCGAACCAACACTTATATTTTTTTCAAAAGTTTTCTATGAGATTGAAAAATTGATCGAAAAGTGATTTACAAAAATCTACACATAAAACGCACTTGACAAATACATTTTATATGTATTTTCATACAAAATCAATTTTTCAAGGTGTTTTGAGAAAATTCGCCAAAATACACATGTCCGCGTCCTTGGCGTGATGCAGATATAGTGTCACGGGGTAAAATTTTATTCTTTTATTTTAGAAAGGATATTTTGGTAAATCCCCTACCCCTCTCAATTCCTATAAATGATTATAAGATCGTTTTTCGACAAAATAAGGGTTTCTAAACTAATTTTTTCAGGCTCCATAGTTGAGATTTTTGAAAGAGGAAGAGAAAAGAAGCTTGAGGTCTTGAGGACTTGAGTCAAATTCTTGCAAGGATTCGTGTTGTCTTTATCCCAGGTATGTAAGGCTAAACTTAAAGCATGAGATTGTTCTCTCATGTGATCCATAGATGGTCATAGATGAGTTGAGAATTCATGAGTCGCCATCATGATTCTTGAAGTATTATCCTGATTAATTTCTTAAATTAAGCTTTTATTGTAATAATGAGTTTCTTGTATACAATAATATCTTGATGATGTTCTTGAAGTTGAGAAATTATTTGAGTGTATGTTCATGCCTTCATTCACATGAACCCTAATTGAGGACTATAATTGCTTTTATGCATTATTTTGAAAATTGAGATTTGATGGTCATACTGAGCATATTAAACACCGATGATTTCTTTTGGCATATTATATTAAGTTTTCATGAATATAACTTTTGAGCATGAAGAATAATAAATTGAGAAAAAACTTTGATGATAAGTAGAGATTTTTGAAGCATGAGTTTTACTCAGAAAACACTTGACGTTTTAATGAGTTTTGATAGAATTGAGCATTAATTTTAAATGATGCTTTTAGTACATATTGATGATAATGTAAATATATTTTCTCAAAATATATTCATTGATAGATGATGGTGATAGTTGATATGAGTCTTAAAGATTATTGATTTGATTGCTGAGTTGTGCATGTTTTAGTCTTAGGAGTATTATTGAGCACCAAGTGGGTGAGGAGTGTTACCCCAAAACTGTGTTTGCCAGCGTAGGATAGTCGTGCAACATGTTCTGGCGACTCTTGTCCCAAAGGTTGGACATTTTCTTTGGATCTGAGAGGGATAGACAGAGATACTACGTCCTTTACCGTGGCAAGTTTAGGACAGGCGTGACAGCGATGCTAATTAGTTGTGCACCACCGAACTTAAAGGTGGTGGGATAGGATAGATGCCGGTTAAGAGAAACTCTCAAGCAACAATGATTGAGCATGAGATTTCTAACGGAGTTATTCTTTTCTTTTCAAATGCATATTATAAAGAGCATGATTTACTTTAAACTTGCATATTTTACTGAGTTGAGATGAGTTGAGTCTTTTGAGTTGATGTTATTTCCAATGTCATGCCCCAAAGTCCCATTAAGGCAGACTGGCACCCATTGCCAATAAGGCTTGGGAGAACCAACCTTCCCATGCACTTTCTATACATATTATAAGGGGTTTCTCCTGAGCCTTATTGGCAACGAGTGTCAGTCCACCTTAATGGGACTTTGGGGCATGATAACCATATTATTCTACCTGTTTTAATTTCATTCAGCGATTTTACATACCATACATTTCACGTACTAATGCCACTCTGACGCTACATCTTTTTATGATGCAGATACACGGGATAGAGATCATCAGCAGGCGTTTCATTGAGGATCTTTGGACGTCTAGCGAATTGGTGAGCCTCTCTTACTTCGAAAGATTCATATGATACTTTCATCTTACTTTAGAGTTAGAGTTGCGTAGCATTTATTTTGATTGAGGTAGTCATAGGTCTGTCATTGACACCACCTATTAGTGATAGAGACTTTAGAGACTAGAGTCGAATTTTTGATTGATAAGACTGTGAGCTAGTTCTTTTCTACTAGTCTTTTATATATTATTACTATTTTGAGACTAGATGAGATGTGCCCATTTACTTCCTTTTATCTTCCGCTGATTTTGTAGAATGTACTATTTGAATGAATGTGACGAGGCCAAGTGGTTCGCTTGAGGACTAGCAATAGTCTCTAGGTGCCAGTTACGTCTAGGGTACCCTCCTAGGGTGTGACAAAATATTAACATTATTGTCAAATTTTATTTTCTTTAACTATATCAATATATGATTTTAATAAAATATTTATATATAAAATACATACATACGTACATACATATACACATAAATTGTATTTTTATCTTCTACTTTGCAGCATCTTCTAAATTAATATAATTGAAGTAACTACTCATGTATTCATGATTAAAATGGTGAAATCATTTTATTCTATGTATTATACATATATTTTTGTTTATAACAATTATAATATAAGAAATTTAATGTGTTATTCAAGTTATAGGTATAAATGTCTTCTGATTGTTTTTTTAATTTAAAATACATGATTCTCAAACTATATTCTTATTTTTTTGCTTTAAAAAAATCACATATTGAATTAATGGTCCATTAATCATTGTAGAACTGCATATGATGTTATTTGATGATTATACTAAGATAAAAATCAAATATAAATTTGAAAAACCAGGTATAATTCAATTTACTAAATTGTGTATTACCAAGTAATTAATATAAATTTTAGTTAGACAAACTAGTTATTTATAACTATTATTAGCATGAAGTTTAGTCATTTCTTCCAATAGATAAAAATAATTTTTAAAGTATATATCCTAATTTGTTTTGCTGTGTTTCACATATATTAAAATTACTAGTTTAGTGTATGGGCATTTCACATGTGAATCACGTCAATATTATCAAAATTGGATGCTATTAATATATAACACCATGTGAAATTACCGAAATGCCCCTAGAAAGAAATTGTGCGCATAATGCATTGTGCCCATAAGAACCAAAGGAAAATCCGAGACCGGTTCACAATCAACGCAAAAAATTAAGAGGGGAAGTGACCTCAACCTGATTTTAGAGCAACCGATCAAAAAATAATTTTCGCTAATTAATTGAGAAATAGTGTCAGTCAACGCCCCTGGCGCGACGCGGACGGAAGGTGGACTAACAACTTTTTTTTATTTTTCGATGAGAATTCGTGAAAATATACATGTCCGCCTCCCCTGGCGCGTCGCGGACATGATATTTTGGAGTCAAACTTTATTCATTTAATACATGAAGGGCTTTTTGGTCATTCCCTAACCTATTCTATGTCCCAAAAATGTATTTAAGGGTCATTTATATCAAATTAAATGTTCCAAAATTTATTTTATTAACTTCTAAACGAGAGTTCTTGAAGGAGAATGAAGAGAGGGCTTGAAAATTCCCAGATTTGGGTCCAATTCCTTGAAGAAGCTTTAGTAATTCTTCATCCAGATATGTAAGACTACCCAAAACATAAGATTGTTCTCCCATGTCTCCCCATTGATGTGGAAAGTTGATAGTTGAAGGTGATGGGTTTTGTCTCCAACATTCTTGAATGCTTTATTGAAAAACTATTTTTATATTACATATATTTTCTTGAATTGACGATCATCATTACTTGAACTATTTGTTTAAATGATTGACTTGAATTATTATCTAAACCTTACATGATTACTTTGTTAAAGAGTACAAAAATGAATCTAAGGGTTGATGTATAGAGCCTTGATCATATTGGTGTGTTTGCTTGTTGTGGTCCGAGTCCTGAGTCGACTGTATTGATGATTGATGTTGATGAGATTGATACCCTTAGAGTCTTAAAAGGTTGAATTTAATCTTAAAAGAATGTTTCTAACTTCTAGAGTTGATAGATGATGAGATGAGTGGATGTACCTTGTCCAAAAGAGACCAAATAATGAACAACCTTGATGTTTGATAGTTTATTAGCATGTTGAGTTCTGGGAAGAGTATTGAGCACCGGAATGAGTAAGAGTAAGTCCCACTTGCACTTTTTAACTATATGTCCAGCATAGGATAGGATTGGACCATGAAAAATGAATGTTTCCTTAGTACAAAAGAGGACTTGATAAATTTATAGATCCACTGACAGGCTAGACTTGTCCTGTACCCCCGCAAGATACTGAACGGATGTGGTAATGACATCATTTTGTTGTATCATCACCTACTCATAGATGATGATTGTTGATGAGAGAAACTCCTAGATAGGTTACATTTTGATAGTACTCTAATATCGATGTGATGGTATGAGTTGTGATTGATATTGATGTGATGGTGTTTATTCCTTATTCTGAGATGAGATAAATATCTGATAAGTTGATGTTATTCCATTATATTCATCCTATACTATTTGCCTTTATCACATTTACATATCATACATTCCACGTACTATTGCTACTTGACACTGCATCATTTCATGATGTGGATTCAGTAGACAGAGGACTTCAGCAGATGATTCGTTGAGGTTCAGAGATTCTTAGCTCAAGAGACTTGGTGAGTCCTTCCCTACATTTGGAAGATGTCTTTTATTTCATTTTCTTACGTTATAAGTTATTTTGAGTTTGTTGTAGCCATGGCCTATCACGGTACCTTCCTAGACTTATAGAGATAGAATCTTCATGGACATAGAGAGATGATGTTTTGATGTTTGGGTCTTTCCCCTTGTTAAACTGAGTTTCTTAATTCTATCTGATGGTCTGGACAATGGTGACTAGACTTGTGGCCTATGACCCTCATTTTTGATGTAAATATGAGAAGATAGAATAACCCACTATTATTTGATTTCTAATTCTGATGTATTCCACTGATGTATGATTGAATGGATGCGATGAGGCCAGGTGGTTCACTCGGGGGCTAGCAACAGACTCTAAGTGCTAGATATGCCCATGGTACCCTCCCGGGCCATGACAAACTTGGTATTAGAGCATAAAGTTCAAGTGCCCTAGGGAGTCTATGAAGCCGTAACCAGTATAGTCTTGCTTATAGGTGTGTTATGCAACACAATTCATAAGTAGGAGGCTATAGGATATTAGGAAATGTCACCATCCTTCTATCATTTTAGTTTGTGCGGTAGAGTTTAACTCTATAAAAGTCTTGTTCTAATTCGTGCATTACACGTTTGTAGAATATGCTTCCAAAAGAAACTGCTGCTTAGAGAGATGCCTCAGCCCCAACTGTTGAGAATTCCCAACTAAAGGTCCCTCCTCAGATGGGTACGAGGAGATAGGGTCGACCTGTAAAGACTACTGAGGTCCCACAAGAGCCTCCTGCAGAGCCACCGTCAGCCCCCACCTTAGATGTAGAGTTTAGGGGAGCTATTACCATGCTTACTCATCTAATGGCCTCCCAGGGTAACACTCAAGGTCCTCAGGCTCCAAGTTCCAGCTCACAGGAGTCCACAGCTGCAACTAGGCTCAGGGACGTCTTACGGATGAACCTACCGATCTATACGGGATCAAAGGTAGAGGAGGACCTGCAAAACTTCATTGACGAGATATGTAAGGTCTTGAGGGTCATGCATGCCATTGATATTGAAGGAGTTAAGCTTACCTACTACCAGCTGAAAGATGTTGCAAATGTCTAGTACAACCAATGGGAGGATAGTAGAGGTGAAAATGCTAAGCCTATGGAGTGGGATGAGTTTGAGACTGCTTTTCTTGACCTCTTCTTTCCCCAATAGTTGAGGGAGGCGATGGTTTAGGATTTTATGAACTTCAGACAAGAGGAGATGATCGTTAAGGAATAAAACCTCAAGTTCACTAAGCCGTCCAAATATGCTCCGGAGATGGTCTAAGATATGAGAGCAAGGATGAGGAAATTTGTGTCTCGGTTGGGCAGACATGTGAAGAAGAAATGTAATGCAGCGTTGTTGATCCCAGGTATAGACATTTACAGGATTATGGTATATGCCCAGCAAACTGAGGAAGATAAAAAGAGAGATAGAGAAGAGCAGATGCAGAGGAAAGCAAAATCTATAGGGCATGAGCCTAGCCAGCCGAGATAGAATAAGGGTGATAAATCCTCCTTTCAGAAAAGGTCTTCTCACTATGCACCCTCTACAGCGAGTGAACCTGTCCAACATAACAAGTATGATTAGAAGTCTTATAGCCACCAAAATTGTAGGGCCTAGGGTCCCAAGCTAGTGTGACCCAAGGAGCATAGGGAAAACCACCCTGTGATAAGTATGGTAAACTCCATCTAGGTGACTGCCACATGGGCAAAGATGTTTGTTACTTATGTAGGCAGACTGGTCATTTTTAGTATGATTTCCTGAAGAGAAGACGAGGTGAAGGAACCAATTGAGCGCAGTCCTCCACAATACCCTTAGTTGGCAATTATCAGAAAGCACTATTACAGGTACAGGAGGCAGGACCAACCGTCTTTATGCTATGGGTAATTATCAGGATCAAGAGGCAGTACCAGATATTGTTACGGGTATGCTTCGAGTCTTTAACTTTGATTGTTAAACATTGCTTGACCCGGGTGTCACTCTGTCTTTTGTAACTCCTTACGTGGCTGGTAGATTTGGGATTCTTCAAGAGTGTTCTCTATTTCCACTCTTACTTGTGAGTTTATCATTGTTGAGTGTGTTTACAGGCTTGTGTAGTATCTATTTATCATAGAGATACCCTGGCTGACTTGGTAAAATTGGAGATGGTTGACTTTAATGTGATCCTTGGCATGGATCGACTTCATGCCTATTATGCCTCCGTTGATTGTAGGACCCGAATTGTTAAGTTTCAATTTCCTAATGAACATATCTTAGAGTGCAAAGGGAGTTTTGTTGCACATAAAGGCAAGTTTATTTGCTATCTTAGAGCCAGAAAACTAATCTCTAAAGGGTTTATCTACCAACTCGTGCGAGTTAAATTTGATGATGTTGAGTCCCGCACTCTTGAGTCAGTCCCAATTATGAATGAGTTTCCTGTAGTGTTCCCCAAAGATTTTCCTGGAGTCCCTCTTGATAGAGAGATTGACTTTGGGGTTGATGTTCTCCCCGATACTCAACCTATCTCGATTCCACCTTATAGGATAGTCCTCGCTGAATTGAAAGAATTGAAAGAGCATTGAAGAACTTGCTAGAAAAAGGTTTCATAAGACCTAGTGTTTCTCCTTGGGATGCTCTAGTCCTATTCGTGTGTAAGAAAGATGGGTCTCTCAGAATGTCTATAGACTATAGGCAACTGAAAAAAAGTCACAATAAAGAATAAGTATCCTCTCCCTAGGATAGATGATCTGTTTGACCAACTTCAGGGTGCTTGTTGTTTCTCCAAGATAGATGTCAGATCGAGTTACCATCAGTTGAAAGTAAGGGAATGTGATATTTCCAAGACAACCTTTAGAACAAGGTATTCCCATTTTGAATTCTTGGTCATGTCCTTTGGGTTGACTAATACGCCGACAACTTTCATGGACTTGATGAATAGAGTATTCAGATTGTACCTCAACATGTTCGTGATTGTATTTATTGATGATTGTCGCGCCTCATTTTTGAACCGGTCGAAATAGCTCGCAACATCATATGGTTGTACTCTCGGGATTTTGGAAAAAAATTTTAGAATCACCACCTAATTTTAAGAAAAATATTAGGAAGCCAATTTAAGAAAAATATAAATGTAACTCTGTTTTGATTTGCAAAATTAGTAAAATTTTAGGTAAGAGTTTTGGTTACTCGAAGGGAA
The DNA here is from genome assembly GCA_025642045.1 of Solanum sejunctum. Taxonomy (NCBI): domain Eukaryota; kingdom Viridiplantae; phylum Streptophyta; class Magnoliopsida; order Solanales; family Solanaceae; genus Solanum; species Solanum sejunctum. Next base: position 6,629,439 of record JAOTQJ010000011.1, on the reverse strand, counting down.
GGTGTTAGGCATCCCTCAGATTCTATTCGAAGATAGTTCTTAAACTTAGACTAGAAAAATAACTCATGATAATTATTTATTAAAATTAATGATAAAAAATAATGATTAGTTTAAGTTAGAAAAGGGACAAAATACAAGGTATGTCATACGTATTCTCTATAATATCCGTGGAAAGCTTTAAAAATACTATATTATTATTTTATTAT
>JAOTQJ010000011.1:6601205-6611288 GCA_025642045.1 Solanum sejunctum | reverse complement strand
CTTATAAGGTTGAACCCAATCCCATTAGTATGAGGCCTTTTGGAAGATGCCCAAAAACAAATCCGTGAGGGCTTGGCTCAAAGCGGACAATATCATACTAATGTGGGGTTAGGGTTCGGGTGCATGCGGTCCCTACAAACTCCATATCCTATCAAACTCCTTCACGTAAATCGGGATGGAGGGACTAAGTATTTGAATAGTTAGGGGTCATTTGGTTGGGACAAAGATACCCGGGGTTTAATTATCCAGGATGAGTTATCTCGGGATAAGTTATTCCATCATATATATGGGATAACTCATCACATCACTATGAACTATGGTATAGATGTTGGGATAAATAATCCAAAGACTACCTAATACCTCCAACCAAATACAAGATAAAATAGTCCTACATTTTATCCTGGGACTAATATACCTTATACCTCACACTAAACGACTCGTTATTGTGAGCTCATGGCTAATACAAAAAAGCAGGTCATATTGCTTGGTGCCTGAACAGAAGAACGACCAAAGCGAGCGAAGCATGCAACTTGGTTTGCACCTGCTTCAGGGCCTAAAGCACGCCTTTTTGTGAGCCTTTGACAACATTGCCACTAGACTCTAGGTTTTACAAGTAGATCCACCACCCAATCCTTTTCATGAGGCATAACAATTCTTAAACCCTCTCAAAAGAAAAGAACATAGTAAGTGTAGATGCAAATCAAATGTAAGAACAAAGCGAGAATGTGAACATCATAAGAAATTTCATAAGAAGTTTATCTTATAGTTGTCAGAAGGTTCTTCAAACTTCATATCTTTCTGCCAACAAATAACCTGCTTCTGCTCTACTTTTTTTCACCAACACAAGTTCTATCATCTACTAATCTCCTCTAAAACTAAAGGGAATTTTCTGTAGTGATTATGATTCCCCATTTTTCCGGGTGTTAGTTCGTGAAATACTAGCTAGTCAAGACGAATTGAAGTCGCAAACACAGCATTAATAAGTTCATGAGGAGCATGAAAAAATCAGTAGTTAAAGAAATAAGTAGCCTGCTACTGTACCATTGCAGTACTCCTGAAGATTTGCGATAGCAACTTCCAATCCTTTATTTGAAGTTGCATTTCCAACAGCAGAGGAGACAGTTGTTTTTTGTCTTCCAATATCTTCATCAGCAAACGATCCTGAAAACTAATTAAATGTGATTAACTGATTATATCTTGGGAAAAATCATACTGTTACATATTGACGATGAATAGGTATCCTCTCAGGTGAAGGATATATATATAATTAATCATTCAAAGGCTTCCTTTTAAATGACAAAACAAGAAAATGTAACTGCAGCAACACAATTTCTCTGTTGCTCCAATCCTCTATATAAAGTACAGGAAGAAGGATTAGATCATTTTTAATTGTATAAACAGGAGAAGCTGAAAAAGTGGATGATTAAATGTCCTCGTGCATAGAAAGATTTGGTGAGAAGTGAATATATTAGTGTACTTACAGACCAATTAAAAAAAACCGTATGCAACATCACCAATGGGAGATCAGACAGTTAATAAGAGAATAGTCAATAACCCTAACCAAACCCAGCTGTAAAGTTTCTTCCTCCGAAGTAACTATCAGGCAATCCCCCATCCAGAAAAAGAAAAGACAGAAATGACCCAACCTCATGTCATGTATTCCCATTATGATAATTCTCCATAAAAAGAGAACTAGTTAAACATTACTAAGTTCTCAGAGAAAAACAAACCAAACCTGATACTTTAATTTCTCAAGTATTTTTGGTGATGACATGATATTTTAGATGTTACTGAAAAGAATTTGAGAGAAGAAGAACAGGCTTCTTTTGTATTTCAACATGCATTTACATCCCACGAGAAGGGTTATTTATACAATGAATCCTATAACTAATTCAGGAAAGACAATCAAAGGAAATATTCTATTCCTATAACTACTTTTGGAAAAATGTCTCCTACAATCATGCTAATTGATTAACACCATCAACACCTCGAAAGAAGCCAAGGGTACTGCTTAATCAAGGAAAGGAAAGGCCGAAGCTTCATGCTACTCTGTGGCTAGGTGAAACTGAAGAGCATTAACCAACAAGGAAAAATATGAGAACGAGAAGAAAAGAGAAATTCAGAAGAGGGAAAACAAAAAATAATACACCTTAAGCCCCCAGGTAATAAATAGTACAGTTAAATAACAAAGAAATATGATAATGGAGTAAATGCTTAAAATGAATGTGCCATGACAGCAGATCCTACTTTGCACAAACTTGAGATAGATAGTTGTCTGAGGGTCGGAAAATTGAGCTTTCTCAGATAATTACTAAAGGAGGAAGAATATTGATAATTTTTCCAATGAAGGCATATGATTCTTGGTAAATGAAAAAGATCACACCGTTTAATAATAACAAGGGACAAAATGTCCCTCTTATTTTTTGTTGGCAAAGAAAGACCAGATGGAAAAGCCCCATACTTAACCATCAAAAACTGGAAAGAAGAAGTAAAGGAAAAAAGAGTGATTTTCCTTTTCGCCTGGTTGTAAGTTATTACCAGTTATCTACTTTTACCTTAGAATAGTCAGCTCAACTAAAGATGGTAAACAAAACTTGGCAAAGAACTTTCACATTTACAATTTTGAATATCCAAAGAATGGTAATGAGCATTACTTAATTTCTGGGCAATAGAAGCAGCTTCAGCGACACGGTTATCATCAGTAAATAAAGGGGAAAGTTTTTTCAGGTCTCCTGCACTTCTGTTGAACTCCATCAAGTACTGTTGGAGGCAAGTGAATGTATACCATCAATTTTTTAATAAAGATTCATAATCAAGGATGAATATATGAGTTGTACACCATAAATGAAATGACTTTTAGATGGTTAAAAGTTTACCTTTATGAGCTCTATCGTCTGACTAGCAGATTCTCTCTGAGTATCTGCACTCTGACAGGCAACAGAGGTTCATGAATGTACAAACTCAGTCTCAATGACTTGGAAAACAGATTGATCTAGATAAATTAAATTTTTTAGAAGATATGTCTTTCTATTGTCCTAAGAAAAGGTGGCATTCTTTTAATGGACGAAGCACATTTAAGTTTCTCCAAGAGCATCAAACTTCAGTTGAAGATCAAGAACCAAATGTTACTTTCTTACTTATGTTACAGCAGAAACAATCCGATAAAAGTAAACTAGTTTCTTGTAATAACGCGAGCAAAGAATAAAACAGTCTATGTAATTAAGCAGAGATAACATTTACCTGCAGGTGATCTCCTATTTTGGCAGCAGTATGACCAACACTTGATATACGTGAATCCAGACGTGCAAAGCTACCAAACAAACCATCTACACCTTTTTCTAGCTGCACATTTTAGTACTCATAAAAGCTAAGCTCAAGGCTTTCAGCAGATCAGTGTGTATAAAGAAGCTCCATGTAACACCAAAGACAATTACAAGTTTAACATAAACAAAAGATGATTTGAGAGGCAAATGAAAAACCAAATGTCTCAATCCTGCTTTCTGGAAACAAAATGCAATAAACAGATGGAGTACATTTTCACATCATAGAGAGTCATTTAAACAAGATCATCACTTTGTTCTTCAATTATTCGATTCCCGCAAACTAATGATGTACATTGTGTTATGCCAAAACTATGTACACATATGTGGGATTGCTACTGACCTCAGCAAGTGTCTTACGATGCTTCAAGTCTTGGACAGAAACTTCTTTTGTGAGATTGCTTAATTTTGCATCAACCTGATAGCATAGCAAAGATAAGGGGGTTTAGAGCTCAGTGTCTTATAGTGCTTCATTCAAGTCTCGAATGATATACCTGTCTTTTTTGGTCCACCAATTGTGTGCTAGAATTTTTAAACAAAGATAATAAGGCATCAACTTCAGGGAACAATGGGCTTGAAAGTAACTTTCCTGCATTTGAAATAGAGGGTGCCCGCATATGCCCATTCGATATTCCATCAATGTTGGGATGACCTTCTGACGAGTCTACTTCTTTTTCGAGAGAACAAGGCAATACCTCGGTGACCAAATTACCAAACAAATCATCAAATGAAAAGTCCCCCTGCATTGGACGTGGCTGTTAACAAATTACTACTAAAAATATTACGTTACACAGTAAAAATGATGATCACCTTGAAATCATCTACATCAAGAACTAGTGGAGTACGGTTGGGCTGTGCTACATCTTTCATGGCTATAGGGATAAAACAAATGTGAGAATCCCACTTCCAATTTTAACAATAACTGAAACTATAATTGGATCTGTACATGTATGTCCATTCCATATATACTAGTACGTAAATTAACTTAATTCTTTATTCTCACCTCACGTAATGCTGTGTTCTCTTCTTCTTTCAACAATTGCTGCAGAGTAACGAATGTCTATAGATATATTGTATCTGCAAAAAGAACACACGAGTTTTGCGGTATTCCTAATACTATTTCAAAAACCATTGAAAACCTCCCACGTGTTTAGATACGCAATTAGCATTATAGAGCCCGTGTTAATGCGAGTCCAATACATGTTTTGTTTTTAATCTCAATTTATGTCATATTAATAGATTTTTAAAATATGTTTTGTAACTTTTAAAGTTGTTAATTATTGTGACTTTTAAATAATGTCTATTACTTACTTTATTTCAATTTACGTTGCACATATAAAATAAAATGATTTATTAGAAGTAACATTGTAAATTCACAGCTGAAGCAACCAAAGAAATAATAATCAGAAACGATTATTCTTTCTATTTGTTTAAGCAGACACATCAATCAGCAACTGTCTGTTTAACTGCCATGATAAAATAAAATAAGTTGCAGTTGCTTGCTTAAGCAGACACGTCAATCGTTCGAAAGAAACGATTGCTGAATTACAATATTGATTTTGGAATCTCTATATTTTGTGGTAATTGTGTTGAGTATTGCCCAACAATTGTTTACCAATGACCGAAGAATATGAACTTTCTACTTATAATCGTCACGAATTGAATTATAATCAAATCGCTTTGGATCGCTTATTAATGTTAGTAACTGATGATTACACTTCAATACTTTGCTTATGTACAACTATGAAGTACTAAGCAGTCTAATTGGATTAGATTAATATTAATGAATCCTTTATCAGTCATTCATTGAATGATAAATAACTACAAGTGAGAGACAGACGATTTAAATAATGAAAAATCTAATATTTAAAAATTGTATCGAGAATGACTGAAGCAGACATGTAGATCGAGATGTGCCTGCTTATCCACACCTTTGTTTCAATTTATGTTGCACATATAGATAAAATAATTTATTGAGGACAATATTATAAAATCACAATTAAAGTAACTGTGGAAATAATTAATAGAAACAATAAAATAAAAATACGTCGTAGCTGTCAGATTAAGTAGACACGTTGATTTGTAGATGTCTGCTTAACTGCCACGATAAAATAAAAATAAGCTGCAATTGCCTACTTAAGAGACGCGTCAATCGACAGTTGTCTGTTTAGCTACCCACTGAAGCAGACATGTCGATCGAGACATGCCTGCTTATTGCCACTTATATATAGTAAATAATAAAAATAGAAATTCTAAGGCCTTTTGCTTACCAAGGAAGTATGGGGAAGATATTTCATTTTTTTTATAATTTGTACTTGCATAAAATAAAACAATCTCTATCCATATTGCATAGTTTTTAAAATTTTAAATTAAATTTTTTATCCTTGTTAAAATATACAGTAATGATCCAGAAAAGGTAGCAAAATAATTATAAAATCAAACTGTAACTGATAAGTCAATTACAAAATTAACTTATTGGTATTGGTTATTGAATAAGCGGTTGGAGAACAAATTAAAATGTTTTAATTTATGGCTTATTGGTGTGGGGACTGGGGCGAATTATTCAATTTTCTTATCTAATAAATCGTTAATCCATTAAAAATATCATACTTACAATTTCATTTTAGGTATATTGGACTCATTTGATATTTTACCATAATATATAAAAATAATTATATATTTACTTTTTTATAATTATATATATATATATATATATATATTGCCTTAAAAATATTGAGCAAGTCAACAAATAAGTTGACTTATCTACTGACAAGGTATAGTAATTGTCATCACATCTCAAGAAATCGAATTGTGACATGAAAAGAAACTAAGTGACTTCTGGCGTTATTTCATCCCAAATACATTATGGCTTAGGCTTAATAAAACTAGAAAAGACTAATAAAAGAACTCTGATATAAAAGTTGACCAGCATCAATCCATGAGGATCATCTACAATCCATCGTTCATTCTACGGACCCTAGATTTGATTTGTGAAAATTAGGCTAAAATATTATTTTAGAATTTTAATTTACAGGCACTAATTATGATCTGTAGAACCATCTATAAGAGTGTCTGCACATGTCAGAAAAAAATTTGAGTTTCCAAACTCTGGTTCATGAGCTCAAAATATGACTTGTAAAAGAATCTATGATCAATAAGCTCTTTCATAAAAAATGTTGTTCTCTATGTATTACTAAAATACTTAGAACAAAACTTTTATTGTAAAAAAATTTTTTTGTAGTAAATAAAATTTTTGTGTTACAATAAATAAAATTTTTGTGAAAAAATTATAAAAAAAAAACTTTTGTAGAACAAAACTTTGTGAAAATAAGAACCATAAAGATTCTAAATAAGTTTTAAAAAACTAGTAAATCAGAAGTAATAAAAAGATAAAAAAAAAGTATCCGAGTCCACAGAATTCATCGTGTATCCTCGAGGAATTTAGTCTCCTCATTGTACCCGAGGTTGTGGATTATTTTCTCCTAGGATAAAACGGATATACCTGTTAAAGAAGTAGCAGTACCTCAAACTTCAATAAATTCAGTGAACTCAAAAGACAACAACAAAATCATACTAAGACTCCACTTTTATTTAAAAGAAATGTATGCAGATGAAGGAAATATTATCTCAAAAAATGAGAGATCTTCTCTATTTATAGCCAACAAAGAGTGTTTATTGTGCCTTTTTAGAAAGTCACATCCGTATGGAAAAGACATAATCTTTTAGAAAGGTCACCACTCTTAGGAAAAGCTATGACCCTTTAGAAAAATCGTGACTCTTTAGAAAAGTCACAATCCTTCATTTTCATTCACACTTTTAAAATCCAACAATCCCCCACATGAATGAGAATGGCTATTTTTCTTTTAAAAAACAAAAATAAATAAAAATACATGCATGAAAAAATTTATGTGATTTCTAAGTAAGGATTAATTGCATTTGGATAAGTAGGTTTAGCTTTGAACTTTTCATAGTGAACATATGTCGGATATACTTGGTCAATCGGTAGATGTGATATCTTTGAACCGTCGATCTTTGTTGAATACCTAGACAACATAAATCACACAACTAACCCTTTAATTGGTCTTGGTTCTCATTATTTTATTCGTTTCACCCATGAACACTTCATGGTTCATAAATGCATAGAGAACTGGCCTTACCGGATTCTGCTTGAAGCGGCTTACACTTCACACTTACATAGGTGATTTCTAAATGTGTTATCCTATAAATACACTATTTGATATACCCTGTATCAAACTTAGAAACTATTAAAAGGTCATATTACCTTATCCTTATTCCTGAACATTGTCTTATCATGAGAATTGATATTAATCATAGTTTTGACAATGTTGAACTGTCATCAAAGAATTTGTTTGATCTTCTTGAACCTAGATCTTGGGATCTCCAGTCTTCTAGGTAGAGTTACCGCCATGATGATTTGTCCTCAGTCATAGTCTCATTCTCTTTGATGACCTCTCAACTCCCTCTCTAGTTAAGGCCTTTTGTAAGTGGATCTAGCATATTATCTTTTGACTTAAGATAGTCAATTGTGATAATTCCACTAGAGAGTAGTTGCCTAATAGTATTATATCTTCATCGTATATGGTGGGACTTACCGTTATACATAATGCTCCCAGTTCTTCCTATTGCCGCTTGACTATCACAGTGTATGCATATAGAAACTATTAGTTTGGGCCAAAGTAAAATATTTTCTAAGAAATTCTGAAGCCATTCAGCTTCTTCACCAGCCTTGTCTAAGACGATGAACTCAGCCTCCATTGTAGATCGAGCTATATATGCTTGTTTGGACGATTTCCATGAGATTTCTCCTCCACTAATGTTAAAGATGAATCCACTTGTGGGCTTAGTCTCAGTTGACCCAGTAATCTAGTTTGCATCACTATATCCCTCAACAACAGCTGGATACTTCTTATAATGCAAAACAAAGTTTTGAGTATGTTTCAAATACCCCAAAACTCATTTTATCGCCATCGAATGAGTTTGATTGGGATTACTGGTGTACCGACTCAATTTACTTAGAGCACAAGCTATGTCTGGTAGTGTACAGTTTATGATGTACATCAAACTTTTCAATACTCTAGCATAATCCAATTGAGACTAACTTTTACCTTTATTCTTAGCCAGATCAAAGTTCAGATCAATTGGAGTTCTTGCACTTTCTAGTTTAGGTACTTGAATTTTTCTAGTACCATTTTAAAATAATGAGATTGAGACAATGCCAGACGTTGAGGAGTTTTGTGAATCTTAATTCCTAAAATCAAGTCAACAACTTCTAGGTCTTTTATATCAAACTTGCTAGCAAGCATACGCTTAGTAGTATTTATGTTAGCAATATCATTACGCATTATTAACAAACCATCCACATCTAAGCAAATAATGATAATTTTATTTGGAGTGTTTTTAATGTAAACACATTTATCACACTCATTAATTTTGGGTGATTGTTTGAGTCCATAAAAAGAATTAACAAGTCTGTATACCTTCTTTTCATTTCTAGGAACTATGAACCCTTCTGGTTGCTCCATGTAGATTTTTTCCTCTAAATCTCCATTTAAAAAGGTTGTCTTGACATCCATTTGATGAATTTCTATACCGTACACTGCAACTACTGCTATTAATGTTCGAATTGACGTAATTCTTATTACCGGTGAGTACGTATCAGAGTAGCCAAGACCTTCACGCTATCTAAATCCTTTAACAAGAAGCCTCACTTTGTATTTTTCAATAGTGCTATCAACTTTAATTTTTCTTTTGAAAATCCATTTAGACCTAAGGGGTTTATTTCTAGGAGGAAGATCAATCAATTCAAAGGTATGATTATTCATTATGGATTCAATCTCACTATTGACTGCCTCTTTTCAATATTGTGCTTCTGAAGAAGTCATAGCTTCTTTTAAAAGTTCAAGGCTCATTTTCTAACAAAAATATTACAAAATCAGGTCCAAAGAAAGTAGAGGTCTTTTGCCGTTTGCTATGCCTTGGATTTTTCTCATTATGATCACTCTCTTTTGCTTCTTCTCGAGGCTGTTTAATTCCTTCATTAGATGAATCGTGTTCTTTTTGATACTGATATATTATTTCAAAAAATTCAGCATTATCTTATTCAATTACCATATTAACATGAATGTCAGGATTTTCTGATCGATGCACTAGAAATTGATATGTTTTACTATTCAAGGCATATCCTATGAATACACAATCAACGGTCTTAGGTCCTATTTTTGTCCTTTTAGATTTAGAAATCTGGACCTTAGCCAAACACCCTCACACTTTTAAGTATTCAAGGTTAGTCTTTCTCCTTTTTTATTTTTCATATGGAATAGATTGTGTTTTACTATGGGCAACTCAATTGAGTATTTGATTGTCAGGACCCGTAATGTAATTTAAATCCCGAAAGTCCTTAATTGGTTCGCTTTAATAAAGTTTGGGGACCGAGTGCAACATTTCTTCTAAGTTTGGTCCTTAAGGATAAAGTTGATGTGGGGTCAAGGTGTGTGTGAAGTTTTGATTGGCCCAAGTGGTATATGTGTTGCCTATATATATGGCCATATATATCTTGTACAAGATCAACATCCCATACTTAGCAAAACAAAAAAAATTGTTAAACAAGTTATAGTAACCTCGGATTGCTACAGTAACTTTCAAAAAAAATTTATTTTTTTTGTGTTTTTTTGATTATTTGATGCTTCAAACTTGGTATATTGAAGCCCCTAAGTAGCGTGGTGGCGTTGGTTGGTCAAGAAAA
>JAOTQJ010000011.1:6505955-6597566 GCA_025642045.1 Solanum sejunctum | reverse complement strand
AAGACTATTTCCATGACAAGTAAACACAAATACATGACAACAATTCAATATATAGCCATATGCAAATTTGTTCCCAACTCGATCACAAATTCAAAATCCGTAATTCCACCAACAACCAATCCTATTTTCACATTTTACCTTTATTTTAACATATTTCTAACACCTTCACAACCTTTAATTAACATAAACAAAGATAAAAATTTAACATACCTTTTAATCTTTCACTACACCCAAATCCTTCGTAGCCACTAAACTATGCATTTTCTTAACCAACCAACGCCTCCACGCTACTTAGGGGCTTCAATATACTGAGCTTGAAGCGTCAAATAATATAAAATACGGAAAAATCAATTTTTTTAATCCACTGTAGCAACCTGAGAGGATCTACAGCTTGATCAATATTCTTTTCTTCAAATATGGCTAAGTATGGGACTTGTTGATCTTGTACAAGGTACATGCTTGTATATATAGACAACAAGTATACCACTTGGACCAATCAAGAGAGTACATATACACTTGACCCTACCACAAATTATACTTAAGGACCAAACTTAAAAGAAATTTTACGTTCGATCCCAAGCTTTATTAAATCGGACCAATTAAGGACTTTCAGGGTTTAAGTTAAGTTACGGGTTCTGACAAGATAATTCAAAGAGCTTTAGTTTGATAGGTTGTGGGCTACCCAATTCTTTTTGTGCTAAGCGATATGCCCATTTAATGTTGACCTTTCTACCAGTACTTATCAAAACCTTAGCCAATGAAATTCTTTTGAACTTGACTTGATGTAGGAGACCCATGATGGCCTTAAACAACATAAATGAGCTTGAAATGAAGGCTTGAAAGTGAACTTAGATCAAGTTACGAGGTTCCATAAGGTGTCACCTTCGCCCAAAACTTTTCAAAACCAAATCTCAAGAGTCACTAAAGCTATCAAAAATCTGGGTTCTTACATTTTAAAAGTTTGACCAACTCTCAATACAAAGCGCTTTTAGTAGTTCAAAACAAGACAATGTCACAATCCAAAAATCAAATGTGATGGCATTGCTTAATCCACCAAAGCAAGTTAGCCTAAATATTGAGCAATTTAACAAAAAATAAAAATTTAAATGGAAATAAAACATTTAGCATAAGATATGAAATGGTGAAAGGTTCAAGTCTAAAACAAAACCTTTGAAGACTAGTGTCACATGTACAAGCCCCTTGACTCAATAGAGATGTAAAACATCATAAGTCTTGATGTCATAGTCTTCAAGTAGAATAAAAACATAATATGTAAAATCCTTGAGAAACCATTGAAAAGACAAGCATCTAGCTCTCCAGCGATCCAGAAGGTCCATTCAAGATAAGAAATATCAAAATTAGGCAAAACTAGGCCTATAGTCTACATAAGTACAGAGGCAAGAGTGAGTACCAAACAACATCATACCCAACAAATGAATTATAAATACCGAGTAAAGTAATTAAGAACACAGGTATCCTTATCAACTCCACCAACCTCCACAACTTGTAATAACCTCAAAGGTTACTTTTGGCATTTTTGATTAAATTACCATTTTACCTTCCTTAAAAGTTGCCTTGGGTCATTTTTTATAGAGTCTAAAAGTCAGATATTGAAAACCTTGTAAACAGCTGAAGTTTAGTAAAATAAAGAATTTTAAAGGCTTAAAGTTTAAAATTTTGAGTATATTGGTCATCTTGATTTTTGAATGCTAGAATGGAATTCTGTCGACTTCATCAGCTTCGGAATGCTGAATCTGATTCAGGAGAACTTAAAAAATTAAATTTGGTGTTAAAATAAAGATTTTGGATTCAAAGTTGCATTTTTTGTTGATTTTTGAATCATAGTTTGACTTTAGTAAACATTAGGAGTTCAGAAGCTTGATCCAAAATTTTGTTAGTTTCAGTGATTCCAATTTGTGGAACTAGTGCTAGAAATAGTCTCTTTGCAATTTTTTGAGCTAGTGATGTTATTTTTATTATTTGATTCCATAATAGTTCAATTGATCTTTCTCAAGTTTTGGGCCAAGGGAGTCTCGAATTTGAATGCTGACGATTCCATTGAGCCGGAACATTATTTATGGTAGAGTTCTATATTTGTTTTGTGTTCACGGGGTTTTGAACAAATTCTAAGGGTCCATTTCATAACTTTACTGCATTGTGTTTTTCTGATTTTTAGCTAATCTGGTGCACGTGAATTTTGCTCTTCGCATTCACGGAGTGCACATGCGTCAGGCCTCCGTGTTCACAAAATTGAATTACGCATTCGCAGAGTACATTCATATGGCATTCTGCATTCTCGAAGCATAGCCCTTCCTACCTTCTATGTTCACGGACTAATGTTCTGTGTTCGCAGAGCACGAATGGTGCCTGAACAATGTAATGTTTTTAAGTGATGGGTTTTATCAATTTTCACCTTTTTCAAACTTCCAAGCTTTGTTTTTGAGAGATTCTTCAAGGTTGATAAAGATAAACCTATTGGGTAACTATTTCCTAACTTACTTCTTTAATTTTCATTGATTAAATTATGCTTTTAACTTAGAAAATGGGGATTTTAATTGGAGAATTTTGGAATTTTTAAGACTTTTGATCCCTAACACTAAAGTGATGATCTCTACCTCATTTTACACTCCGCTTTTGAAATGATTTTCACCGTTGGAATCCTTACTACTCGAGGAATGTTTTCTTATTAAGTTTTAACTTTCGGTTACTTTTTCTAGAATGGGATTTTGACCATTTTAGCCTTTTCATTCGAATTGATTGATTTTAGTATTATTAGATTCGATATGTAATTGTAATGCTATAGTTGAATAGATTGTGGTGATTTAGATTATCGTGAAAGGGGAAAACCCATGGATTTGACTTGATTCGAGACTTTTTCTAAGGCAAGTGGACTTCTAACCTTTTGTTAAGTATGAATGAACCTTGTATACTCTTATGTGTATGGAATTAACCACTTTGGGATAGACTTATATCATCATAGGCTTTGGTCATGGGATTTTGGGTTGAGTAATTATTCATATGGTGATATCTTGACTTGTAAATTAATTGTGGATGCGTAATATATATGATCTTGTGAATTATTTTATATTGACATCAAGATGGCACTTATACTGAGATGTGATTGATATTGAGACAGTGATTATATTAAGACATTGATTATATTGAGGTATTAATAATATCGAGACATTAATATTATTAATACTATGATATTGTTGAAATCATTATGATATAGACACTATGATATAATTGAGATCATGCACGTTATGTTCATTATTATTTGTTGCATTTTATGCTTGTGATGGCTACGATTGAGAGATGAGTAATGTAATATGTGGATTAGTGGATGAGGTCTTTATCAATTGATGTTTAGCTGATGTTTTTGATGGTGAGCCAAGGTAATATACCCATTGATCATATTGTGGCCGAGGTCTCTTCCAATTAGGTGAGCATTTACCAAGGTCTCTTTTGGTCAGGTGAGCACTTGCCGATGTCTTTGCCAATAATATTTACTAATATATGATAACATTGCATCACATTCTTTACCTCTCATGGAATTTACTCCATCTCATATCATTCCTGCTTTGATACTATTATAGGTATTGCTTATGAAATTAATATCTATTGTATCATTTATCTTTTGTATTAGCTGAATATTTGGAGATATGACTCTATGTGATGATTATATCTATATTATTATGATTTGTATACTATATTATACTGAGACTTTTCTGAGTGCAAGTGTGTAGTTCGATGGTATATGATTGGGTGTTAAGGATTACTTATGCTCTTCATTGGTTTATCTTAGGTTAGTTCCATTTTATGAGTACCTTGCTTTTTGGTGATCACCCTTTGCTACATTTTTGTAGGTTGTGAGCCTGGTCCTTCTTGCTAGCTATCTAACTTATAGGATCGAGCTTTTGGATCTAACGAGAGGTAGTTGCTTGTCCCTTTGATAGACCTTTGAGGATTCGACCTTTATGTTATATTCTATTTGAAGACTAAACATTAAGACTTATATTTCATTTGAGCATTCTATATTTAGAGGCTTGTACATATAAGTCCAATTCTGGGATGATTGTAGCTTTTGATTTCCTATGCTTACATATCTTATTAGACTATATATCTTTCGCTTTTGTTATTATGTTGAAATGTTTAAGTTTGGGATAACTGGATTTAGTGGGTTGCATAAGTGCCATCATACTGGAAGTTTGGGTTATGATAATTTGGTATCAGATCCCCAGGTTCATAGGTCTCACATGTGTACAAGCCCAGTCTAGTAGGTGTGGAGACGTCTATTACTTATCCTTAGGAGTTTATGAAGACTATTAGGATATTTTCTTTTGCTTCATTCTAATCAATTTGTCATGGGTTTTGATTAAATATTGAGTGGTCATTTGTGCTTTTGACAGATGGCAAGGACTAGAGCTACAACAATTACTGGACAAGGGAGGCAACCCTTGATGTTACTATTGAGACCTCATCTAGGGGTAGGGACTGGGCCAGAGGACGAGCTAGAGGACGGGGCTGAGGAACATTACTGGCGAGAGATTATAAGTGGGGTATCTTCCCCCATCCAGCGATGGAACTTAGAGAGGGGTAGGTTCCTTATGACTATGTTGCATTACCACTACTTCAGGATATGATTTTGAGAGTTTTAAGGGTGCTAGACACTTTGGGGAAGACAGGTAGCACAGTTGATACATCTGGTACTTCACAGACTCGGATTAGGATTCAGCCTCAAGATTAGCAGCAGGCCTTGGGCCTAAGTTCAGGTGGAACATCAACTAGAAGCACTAATTATTGAGACTCCACTACTAACTACCTTCCCTAATGAAGAACATCGTAGATATGCAAGGTTCAGGAAGATGGATGCCTCCTTAATTCCAAGGTGGGAAGACTGAGGAGGGACGTGAGTTCTTAGTTACTTATTGGGTATTACTTGATACTGTGGGGTTGGTAGAGACTCATGGTGCACGATATGTTACCCTCCAGCTCTATAAGCCAGCCAGGGAATAGTGAAGGACCTATTTGGGATCATTTCTAGTTGGGTCTCCTTTGGTGACTTAGGAGGCATTTTCCTATGACTTCTATAACAGATTCATTCCTTGAAGTGTTTGTGAGGAGAGTCATCTGAGGTTCGAGAGTCTGAGATATGTCACTCTGACCATTTCAGGTTATGAAGTTCATTTTTGTCAATTGGCCCATCATGCTACAGCTATTATGCCTATAGTGGCAGAGAGAGGTCATCAATTTTTGAGAGGTTTGATTTATTCCATTAGACAGTTAGTGTTTTGGATGTCTAAGGATAGAGAATCCTTTTAGTTAGTGGTTAATGCTGCCAAAGAGGCACAACTTATGTAGAGAGAGAAGTTTGGGGACCCCAAAAAGGTTTGTATATCGGGACAATACTTGAGTGCTCATCAAGAGACAGAGGCATAACCAGAGAAGGTGGTTCATTTCAGTACATGGGGTTCATGTAGCCTTTCCAACTTTAGGGGGAGGATGAGGTCATCGTGATTCTTATAGCTCAAGTTAGAGCTCATCCAGTTCCTAAAAAAGGCTTATAGGCTAGAGTGGCTACAATATCCCTCCTGCTCTGTCATAGTAATTATCCAGCCTTCGTTCTTGCTTTAGGTATGGATTTCCTAATAATATAATTTGGTATTGCCCCTTTTAGACTCACTCAAGGCCCTAACATTCTTACTCTACAGCACCAGTCGGAGATTCAGCACCATTAGCTAGAGGTTCAACCCTGCAGACTAAGAGATAGGCTAGAGGTCAGTATGATAAAGATGGACGCATCGATGGTAGAGAAATAGGTGATGCTTCACACATTCTAGTGGTAGAGGGGCAACTTTTATTAGTGGAGGTCAAGGAGGCCATTGCTATGCTTTCCCAAGTAGACCCAAGGTTGAGGCCTCTGATGTTGTCATTACAAGTATTGCTCTGATTTTTCATTGCCCTACTCCATTTATTTATATGTGTCTGCTTATTTCTCATTGGGCTGGAGTTGCCATGTGCTACTATATTTTTTCCTGTTCATGTTTTGACCCCAATAAGTGAGCCCTTAGTATAGGATTGGGTATACCAATCTTGTCTTAGGGCTTTGACTGGGTATGAGACTTGGGTAGATATGATCATATTGGATATGGTAGATTTTGATGTTAATTGTCTATCTCCACATCATGCTATTATTGACTGATATGCCAAGATTATTACCTTAGCCATGCCAAGTAAATTGAGAATAGAGTGGATGGGTTCAAAGGGTTCCTATCCTAATAAAGTTATATCTTAAATTTGGGCAAAAAAGTTAATTGATAGAGGGTGTTTCACTTACTTGGATTTTATCCATGATACTATTGTTGAGTCACCTTCTATAGAGTCTATTTCGGTTGTTTGTTAATTTTTGAATGTGTTTCTTATTGATCTACCGAAAGTCACTCCTGATAATGACATCAATTTTGCTATTGATCTCAATCCAGGCATGAAGCCCATCTATCACTCCTATCACCCCAGCTAAGTTGAAGGAGTTGAAAGAGCAGCTCTAAGATCTATTGAATAAAGGCTTTATTCACCCTAGTTTTGCACTCTGGTGTGCCCTGGTCATGTTTGTAATGAAGAAAGATGGATTCATAGGGATGTGTATTGATTATAGACAACTGAAAAAGGTGATTATCAAGAACAAGTACCCACTTCCTCATGTTGATAATTTATTTTATCAACTTTAGGGAGTTGTTTTGTTTTCAAACATTGACTTGAGGTTTGGTTACCATCAACTACAAACTCGTCCATCCAATATACCTAAGATAACCTTTCGAACAAAGAATGGCCATTATGAGTTTTTTATTATGTCTTTTGGTTTATCTAATATCCCTATAGCATTTATGGAGTTGATGAACGGGGTATTCCGGCTATATTTGAATTCGTCCATGATCGTGTTCATTGATGACATCTTGGTCTATTCCAAGATTGAGAAGGAGCATATGAAGCATTTCAGGATTGTACTTCAAAGAATTAGGGAGGAAAAGATTTATGCTAAAGTCTCCAAGTATGAGTCTTGACTAAGTTCAGTGGCATTCTTTGGGTGTGTGGTGTCCACGAAGGGTATTCGAGTTGATCCAGCGAAGATTGAGGCCTTTCAGGGTTGTACTACACATACCTAAGCTATAGAGATCACCATTTTGTGGGCTTGGCCGATTATTATTGTCATTTTGTGTAGGGCTTTTCTACTATTCCAGCTCCATTGACTAAACTCACCTAAAGAATGTGGTGTTTCATTAGTTCAATGAGTGTGAAGAAAGTTTTCAAAAGCTCAAGTAATTATTGACCATAGCTCCTATCCTGACCTTGCCAAACGACGGTGTTGATTTCACAATTTATTGTGATACTTCAAAATTGGGGTTAGGTAATGTGTTGATACAGAGAGAGAAGGTTATTGCTTATGCTTCGAGGTAGTTGAAGGCTCATGAGAAGACTATCATACACATGATTTGGGGTTGCTTGTGGTTATATTTGTATTGAAGTTGTGGCATCACTATTTATATGGAGTCTATTGTAAGCTCTCTACTGATCATCGTAGCTTATAGTATATCTTCAGCTAACAGGATCTAAATTTGAGGCAAAGAAGGTGAGTTGAGATCCTAAAAGACTATGATTTGACTATTGGTTATCATCCCGAGAAGGCCAATGTGGTGGCTGATGCATTGAGTAGGAAGACTTCTAGCATGCGGAGTTTAGCAGCCATTTGAATAGAGGAATGATTGTTGGCTAGAGATGTTAGAGATTAGCCAATGTATTGGTGTGGGTAGAGATTTCAAATCACGGTGAGTCCTTATTTTCATTGAGTCTCACTCATCTTTGATGGATTAGATTAGTGTGAGACAGTTTAAGGATGAGAAGTTGTGTATCATTGGGTATAAATTGACTAAATGTGAAGATAGAGAAGTTTTACTTGATTATGAGGATGTCTTGAGAACTGGGAATCATATTTGTGTACCCATAGTGGGTGATTTGTTCAGGTTGATACTAAAAGAGGCTCACTGTGTTAGATAGTCTATTCACCTGGGGGCAGCAAAGAATTATCATGATCTGAGTCAGTATTATTGGTGGTCTGGCATAAAGAGAGAGATATCATAGTTTATAGTTAGGGGCTTGACATATCAACAGGTTAAGTGTAAGAACTTGAGGTCGGGTGGAGAGCTTCAGAGGATGTCCATTCCTAAGTGTAAGTGAAAATGCATCACTATGGACTTTGTAGTTGGGTTGCCTCCTACAGTTGGGGATTTGGACTCTATTTGGGTAGTGGTGGATCGATTGACTAAGTCTACCTACTTTATTCGGATCAAAGTAAAGTATTCAACTGATAGACTAGACCAACTCTACATTAATTAGATTATGAGGTTTCATGTAGTCCCAATTTCTATTATGTCAAATCGTGGCTCATTGTTTACTTCACATTTCTGAAGTGCCTTACAGTATAGTTTAGGTGCCCATTTAGATATGAGTACAACTTTTCACCCTAGATCGATGGCTAGTCCGAGAGGATGATTCAGGTATTAAAGGATATACTTTAGGCATGTGTTATTGATTTTGGTGCCAGCTGAGATCAACACTTAGCCTTGGTAGAGTACAATAACAGTATCATTCCAGCATTCAGATGATCTCCTTTGAGGACTTTTATGGTCGAAGATATAGATCTCCTATTGGATGGTTTGACTCAGTAGCGATGGAGAGTATGGGTGTTGATATGTTGAGAGGTGATCTAGGGTTGGTGTGGTTGACTTAGAGTAGGTTGGTGACAGCCTAGAGTCATCAAAAAAGCTATGTTGATATGTGGGTTCGACCCTTGGAGTTCATGGTTGGTGATATAGTATGGTTGAAGATCTCACCCTTGAAGGGTATTATGCAATTTGGGAAGAAGGGAAAGCTC
This sequence comes from Solanum sejunctum, assembly GCA_025642045.1. Lineage (NCBI taxonomy): Eukaryota > Viridiplantae > Streptophyta > Magnoliopsida > Solanales > Solanaceae > Solanum > Solanum sejunctum. The sequence goes on along the minus strand of JAOTQJ010000011.1, from coordinate 6,588,637 downwards.
AATCCAAGGTTTATTAGTCCTTTTAAGATCCTTGATAGAATGGGAGAGGTAGCTTATAAACTTGCCTTACCACCTAGCCTGTCTTCAATCCATCCTGTGTTTCATGTCTCGATGTTGCGGCGTTACATTCTAAATGAGTCTCATGTGATTTCTCTGGATTTAGTTGAGTTGAGGCTATATTTGACTTATGAGGAGTAGCCGGTAGCCATTTTGGATAGGTAGGTGAAGAAGTTGAGGACTAAGGAGATCGTATCAATAAAGGTCCATTGAAGACATATACCCGAGAGTGAGGTTATATAGGATGAGTTAGATATGTGTTTCCCCAAAGCCTCAACTTTTTGATCCCTCAAGTATATCCCTTTATCTCATATTTGAGGATGAACATTGGTTTTAGTAGTGGATGAAATAACAGTCATGAAGGTCATTTTTTGCTTTTTTTTTAAAACAAAATTATCATTTTTCCCTTCCCAAAAGTTACCTTGGGTCATTTTTGGTTGAGTCTAAAAGTCAAATTTTGAAAACCTTGTAAAAAGTTGGGGTTTTGCCAAAGAAAAAGTTTTTAAAGGATTAAAGTTGTAAATTTTGAGTTTTGTGGTCATCTTGGGTTTCGAGTACCAGAATGTAATTCTTCGATTCGATTAGCTTTGAAATGTCGAATCTGGTCTAGAAAAACTTGCAAAACTGAATTTGGTGTTAAAAAAAGATTTTGGACCCAAATTTGCATTTTCAGTTGAATTATGTATCACAGTTTGACTTTAGTCAACATTCGGAGTTCAGAAGATCGAATCAAAATTTTGTCAATTCCAGGTTTTCTGGCTTGTGAAACTAATGCTAAAAATGGTGTCACTATAATTTTTGGAGCTTCCAAGGTTATTTTGAGTATTTGTGTCCTAAACTAGTTTAAATGATCTTTCTTGGGTTCCAGGCTAAGGAGCTCTCAAATTCGACCTGATGATTCTATTGAGTCTAAAACATAGTTTGTGGTAGGGTTCTATGTTTGGTTTGTATTTACGTAGTTTTGAATGAATCCTAAGGGTCCACTTCTTAACTTTTTGCTGGTTTGTAGCTAATCTGGTGAAGGTGAATTTTCCTCTCCGCGTTCGCGAATGAGGGTTCGCGTTTGAAGAGAGACACACGACAGGCCTCCAATTTTACGGAGGTGAAGCCCATACTTGCGGAGTACACGCACATGACCCTCCACATTTGCGGAAGGATCTCCACGTTCACGGAGCACTAGTCCTTCCTCGCTTACGTGTTCGCGTACTAATGCTCCATGTTCGCGGAGCACAAATAGTTCCAGAATAATGTAATGTTTTTAAGTGAAGGATTTTATCAATTTTAACCATTTTCAGACTTCCAAACTTTGTCTTTGAGAGATTCTTCGAGATTTTTCAAGGCAACGTATAGGGTAACTATTTTCTAATCTATTTCTTTAATTTTCATTTACTAAATTATATTTTTAACTTAGAAATTGGAGATTTTAATTGGAGAATTTGGGGATTTGTTGGACCTTGATTTCTAATACTAAAGTGATGATTTCTACCTTATTTTGACTCCATTATCGAAATGGTTTTCACCATTGGAATCCTTATCACTGGAGTAATATTTTAATGTATTAATTTTTAGTTTCCAATTACTTTTTCTAGCATGAGATTTTTGACCATTTTACCCTTTTCACTCGAATTGATTGATTTTAGTGTCATTAAATTAATTATGTGATTGTGATGCTATATTTGAATAGATTTTGGTAATTTAGATTATCATATAAGGGGAAAAGGCATGGATTTGACTTGATTCGAGACTTTTTCTAAAGTAAGTGGATTTCTAACCTTTAGTTAAGTATGAATGAACCTTGTATGCTCCTATGTGTATGGAATTAAGCACTTTAGGGTAGAATCGTATCAATTGTCATGGCCCGAGCCTACACCCTAGACGTGACCGACACTCGAAAATCATTTTGGGTACCAAGCAAACCATTTGGATTGGGTAACTTACTCAGAGGAAGACACTAACCTCATAATGAATTAGAATGGGCTCAATATTAATAAACCCATACTTACATAATAATATATAAAACTTAACTCAAGACTTTCAAACAACTTCAATAATATAAATCAAACAATATCTTTCTAGTTTATAAAGCCTCAAAAGTATTGCTCTGAACTATGTACCAGGGTAGGCACACTGATACCTAAATTGAAACAAATATAAATAAATAAAGACTCTTAAGCTCCTCTGAATGAAAAGAGGCCTCACTGATTGTTGATGGGAAGTGTGTTACTGAATATTTACTATCATGGGTACCCTAATCTGCACATAAAATGATGCAGCACCAAATGGCATCAGTATATGCAATGTATGGCATGTAGGATGGCCAAAAATCATAAGCACGTGATACTCAACTTTAGAACTAAACTCTGAGATAGTTTAATTGATAAAAGTATATCATGCAAGTAAAGATATGCTTTAAACGTGTCTAAAAGTGCAACTCATACTATAGAAGAAATACTTATTTTAATGCATCAAAGAGCATAACTTAATGTATGAAAATATAATGCTTAAAATGCTTAGCTCTGAAAAATAGCTCAACTCAACAACATATGCAACATAATAAAAGAAAACTCTTTAATTGTAAAATAATAAGCTTTACTTGGACCGCTGGGTATGTTATTGTTGTTATTGTTGTAAGCTTTACTTGGGAAGTTTCTCTAACAGGCAAACCATCACTATGAGACTCATGATGATACAATGTTTTGCCCAAGCTGGCAGACCCATCCCATACTTTGCTAGGGTAAGGAACAAAGTACTAAGGAAGTGGATTCATCCCAAAATTGGAGAGGAGTTGTACTCTTGGTACAATCTTATCCTACGCTGGCTACTTAGTTTATGAGTTCAAGTTATTATAGCTCTTACCCATATGAATGCTCAATACTACTCCCAAAAGTATTAATTATATGCTTATACTTAAAAGAATATATTTGCTCAAAGTGTTACTTTTTTTCTCTTTGGGACTTAGCCCAACTTAGTATTCTCTTAACTTTTCTCAAAGTTGTCTAAAATCATAAGTTTCATTCTTTACTATTCATAAAATACTTATGATAATACTTTTCTTGAGTTTAAAGCAAGATTTGAAATTCAAAAATTTTCATAGTAACCTTACGATTTAATTAGTTTAGCAATTAAAAGTAGTATCTCAACTTAGGAACTCAAAACTATAGAAAAATTTAGTAAATATCATGTTTTTCTTCAAAATATTTACTCATAATGAAGAAATCTTATTCTCAACTAATATCTGGATACTTGAAGAAACTACTGGTTACATGATGGTAGGATAATATAGTAGGATTTTTCTATAAGCCTTACATTCCTAGAGAATTAGATTCTTGAATAATTTTGAAAAAGGTGCTTGAAAGCCCTAGCTCTTCTCCTTTTGAAACTGCGTTCTAAGTCAGGAGAATGTTTTAAGCTTAATAAAGTTAAAGGTTAGCGTTTAGGGATTTAATTAGGTGAAAAACTGATAAGGTTAGGCTTAAATGGTGAGAAAAGAGAAAAATAACCTTTATTAAAAAGGTTTTCCAATTCATCTATTGCACTATCTACAGTTGGTAGAAGCTTACACGGACCACAGAATCCATTTGTAGAAACTAAGGTGGATTTTGGGGTCCTAAAACTCATTTTATGGGTCCATACTATAACCCGCAGAAGCTTTTACAACCTGTAGTTGGGTATGTAAAGTTTGGGACTCAAAAAATAACTTGGAGAAGCTTTCATGATGCTAATTTTGTGGGTCATCTTCCCAACTATGACCCGTAATTAGGGTTTCATATATGGTGACCCAAAAACTCTACTCTGATAGTTTGTAGTAAAATGGTCATAACTTTCTGCTCCAAACTCCAAATGAGGAAATATTGTTGGCGTTAGAAAGATAATTCAAAAGATCTTTAATTTGATATATTATGCGTTACCTATTTCTTTGTGTACTGAGAGTTCTTATTATTTAAAGTTGACCCTTGAATAATCTATTGGGAAAACTTAATCGATAGAAAAGTTTTGAAATTGACTAAGTACTAGAGGTCTTTTATGAACCTAATCCACTTCTAATACACTTCACATAGATAGCAATGAGCCTTAAAATATAGGTACATGTAAGGCATCACTATATTTAAGCTTATATAGTTGCAATAAAAAAAATTTAATCCAATGAATAGAGTTGTGGGGTGTTATGCTATCTCCCCTTTGGGATTATTTGTCCTCAAATGAAGGTGAGACTAAGTTGTAAGGGAATGGATTTACCCTTACTATTTTCTCACTTATGAACTAGATAGGACTGATTCATACTAAGAGTTTGGAAATTGTCCATGGCACATAAGATACGAATGATACGAGGTTAAACATAAGTCAACTCTACCCAAAGCTATTCAACATAGAACATGGGTGATTTGGGCATGAAATAAGGTAAGGACTAAATTATGGTGCTTTAAATGATATCACTGATAGATTTTAAGCCTAATAATGCTTCTCAACTACACTCTTCTTTCAACATAAAATACTTCATCATTGCAACTTATAGCCCCAAAAAGAATGCATATGGATACTTCTACCAATGTTTTAATCTAACTACATGCTCTTACTTTATTCAAGCCTAACTCTAAATCACAGGGTACTACACATAAGATGATTATGCAAATCATAACAACAAAGTTTATGTTCTATACCTTTATAAGAAATTATTGAAAAAGTATTACTCCCTTTCACCACATTTAACAAACCTCAGTTTCTACTCAATAAGCACCAAATTCATCATGTATTCATCCACGTGCCATAACACCATATTCAAGCTGAGTACTAAAATTACTCCCTGGACTCTAAGTAACCACTCTTCTTAGAATTGTGATACCCCATAACTCTATTCTTACATGTACTGATATTTTAAGTCTCATTCGTATGTGAGGTAAGTGGACTAGGGTCATAAGAGACCTTTAGTAGCTAGTCGAGTTCATAATTTTCCTATTAATTTTCTCATGTTAGATTATATAAGGATCAACTTTACATGACCACAAATTTTAGTACATAATTAGGTGGCTTATGACCTACCAAATGAATAGTCTTTGAATTAGCTTTCCAATGCCATAGATTTCACCTCATATGGAGTTCGGAGTCAAAAGTTATGATCATTTTACTATAGACTACTAGAGCAAAGTGTACTTATGAGATGACTTACGGGTCATGGTTTGAGTTACAGCCCATCTACTAACACATTAAGAAGCTACTAAAAATCCCTTTTTGAGCCCTCAACCTAGTGGACCCACCTACGGGTCATAAGTTCTTCTACAGGCCGTAGTTTGGGATTGTGGAATCAATCTAGAGACCCCAAAATTTGGCCTAAAGTTTACAAATTGGTTCCTATGGGTCATGGAATTTTCTATGGGGCGTAGGTTGGCCCGTGGGTGACTTCAATAGCTTTTTAAGAAGGATTATTTTGGTCTTTTCTCACCCTTTCAAAATTTTAACCAAACATTTATACACTTAAATAAATCCTAAAACATATCTAGTCAGTCTTATTATGCTAAAATATCTTCTCCAACTTACAGCATGGTTTCACGGGAGAAAATGCTAGGATTTGAAGAGGATCTTATGAGTCCTTCCAAGCTATTCCAAGACCCAAAATTTTCAGTAATGTAAGGATAACTAGAACATGGATTTTGTTCTTCTATGTGCCCCCAAAACCTGAATTGTTGGATTTGTGAACGAATTAAGTCTTCCATGGATGTTGCTTGAAGGTTTTACTAAAATCCTAATGTATTTCTATATAATTTTGCATGTATTATAGTTTTTATGAATTAAATACTAGAATTAGATTATTTTACTTTTTTACATGAACCCTAGAAAGAATTCTTATTATTTTTACACATTGCACTTAAATGGATATACGTGAATATAATTTGAGCTTAGAGAGTTGATAGAGTTCCTAAATGCCTTAACCCTACTCTTATTTTCTGAATACTTTGATGTTGGATTGATAGCTGATAGAGGATCTCTATGGATCAATGAGCTAAATCTTAAAAGAATGTTCCTAACTAAAGAGTTGATAGATGATGTGATGAATTGAGTTGACAAATGTCCAGTGAGACTAGTTGAATGAGTTAACCATATGATTGATGCCTTATGAGCATGTTGAGTCTGGAGAAGAGTATTAAGTACCGAATTGAGTAAGAGTAAGTCCAACTCGAACTAAATAAATGTGTAGATAGTGTAAGGGAGGATTAACCCATAAAAACAGATATTTTCTATTATCCCACAAAGAGGACTTGATGTTACTAATTTTGGATCCACTGATGGTATATCCTTTACCCTGGCAAGGTATTGGATGGATATGGCAATAGCATCACTTTGTTATATCATCACCGGCTCATAGGTGATAGTTGTTAGTTAGAGAAACTCCCAAATAAGCCTTGATAGTTCTCTGAGTGGATTGGACTAGATGGTATATGAGTGGCTATTGTCTAAACTGTATTCTTACTTCAGACTCTTGGATTGCTGATTGTATTTCCTGCTATGTGATTCGGGCTATTTGAGTTGATGTTGTTTTATCTTTGCATGTTTCATTCTGCCATTTTACAGACTCGTATGTTCCATATACTAACATCCATTTGTTCCTGCATCTTTTCATGTTGCAGAGGTACGTACTAGCAGTCATCAATAGGCACTCTGTTGAGGACCTATTTGCATTCAGATGATTGGTGATCCCTCCCCTACTTTCGGAGGGTGTCATGTTCTTTTCTAGCTTTGGGTTTAGACATACTTTATTCTATTTTGAGGTATCCATGGTTCTATCATTAGCAGTACTTTGTCGATGGATAGAGGCTTTATAAACTAGATTGTTTAGTTGTGATTGGATTATGTTTTTGGCTAGTTTCTTTCATACTACCCTTACTCAGTTTGATTGTTATATTGTTTGGAATTTGGCCTTTGATTATCAAGTCAATATTGCCTTCCATTAAGTATTTCTTAATAATTGATATCTTTCGATGTTAGTTATGATTGAATGAATGTGATAAGGCCAAGTGGTTCGCTTGGGGGCTAGCAACAGTCTTTGAGTTCTGACCACGCCAAGGGTACCCTCCCAGGACATGACAAGAATATCTTGTCTTCTTATGTTTAGAGTCGTCAACATATCATGCCTCTGTCATGACCTAGACCTAGGTTCTAGGAGTGGCATGGTGAATGGAAACCCGAAGGTCCCCAAACAAGCCTCAAGGTATCCAAATTCATATCATTAGTTCGGAAGGGCATTAAAATAGTAAATGCATAATTCTAAGGGATAGGTAAGTAGGACTCATACTATGGTGATATCATAGGGAAAGGGTATGAAATGATGTCACATAGCACATAGCACATAAAGACTAAAGGGAGGGCAAATATGCCTCACGCTATGGGGCAATTTGGGACTTAGGATATTTCACATCATATTATGCGATCAAGCCACAAGACTTATTACCAAATCACATAGAAATATCCAATAGGTAACCAAACCATAACATAATATCAAATCATAACACTTAGCATATAAATGTAATGGAGTTTACAAGATGTCCAACAATGCCTCTACTTATAAGATAGGCTGGCGGCAAAGACATGTCCCAGGCTCACCCTCAAAGTAAGTATGATAGATAAAAGCACTTTAGATAGAAGGATGGTGTGTTTTCCTTGAAAGATAGGACTCACCACAACAATCAAACTTGACATTTGAGCTAAGCATTGTACGGTGGATGATTGAAGTCCTTGTCCTTAAATGGTGACATCACGTAGGCAAAAGTATGCGTTATTGCAACTGAATATACTAAGTATGCAGGAAGCAATGCTTATGACATACCAAACCTACATATCAACATTAGATGACAAGGGCACCTAATATAAAAAGAATCATATATCCAAAGGAGAGTAATATACAATATGTCATGAAATAGATGATGCATGCTATGCATGATGCATATATATAATGGGGATGAGAACCCAACCGACATGAGTAAGACCAAGCGAGCTATTACTTGGAATCCCAATGAAAACCCCTCACTGGTAAAGAGGTGGTCTACTTTCCAAAGGTAAATCATACTTCACCTTACGGGCATTCTTATTTCATATGAAGTAACCTTCCCTATGGGCACCCCATCTCGGATATGATTTTCAAATAATCATATAATAATAAACTTCACCTTACAGGCACTCCCATTTCGTACGAAGCAACCTTGCTTACAGGCACTCCCATTTTGGATAGGATTCTCATAACATATGTTAGGCATACAGTTTGAGGAAAGAGAGGGAACCCTGAATCCATTAGTGCTAAGTCATCATCCCATAAGAATACTTATACATGTATGTATACATGCTTTCAAAAGAGATGCAAGTCTTACCAAACCATTTCAATGCATTCTTAGGCTTAAAAGCCAAACACCATTCATAATAATTCATACTTAGGCTCAAATGTCAAATCATAACTCATAATCAAAATCTCATGCATAGGAATAGCCCATTTACATATACGAAATGGTGCAAGCACCCAAGATGCTCAAAGAGCCATAATCATAGAGATATATGTGATCACGTTCTTGTCACAACCAATATATTATAAAAATCACATCATAAAATATAATTGGGTTTAACCCACTTCATAATTTCCATAAAAATCCCATGTTTAAAATGCATATGCCATGAATGATGTGAGAATAGTATGGGTAATTAAGATTCAATCCAAAATCTACAATATAACATGAAATTCAAGTGAAAGTATGATTAAATCCATAATTAAAGTCATAATATAAATCACTCATGCACAAAATAAGCCTTGAAAGGGACATGCACGTTCATAACTTCATAACTTCAATGTAAACCATTATAATAGGGCTTAAAGTAACTTAAATTATCAAATATATACAATCCACACATTAATTGAATTTAATAAATCAAAATAATGAAACCCTAAATTTATAGTGAGCTAAATTCATGAAATTACTTGAAAAGATTTGGGTCTCCTTAATTGGAAGGAACCAAGGATAAAAACCCACATACCTTCACTAAATGAAGAAGTTCCAAAAGAAGTTTGAAGAATAATTGAATTTTCCTTGATTCCTGAGTTGAAATCCGCAAAAGTTCTTTGATAAGAGTTTGAGAAAGTTTAAAATGTGAGTAAATTTTGAATGTTCAGAATGGAATTTAGGTCAATAGAAAGTCATTAGATGGCATTGGAAGTCCCAAAAGACAATTAGGATAAACTAAATTTAAGAAAATGCTATTAATGAAATGGATGAGAAAATTGGTTGTCACCACTTCAAGGAAGTGTACACGGTCCATGTACAGTGCCTGTGAGCCATCACTTTGACAAATTTTCTCTTGACGAAGGTTTGAAACCATAATCAAACACTTAAAACTTTTTTGACAAAAACATTGCCCACACGGGTTAGGTGCTCGATCTATCACGACCCAAAATAGGGTCTAGATGTGACATGGCGAATGGGGATCCCAAAGGATCTTCAGACAAGCCTCTTAACTTATCATTACATATCATTGGTCGCGGAACCATTTAAATGACATAAAAGAGTTGATATAGGGGCAAGAGGACTAAGGGGAAAGCTTCCATAACACCATACTCAAGAGACAAAGAGTCAAAGCTCATATCATAGATACATAACTTGCCCAACAAACACCTCTAATACATAGATAAGAGCGAGGGCCAAGACAAAGCAACCGGGCACACCCTCATAGTCAAAATAGAACATAAAGAAGAATTGCTCCATATATAATAAGAACAACATAGACTAAGGTCCTCGAAGTGGAGGACTCACCAACTAGCTTGAGTAGTATCGAACTATCTATGTGGAGGAGGAGGAGGATCAATTTGGGTACCGGTTCCTACATGGTGATATCACGTAGGCAAGAGCATGCATTAGTATTTTTGAATGTACTAAGTATGGAGGATGCAATGCAATAAGAGATAGGCACCTCAATCAAAAAGCATAACGATAGGCAATAGGCATAATATAACAATATGGCATGCATGATCAATGCATAAGGAAAACATACTTAAGTAACTCATGCTCATATAGGATATCATATGTGTAGAAGAGACCAAGCTAGATTTCCAAAGTACAAACCCCTTGGTTGGTTGGTGATGGTTTCACCCCATCACCTTGGTGGTGTGGTACAAATTAAAGCTCTCACGTGGTTGATGATAATTTCACCTTATCACCCTATTGGTGAAGTACAAACCCCTCACATGGTTGATGCATACGAACCCCTACCTCGGTTATCAAGGTACAAACCCTCAAAAGGTTATCCGGGCTCTTAGGGCCCTCGGATCGGGCATGGTTTCATACAATACTTTATATAGATTATATCATATACACAAGCTTCTTTCATGTTCATAACATTAGTCATATTATATCTCATACTTTGGACCTTCAATTCCTCACGAAACCACATCAGAACATTTTATGAAACACTTAGAGGATGTGTAATGCTAGTATAAAACCATGAAATATCGAGATGAAAGGACCTGGAAGAGGGGGTACATGTCAAGTATTGGCCTGGGATCATGTCTTCTTAGGACTATTCTAGATATACAATTCCATTTTGGTAGTAATATTTCATTTCAGTTGGAAAATGCAGTCAGATATTGCAAGAAAATCCATTGTAAAACCATCAATCAATACCTTGCAACACCCTCAAGCATCATACATCAAAACCTCTCATCAAATGTTACAATGGATTCAAGATTTATGGCTCAAACATAGCAAAGCAATCACAACTTTATAACTTTAACATAGTTCACATACATGTTCATACAAGTAAACCTAACTGTAAAATCAACTTTAAATCATGAAAATTGAGTAAAAAAGGAGATTAGGGCACCATGGGTGGAAGGATCCAATGGCTAAAACCTACATACCTTAGCTTTGGAATTTCTTGAAGAAGGCTTTAACGGAGACTTAAAGCTTGAAGGAAATCCTTACATCCGGATGAGGGTTTTCAGACTTAAATCTTGAGAAAAATACTAATCTAAGTGTTTAAGTGAGTATTGGGGGATGTTTAGGATAATATGAGGGTGAAATAAGTCTAAGTATAGATACTTTCAAGTATGGTAACCCTTAGGCCCGATACTTGAAAGTCTTGGACCAAAGTCAAAAAACCAAGACCAAAATAACACTACACAACGCGGATTACTAACTAGAATTTGCATTTCTGCACATACAAGTTCTATGAAAATGGGCATAAATTCTTCATCCGAACTTGAAATGAGGTAAAACCAAGTGAGTTAGAAAGCTAATTCAAAGAGTTTTAATTAAGTAGGTCATGGGACCCAGCTCTTTGTGTGCTAAGAGATATGCCCCTTTAAAGTTTACCCTAATAAATCGCATTTTTTGCGATTTTTGAATTTTGATATGGTTGCTCTAAAACTCGGGTTAGACCCATTTCCCACTTAATTTTACCCCCTGAACAAGCATATAAAGTCGTATTTTCAAACTAATGAATGAATTTTTAAATATATTGAAATTATAATTTCGGGCACTTTCGAAACACATTTTTAAGCACTTTTTTAGGGTCGTTTTAATATCCCCCCCACCGGGAACATTCATCCTCGAATGTAAAAGAAAGTACTAGACAAGAGTGATCATAAATGAATCAGCCCCAACAAGAATGCAACAATACATTTAAAACCCTATTTTCAAAATCTCAACATAATTGTAAATCATCATAAACTTGCCAACTTAAACATGAATGCATATGAATAACATAGGGCTGAAACATAGGACTTGGAATCACATGAAGTACTTAGTCACTATCATAGACATGATTAGAGTGAATGAGGTATGAATATCGCTCCCATAAGACCACTTCGACTTCCTTGGAGACACCCTTGACTTGATGATCCTTTCAAGAGGGCCTTATTGAACACCACATCCTCATTTTTCAACCTCTCCACTCATCCATCCAACACCTCCACCGGGACTTTCCCCTAAGCCAACTTGTCCTCCATATCACCCACAATCACAAAGAGTGCTATAACACTAGAGTCACTAACACATCCTATCAACCTAGAAGCAAGAATAACTGGACTACCCAAACCCCTATCCATAGGCAATACCTTAACTTATGCAACCTTACCAACTTCTCTCTCCATCCTATAAGCAGGACTCACAATCATAACTCATTTTTCAACCTTAACCACACCTATTGCACTTGTTTCCACAAACTACCATATTCCCCCTTGGGAGACTATCTCTACTCTACCATCTTTCTATCCAAAACTTATAATTCTAATAAGACGGAATCAAGGCCATGCTTAATCTAGACCTTTTAACCAAAGAAGATTTGGAACCGTCAAGAATGCTACACCACCATGCTCAACTTCCCTCAACCTAACTTCTAATCTAACCAACCGATGGACGCTACTAATCTCCTCCTTGCTACCATCAATAACACATGCTGGGCTACCTAGAGCACCGATCGTAACATTAGCCTTACTAGGGAAAACTAATGCACACTCATTTCATAATCCTTATAGAATTCTAAACACCTTCTTGCTACACATTGCACACCTATCATATTTAGCAAACAATCTCTCATTATCCAAAACTTACAACACTACCCCCAAATTATTTACAAGCTCTAAACAAATCAATACCTCATCACTAGAGACCACCACAAACATATCATGATAGGGATTTAAGACCCTATTCAAGAAACCCACAAACACTACCGATGCATAAGCCAACCAAACAAATACACCAATATTCAAAATGATCATTCCTAGTTCAAAAGGACACATAGGGATATCACCTACCCTCCTCCACACTTGAGAACAAAACCTGAACCTCAAATCAACCTTAGAGAAGTGGCTAACCCATTGTAGTTGATCAAATAGATCGAACATCCTTAACCATCATATTACAACCTTAAGGGTTCTACACTCATTAGAAGCATGCTATGCAAGTAGCCCAAACTACCCCAAGACCTCCAACCGTCAAGCTAAGTCCAACCAAGATCACAAGACAAGACTCTATGCAATGATAACCTACTAGCCACAATAGACTCATGCAACCATCGGGGATACACACATGAATCCTATTAGCACAAAGAAATCACACAAGGCATAGCAACTCCTGAACCTACCAAATCACCCCATTCAAAACATCTATCACAACATTGGCCTTACTTAATGTCAACTATATCACAAGAAAGTCAATAGAAGATAACCTATTCACAACCTCCGGTTAGCTCGTTAAGCCTAAGAAGCTCTTAATACCCAAGAGAGTCAAGGTCTAGTCTATTAGCTAATCACCTTCGTCTTACTAGTGTCCACCTTAATTCCACCACCTAGTACCCCACGACCTAGGAAGGCAACCTCTTACAACAAAAGTTCCTATTTCTGCTATCTAGCATCTAACCTTCTTCCTTAAACTTTGTAATACTACCCTCAAATGACTCACACGCACTACCTCATTAGGGAATGAACCATCATATCATTACTAAAACCACCATAAGCATATTAGAGTGGGGACTAAAGATCTTGTTCATGAGACTCATAGGCATAACTAGTGTACTATTCAACCCAAAAGACACTACCCCAACTTCAAAATATCAGAAAAGGACATTCAATGCCTCATCTATCACTAACAACAATTCTACGAACAAAACAACTTAGGTTCAATGCCTCCAATTCTCACAAGATAACAAATGCAAACCCTTAGAGATCAATTATACCTTAAGATATGAAATGGCCTACCTCCCTTGCTATCACTTACCAACCTCCCACTCAAAGACAGGCTCATTAGGGATTCGGGATCTAACTCTATGGGTCCCACCATCTATGAAGACACAACATACATGCAACCTTTCCATCCCTATAATGACATCAAATCCACCATACCAACTCTAACAAGTCACAAAGCAAGACCTAATGCAATACAAACCCGAACTAACACCTATGAGCCTCCTAATAACCATATACTCAACAAAAGGATAGACACCAAGGTCCACACAACAACTTGGGCATATATGAAGCCCCACTAGCAACCAAAAAGAATAAATAAGAAATAGTATCATATCGGACCTAACAAACATGCATAACACAACAACGAAAATCAAAAGAAACCTCAACATACCAGTAGTAACATCGGGCACCTCATCCCCTCCTTGAGTCCCTTGATCAACTTGACCACCTTATCCACCTTGTCAACCTTGTCCTTGAGGTCAGCCCTCTTATATCCTTTTTGAACATGTGTACAATCAACAATCTTGTGGTCTATCTCCCCATAACCATAGCATGCATCCGTGTTCCTCAAACAAACTCCACTATGTCCCCTCCCACATTTTGAGCATCTTGGATGGATTACCCCATTGTCACCCCTTTTACCCCTTTCACACTTATGAGAATATTCCTTTATCGTATGACCTATCCCCCCAAAATCATAACAAGCATTAGTACCTCTCAAGCATAGGCTATCATGGCATTAATATACTATCAAACTACAACACATTTGATGCCCAAAATAAGAGATTTTGTGAGTTCTTAATGTGACTTTTTATGGTTTTTATGTGTTTTTGCATTAATCTTGCAGAAAAGTTAGGTTGGCATGATTTTGAGGAAAAGTTACAAATTTTGCTGAATTATAAGACATACAAGCCCAAGCTACGAGTCGTAGCCCAAGCTACGAGTCGTAGGGTGTGTCATAGCAAATAAAAGAGACCTAAAAACATAGAAATATACTAAGTGGAGGTCAACCCTACGAGCCCATCCTTTACACTATATATATATTTTATGTGAGGGTTTATTTTGGGAGAGACCCGACATTCACAGCTAATTGTAAATATTCTAGGAGCATTTAAGTGTTTAAAGTAGATTTTTATCTTTCAATTTGAAGACCCACTTTTGTGGAATTGAAAACCCACATTGTACTCATTTGCCAATAATCCAAGCTTGTGGTTTTCAACTTGAAGGTATTCTTGCTCTTTATTGCTTTGGATAAACTCTAAAATATGTCATTTCTTTGCATTATTGTTGATTTTGCCTTAGCCATGAGTAGTTAAGCACCCACAACTTAGGGGAACCATGAGTAGTTGACTTGAAATAACCTAGACTTTGTGCATTTCTTTGATTGGGGTTTTACATGTATTTTTTATTTCTCTAATTTTGATTGTTGTTTAGTGGTGGCCAACACTAAACCCTGCCTGCTATCATGATCCCAACCAAGGTAGTGACGAATAGGAGAAATGAAGTAAATGACAGGATTTGATTGATGTGTTATCATCTAATCAACCAAGCCTGAACAAGGGGAGGTTGATTGGGACAATGGATAACAATTAGTTGACATACCATGGTTGCCGACCATGCGCCATGGTGAAATTTGACTTTCACCTTCATAAGATGGCTGGAAAAACCTATGTTATCATCCTACACGTGAATTCCCAATTACTTTTATGTTATCTAATGTAATTGAGTCAAAGAATCATGGGGAACACCATCCCCAAGTTATTCCTAAATTTAAGTGTCTTCCTACATAGTTTAGTTTTTATTTTTATTCTTGAATTACAAAGAAAACCCCCATTTAGAGATTTTAGTGATCAATACTTGAAATAATTGGTAGTGAATCTCTATAGTCAAGCACTACATTCCCTTTTGATTTAACCTTAACCTTCGATTAGGTTAATTACTGATAGCGACCACTTTCTTATTGGAGCATGAATATCATATCAAAATTATGGCATTGTTGCAGGGGAATATGGCTAGGTTCTTGATTTGATTTCACTATTACTTTATTCAAGTATTAATTACTAGATTCTCTTGTATATAACTTTTGTTTGTTTTGTTTGTTTCTTTCCAGGACATATAAAAAAAAGACAAGATGTGCGGAGTGGCCCTGAACACAACATTAGCCTCCATGTATGCTCATGTACGAGGAACTATATTATTAGGAGGACACTTGGTTTTCTACTGACCAAATGTGGGATGTTCAGCCCAACGCTCAATAGTCTAATCAAGACCAGTGGCACCAAGGTCAGGGAAATCAGGATTGGACCTATAGTAAAGAATATGCTTATAGAGATATCCAGGGTGGTTATTATGAGAAAAACAGGGGGCCAAACATTAAGTGGAGTAGTAGAGATGGTTCAAAAAATGTTCCTTATGTGCCACCACACCATCACGATGAAGGCAAAAGCAACTGCATAATTGAGGAAATGTTTGATCACCAGTTAAGGAAGGCTGAGACACAGGATGAGACTATATATGAAATGAGATCAGAAATTGCAAACATTAATGAAAAAATTGAGTTTCATTCTTTGGATATTAAACAAACAACAGTTTGGTCAGGTATCAACTCTACTTAAGCAGCATCAAAGTGGTACATTGCCTAGTGATACTGTGCAAAGTTTAGAAGAAGAAGGAAAATATACAAAAGTTACTAGTAGGTGTGGTAAGAATACTATTGATCCTCCTATGCTAGTTATTGTAGAAAAAATTCAGGAGGAAATAGTTACAGATAAAGATGTGGTTAAAGAAGACAAATGTGACAAGGATATGGTAAATGAATCAGTTGAAGAGCCAAAACAGTACAAGCCCGTCCCAAGGCCTTCTCCTCCTTTCCCTCAAAGACTCAAGAAGATGGAGGAGGAAAGCAAGGTCAAGGACTCTCTCTCCATGCTATAACAACTATCGATCAACATTCTTCTAATCGAGTCCATGGAGAAGATGACCACTATACCCTGCATAACTAAAGACATAGAGTTTGCAAGGGTACTATGAAATCTTAGTGCTAGCATAAATCTAAAGCCCCTTATGGTATACAAGAAGTTTAGGTTGGGAGCCTCTATTCCAAATAACATGCAAAATTTAGTACTCATTCCCCTTATTCTCATACCACCACCCTTCGAGCATGATAGAAAGTTGAAAAAGAAATAAGGGGTCCAATTCATAAGTTCAAGGTGGAAGAAAAAGCAAACTGTGGAGGAGCAAGGTTTGAAAATTGGTGAATTCTAAGTAACCAAGTGGACTAAGTTGAGCCGCTATAATAAATCAGGCGCTACTTGGGAGGCAACCCAAGGTATGTTTTATTTTACCCCTGTATTCTCTATTGTTTCTTGATTTGGTGCATTGAGTACAATGCATAATATTTTCGATGGGGTGTGGGCAGTTATGGATCTTGGTGAAGTCTGAGTAGCTTAGGGTCCATAACTACCCCAAGTTTTGATCTTGAGGTTTTCTTGCCTGTGTTCTTTTTCCTCGTGGCTATTCAATTTCTGTTGAGCCGGCATGTTTAGGTAGTTTAGATGATTTGTAGATATACAGTAGTAATTATCTTTTGGCATATATATATATATATATATATATATATATATATATATATATATAGAGAGAGAGAGAGAGAGAGAGTATTTAAATGCTTTTTGTTTTGAAATTTTAGTACCCTTAAAATTTTTGAGATTGTTGGTTATTTTGCAATCATGCATGTGATTATCTAGTAATGTTTGTTCTAATAAAGTGAAGGCAAGTTGATGTTTGAAGCATGATTTGTGAGTCTATTTGATTATGTATGCGGTGCCATGAAAGTTTGAGCTTACTTTGTAGTATTCATGCATTGTGTATTGACTCAGAACTTGCCTTGTTACTCTAAAATTGGACTAGAGATATGGTTGATTGGGTAAGCATCTTAGGCCTTCATTCTTTTAGTGAACTCACTTTTGCCTAGATGACCTACCAAATGTGATAGTAGATCCCTTGATCCAAATGTTTTAGCTTTTCATGTACCTGTTCTTTCTCGACACCTAGCTAGCTCAAGTTTGTTTTATGAAATACATTGATATTAGCCCTGGTCTATCCTTGAATATATAAACCTTGTTTGAGGTAAAAAGCCTAAGTTAAGGGTAGCTACAAGTAGTGGCCTAGTTTGGGGAATAGACATTATGTACTTCACCTCAGGCTAAAAGCATAAGTTGAGGGTGGCCCTTATTATTGTAAAGTAATGAAAATAAAGTGGTTAGTTGGGAAAGAAAGAAAGAAAGAAATGAAGAAATCATATATTGGATGAGAAAAAGAAAAGAAATGGTGCTTAGATTGAAGAGAATAGCAAAAATGAGTTCAAAAAAATAAATAAGGCACAGCTGAGAAAGAGAAAGAAAGCACCCAGCAAAAGCTTGAAAAAGGAGAATAAGGGCGGATTTAGTGTAAATGGTTGAGGTATGAAGGTAAAAGTGTTGATAAACATGGTTCAACACTAGCTTTTAGTCTCTGTTTGCCTAAAATGCCATACCAAAGCCCCATGAGCCTATGTTACAAGCCATTAAGTCCTAAAGTGATCCAAATCCACTTTGTCATCAATCTGAAAGTTGAGTATAGAGGCAAGGTTATGGTGTTAGTCATTTTGTAGGAATTTCATTTGTGAGAGTGAGAATGCTTGCACAATACCTGATTTTTAATGCACTTTGAGTGAGAAAGAGGGACTTCTTTTCTATGAGGGCATTTGCACTACATAATTAGCATATGACTAACCCAGTGATTATGGATGGTTGATATTCCTTTGCTTTTCATAGTTGAAGTATTGGACATATTCTTTGTTCTTTGGTTTGTTGAGTAGCTTTGCAATCTAGTTTTGAAAAAAATGAGAGTTGGATACTTGATTTAAAGTAAATGATGTATATGCCATTAGTGTAACTACTATATGTCTCTCATTGTCTATTTAGATTGAGTCGTCGCTTGAGGACAAGCAACAATTCTAAGTTGAAGGTGTTGATGTACTGTTAAAATACAACTCATTTGATGCCCAAAACAACGGATGTGAGTTCTTAATGCAACTTTTTATGGTTTTATGTGTTTTTGTATTGATCTTGCAGAAAAGTTAGGTTGGTATGACTTTTAAGAAAAGTTACAGATTTTGTTGAATCATAGGACGTACGAACTCACCTACGAGTCGTAGCCCAATCTACGAGTCATCAGGTGTGTCGTAGAAGGAAATAGACACAGAAAAAACTCAAAAATTTGGTAAGTGTAGGTAAACCTTACGAGCCCATCCTACGAGTCGTAAGTTGCATTATGACACATATAGGTGGACTCGTAGCAAGAATTCAAGAGCTAAAATGTTGGACCAAAAACTGAAGGCATAGACTACGAGAGGAGCACACGAGTCACAGCCCGAGCAACGACTCCTAACAGTGGGTCATAACAGTCAAGTCCAAAATGCCAAGTGCTGACTATAAGACCTCGATTACGACTCATCAATCACCCTACAAGTCATACCTGTCCGAGATACCTATTGCCAGCTATCTTTTTTATGTCATTTTTAGGGTTAAATTTGTAAACACTATATATACTCTATGTGCGGGTTTATTTTGGGAGAGACCGGGCATTCACAGCTACTTGTAAATATTCTAGGAGCATTTTTAGGTTTTAGAGTAGATTCTTATCTTTTAATTTGAAGACCCACTTTTAGGTAATTGAAAACCCACATTATACTAATTTGCCATTAATCCAAGTTTGTGGTTTTCAACTTGAAGGTGTTCTTGCTCTTCATTGCTTTGGGTAACCTCTTAACAATATCATTTATTTATATTATTGTTGATTTTGCCTTAGCCATGAGTAGCTAAGCACCCACAACTTGGGTTGTGGGAACCATGAGTAGTTGACTTGAAATAACCTAGAGTTTGTGTACTTCTTTGATTGGGGTTTTGTATGTATTGTTTATTTTCCTTGGTTTTGATTGTTGTTTGGTGGTGGACAACACCAAACCCTGCCTACTATCACGATCCCGACCAAGGTAGTGATGAATAGGAAAAGGGAAGTAAATGACAGAATTTGATTGATGTATTCTCGTCCAATCAACCAAACCTGACTAAGGGGAGGTTGAATAGGACAATAGGTAATGGTTAGTTGGCACACCATGGTTGCCGACTACGCGCCATGGTAAAATTCGACCTTCACCTTCACAAGAGGGCTAGAAGAACCTAAGTTATCGTCCTGCATGTGAATTCCCAATTAAATTTATGTTGTCTAGGGTAATTGAGTCAACGAATTATGGGGAACAGAATCCCCAAGTTGCCTCTAAATTTGAGTGTATTCCAGAATAGTTAGTTTATTTTTTTATTTTAATTCTTGAATTACAAAGAAAAACCCTATTTAGAGATTTTAGTAATCGATGCTTGAAATGATTGGTAGTGAATCTTTATAGTCAAGCCCTGTATTCTTTGTGGATTTGACCCTAACCTTTGGTTAGATTACTTACTGACAGCAGCCACTTAATTATTGGAGCGTGAACATCGGATTAACCATCTACCATATTTTGGGCACCTAGCATAAGGCACCATATAACTTATACCTCTCCCTTTAGAACTTTGGAACTTACCCATATTACGGGCCCTCTTGGCCTCACTACCTCCCCTCTCACCACTAGAAGTCTCAGGAGCACCCACTTGTTAATTGAGTTGAGCTGCCCGTGTTGTCGCCGCTTTGGCCATTACCTATAGAGCATTACGAACCTCTGCATTTTACATATCACAATGTTTTATATCTTGAAACATATCCTGAAATATAACAGTTAGGGTTTAGCAATAAGCCCTTGGAGACCTAACTCTATCGCACGACATAGATCATGAAGAAGTGAAACATTTTCTAAATTGCCTTATAGTTTCCTATTCATAGTCGTGGTGCACAACAAAACCATGAATAAGATTTTAATCAATATAGTGTGTTAGACTCTGAAGATCTAACAACCTACTGCTCTGATACAAGTTTGTAACAACCCAAAATAGGGTGTAGATGTGACATGGTGAATTGGGAGCCCGAAGGGTCCCCAAACAAGACTTTTAACTTATCATTACACATTATCAGTCGCGCAGGCATTTAAATAAAATAAAAGAGTAGAAATAAAGACTAAGGGAAAATCTTGCATAACATCATAGTCAAGAGACAAAGAATCAAAGCACATATCATAGATATATAACATGTCTAACAAACATCTCTAATACATAGATAAGAGCAGGGGACAAGACAAAGCAATGGGGCTCACCCTTATAGTCAAAATAGAACATAAAGAAGAATATCTTCATGCATAATAAGAACAACATAGACAATAGTCTCAGAAGTAGAGGACTCACCAACTAGCTTGAGTAGTATCGAACTAGCCATGTGAAGGAGGAGGTTGATCAACTTGGGCACTGGTTCGTACATGGTGATATTATGTAGGCAAGAGTATGCGTTAGTTTTTTTGAATGTACTAAGTATGTAGGATGCAATGCAATAAGAGATAGGCACCTCAATCAATATGCATAACAATAGAAAATAGACATAATATAACAATATGGCATGTATGATCAATGCATAAGTAAAATAGGCTTAAGTAACTCATGTTCATATCAAATATCATATGTATAGAAGAGACCAAGCTAAATTTTCAAAGGACAAACCCCTTGGTTGGTTGGTGATGGTTTTACCCCCATCACCTGGTGGTGTGGTACAAACCCCCCACATCATTGATGATAATCTCACCTTATCACTCTGGTGGTGAAGTACAAAGCCCTCACATGGTTGATGTGTACAAGTCCCCACCTCGGTTATCAAGGTACAAACCCCTCAACAAGGTTATTCGGGCTCTTCGTCCCCCCAGATCGTGTATGGTCTAATGAAACACTTTATATAGATTATATCATATATACAACATTCTTTCATCATCATAATATCGATCATATCATATCTCATGCTTTGTACCTTCAATTCCTCAAGAAACCACATCTGTACATTTTATCAAATACTTAGAGGGTGTGTAATGCTAGTGTAAAACCATGAAATATAGTGATGAAATCATGCAAGACAATCCATTGTAAAATAATCAATCAAAACCTTGCAACACCCTCAAGCAACATACATCAAAAAAACCCATCAAATATTATAATAGATTCAAGATTTATGACGCAAAAGATAGCAAAATAGTCATAACTTTGCATAGCTTTAACATAGTTCATAGACATGTTCATACTAGTAAAGCCAAATGTAAAATCAACTTTAAATCATGCAAATTGAGGGAAAAAAAGGATACTAGGGCACCATGGGTGAAAGAACTCAATATCTAAAAGCTACATACCTTAGCTTTAGAGAATTTCTTGAAGAAGGCTTTAATGGTGACTTGAAGCTTGAAGGAAATCCTTAGATCCGAATGCGGGTTTTGGGACTTGAATCTTGAGAGAAATACTAGTCTAAGTTTTTAAGTGTGCATTGGGGGATGTTTAGGATGATATGAGGGTGAAATAAGGCTAAGTATAGATATTTTCAAGTATACAAACCCTTAGGTCCAAGACTTGAAAGTCTTGGACCGATGTCAAAAAACAGGACCAAAATAACACTGCTCTGCATCGCGAAAGCGATGCGTATTACTCACTAGAATTTACATTTTTGCATATATGAGTTTTATGTAAGCAGGCATAAATTCTTTATCCGAACTCAGAATGAGGTGAAACCAAGTGAGTTGGAAAGCTAATTCAAAGAGCTTTAATTAAGTAGATCATGGGCCACCCAGCTATTTGTGTGCTAAGAGATATGCCCCTTTAAAGTTGACCCTTCTAAATTGCATTTTTTGTGATTTTTGAATTTTGATATGGTTGCTCTAAAATTTGGATTAGACCCATTTCCTACTCAATTTTTTCCCCTGAAAAAGAATATGAAATTGGATTTTCCAAATAATGAATGAATTTTTAGATATACGAAAATTACGAATTCGGGTACTTCCGAGGCACATTTTTAGGCACTTTTTAGGGTTGTTTCAGTATCACCACACTTGGAAAAATTCTAGCGAAGAGTTATAAGATGTTAATTTATACTTAGAAAAATTTTCATTTAGAAAGCTATATGGTTGGCCATACAACCCGTGAAGGTGGCCATGTGACCACACTTTATTCCAAACAGAGGGTTTACAAGCCTAAGGCCACCATATGGCCGTCCATACGGTCCGTGAAGTGTCACATAGCCTACGTGGGGTCCAAGTGTGATGTGTCTTAGGTTAAAACTCCTTACCAAGGCCAACATCTAATTTTTGAGACCAAGTGTCACTCCATTAGAGGCCACACGGACCGCGTGACCTCACACGAACCGCGAGGTCACCCTTGAAGTGTCACCTTAGTCCAAAACTCCCCAAAATTGAAATTTCAAGGTCCAACGAATTCATACAACATCTGGGTCATTACAACCTCGCTACAAGATGGCAACCTAAATGCTCTCATCTAACTCTAAGTAACAACACCTCATCTTGTTATTCCTTCCCACTTACAACTTTACCTTAGATGGAATGGCACATCATTACTATCACCAAGAAAAAAAATAAACCTTCTCCGAGATATCAGTACTCAACTACTACTATCGGTATCATCATCAAAATAAAAAAAACACTAGAGGGGCTTAGTCACTGAGGGTAAGTCACAAATTTGTGAGATTGAGCATACTTTGGAACCTGAGTGCGTATATGAATAAATCTATATCAAGAAACTAACATCTAAAACTTTATGGGATAAGATTGAGATCAATGGACTATGATCTTCATCTCTTATTTTGGGGACTGAGCATAGCTATGAATTTGTCTAAAATGTGTGAGCATAGATCATCGACATAATGCTGATATAGAAGACATAAATAGAGTATTATAATGACTGAGATTTTAGAAGATGCTAGAGTAGGAGTGAACTGATTTACCACCAAAACTTCTTATGAACACATCGCGATTTGACTCTCAGCGCTTGACTTGGCTTCTTACCTTATCATCTCCCCCATATGTCTGAGGCTAACACTCTATAGACCAATTCTACCTTCCTTAAAATGATCCATATTTATCTTACTCTAATACTTAGATAAATGCTAGTTCCTTGTCTATCGAACTCTCCCGCTGTATGTACTAGGACTTTGTGTAGGGCTTCTTTCTAAGGTGCTCCTCTTAACCTTGTCTTTTTTCAACAAAGGTATTTCTATAGTCACTACTTGTATTGGATTATAAGGCCACTCTATTTAACATTTAATAGCCTGATTTCCCCTTCTTATTTTGTAACACCACTTTTCAAAGTTCACATATCTACCTAACTAGAAGGCACTTAATCTATGTTTAAGAGGCTCATCATATATGACCCCTTCGATCAAACTCTTAAGGACAATAAGGCACGTTTAAATTGGCTTAATTCATATTGGCAACTTGAATATACTATCTAGTCGCACCTAGAAAATCACAACCTTAATCAAAATCTCATCTTAACCATAAACTTTCTTTGATACACCTCTTAAACCTCTCCTTACCTAATGACTTATCCATAATTCATTGTTATCATCTAAGGATCGTAATAGCAAACTTGTACTGCTCATATTTATTGCAAAATAACATCATAATTCATCATTTACTCCATGTCAAATCTATTAGATCAAATAGCAACCTATTATCATCACCTCCATGTTGTCATCCTTTTTATCATGATACTTAACCCAAGTTTAATCTTAGTGTCTGGTACTAAACATGTATGGAAATATAATTTTTGATATACAATACTGACTTATGACTACTAAATGAAAGTAATATATATTCACCCACTAAGACCTTACAACAAGTAATCAATATGTATCTCTTTGTCTAAGTAGCTATAGTTTCTCGATATATCCTCTTTCAAAATCTAGGTGCTACTTACCCATTCACTCTATATCATTGCCTAGTTAAGTCTACTCTATGAATATCATAGACCTTTACCTTCAAAATCATAATCCTAGCTTAGATGTATCAACTCATGGCTACTCTGTCCTTCTATTCTACACCGATACTTAGTCTTTAGGAAATAGTGACACATCAACATAACTCCTTTCTAATTCAATTGTACTCTACCTTATACTAACTAACAACTCCTTCTCTATATTTTAACATGAAATATAAATGATACTTACTGCTCTTGGATCAAAACCAAATGCACTTAACTTATTACCCCATTACTTATCTTATAGACACATAATTCTTAGCGACATACCTCAGTCAGCCATAATTTTTGCTTTTGAATTTCTACATCTTTCTAGCTCTAGGATTATTTTGTAACTTATGGTTTAGAGAAGTCCATATTGAGAGTACATCTTACTTTACTCAAACACATAACTAATATGGAGAAGGATGCATTCCATTGAATAAATAGACTTGGGCATACTAATCAGCTCCTCTCAAGCCTTGTCCAGTCTCTTTACTTTCTGAAGGCTTTAACTTATATTAACTCATCAACAAGAATCTCAACATTACTGTTTCAACCACTTAGATTATGACAGATAGTTGAGTGGATTTGAGAAGAACATGGATTTGAATAAGTTTCTTATGGCACAACTCTATTGCACGATCTAGAGTATGAAAGAATAAGAGACATCTTCTAGATGCCCTGTAGCCTCCTAATAATAAGTATGGTGCACACAGCAATAAGTAAGACTCTACTAAACACAACTTCATAGATAGTCTAGAATACGTGAAATCTATGCTCTGATACTAGTTTATTATGCCTCGAGCCTACACTCTAGACGTGGCCGGCACTCAGAAATTATTTTTGGTCCCAAGCGAACCACTTGGTCTGGGTAACTTACTCAGTGGAATACATTAACATCATAATGAGTTAGAATGGGCTCAATATTCATAAACTCATACATATAATAATAATGTATAAAACTTGACTCAAGACTTTCAAACAACTTAAAAGGAATAAATCGAACAATATCTTTCTAGTCTATGAAGCATCTAAAGTATTGACTCTGAACTAAGTACCAGGGTAGGCCCATAAATACCTAAACTAAAATAAAATAATAAAATAATAAAATAATATAACCTAGTGTATAAAATAATATGCTTTACTTGGGGAGTTTCTCTAATCGACAAACCATCACTATGAGCCTCTTGTCATGCTGCCTGAGCCATCTCATACTTTGTTAGGATAAGGAACGAAGTACTATGGGAGTGGATCCCTCCCAAAATTGGGTCATGCCAGTGGAAAGTGAGGAGTTGTACTCGTGGTACAATCCTATCCTACGTTGACTATGTAGTTTGAGTTATTATTACTCTTACCTATGCGTAGTTTATGAGATTTGAGATATTTATACTCGTACTCAAATCGGTGCTCAATACTAATCCTAAAATATATGCTCATATATATCAAGTGAGTAGATTACTCACAGACATCTCATCTAGTCTCATTGGAATTAATTTAAACATCAAACTTATCTCAAGATATCATCATCAGCATAATCATCTTTCTTTAATTAATATATTTGAAAATTATTTATATCATCAACTAAATATTTTCTAAAAATATTATTTAATCTCAATGATTAATTTCATCAAAAACTCATTAAAACACGCATCGTATCATCAAAATACTTTCCTCAAAATATAATTTTTTGCACTCAATAAAATACATATGTAATATTATTCTAAATCACTTTTTCATCGATGCATAGAGAAGCCATGATTATTACTCTCAGCAAGCGAAACCTTGATCCAAAATGATATTTTATTTAATGCATAAAAAACCATCAATCTTAACATCAAATAATGTATAGAAAAATCATGATCATCAACTTCATTAGGGTTTATGGGAAAGTAACCACAAATGACAATTCCAATAATAGAAGAGAAAATAATAATAGTAATCCTAGTGCACATATATATAAAACTCAATTGGAAGAAGATTTAACCTATTTAGAATTCAAGAATTAGGGTAAACTCTACTCAAACTCAATTATGGAGAATTAACATGTGGGGCACATGGATGAACTCAATCCAATGTTGTGGATACCCTTACATACCTGGAAGAGAAAAATATCTTGCAGAAAACTTTGTTTTATACCTAAAGATGAAGAACCCTAGCTGAAATGACCCCAAAAAGTGCCTGAAAATATGCCTCGAAAGTGCCCGAAAATGTAATTTCCATATATCTCAAAATTTATACACGATATTAAAAATCTGACTTCATACTAGGGGTTTGTACCCATCAACCTATCGGGGAGTTTGTACTCCGGCACCAAGGATAGTAGGGTACGATGATCCACCAACCTTGTTAGGGGTTTTATCCATCAATCTATCGGAGGGTTTGTACTTTGGCACCCAGGGTGGTAGGGTGAAACGATCCACTAACCTATTGTAGGGGTTTATAGCTCAATCACAAAGGGTGGTAGGGTGTGAAGATCCACCAATAGCTAATGATCTCTTCTTACACATATGTTTTACTCTATGTAAGTATGTTTTACTTAAGCATTAATCATGCATATCATATTGCTACTATGTTATCTATTGCTTATCTCTATGCATTTTGATTATGATGCCTCCCTATTGTTGCATTGCATCCTACATACTTAGTACATTCAAACGAACCAATGCATACTCTATGCCTACATGATGTCACCATATAGGAACCGGTGCTCAAGTTGATCATCCTCTTCCTCCATGTGGCTATTCCAATACTACTCAAGCTAGTTGGTGAGTCCTCCACTTCAGGGACCTTAGACTAAGTTTTTATTATTATGTATTGAGATATTCTTCTTTATTATTTACTTTACCTATGAGGGTGAGCCTGGTTGCTTTGTCCTGGCCCCCGCTCTATCTATGTAGTAGAGGTGTTATTGGACATGCTATGTACCTCTGATATGATCTTTGACACTTTTGTCTCTTGATTATGATGTTATGCAAGCTTTCCCTTAGTATCATTGCTTATTTCTACTTTCTTATATCATTTAAATGCTTTCGCGACCAATGATGTGTAATGATAAGACAAGAGTCTTATTTGGAGTTCCTTCAAGTTCCTCATTCGCTATGTCATGTCTAAAACTTGGTATCAAAGTACTAGGTTGTTAGATTCTCAAAGTCCAACACACAGCGTAGATTAGAGTCTTATTCAAGGTTGTGTTGTATACCACAACTATGAGTAGGAGGCTATGAGACGTTTTAAAAATTATTTCCCTTCTTCATGTCCTAAGTCGTGCTATAGAGTTGAAGTAAGCTTCCCTTCACTAACAATTGTTCTTTGCCTAAGCTAGATCATACCTAACATAAGGGGAAGATGAGCCCGTACGCCCGAGGAGCATCGGCCAATAGAGAGCTTAGGGATTCTCTCACCTTGCTTGCACAAGTGGTGGCTAGTTAAGCCAACCAAGGGGCCCAAGCCCCTCATGCTCCTATACTAGCCTCTCAGATAAGAGGCTTCATAAGAATAAATCCCTCAGAATTCCACGGGTCAAAGGTGAGTGAGGACCCCCAAGAGTTTAATGATGAGGTCTACAAAATTTTGTCCATCATAGGTGTGAGTCCAGAGGATAAGGCGGAGTTGGCAGCCTACGAACGCAAAGGGTTAGCTCAAATATGGTACAACCAATGGAAGGAAGAGAAGAGGGTTAGTTATGTGGTACTTAGGGAGGAGTTCAAGGTGTCCTTCCTTAATTGGTTATTTCCCCTTGAACTTAGGGAAGCTAAGTGGGTGGAATTAATGAAGGGTCCATGAGTGTGAGGTATTATGCCCTCAAGTATACCCAACTTTCAAAATATGCCCCATATTTGGTGACGGACTCATGATTTAGGATGAACAAATTTGTGATGGGTGTGACCGACTTGGTTAGTGAAGAGTGCTAGTTCGCTATGTTGATTAGTGACATAGACTTGTAATGTTTAATGACCTTTGTAGAGCAAATGGAGGGGGATAAGTTGAGGAAGAGGAGGGGCCATGAGGTTAAGAGGGCTCATTTTGAGGACAAGTTCCTAAAAGGTGTCTGGATCCACCAAGGCCAAGGGTCCTCTCATGCTTCCGATAGGGGGTTTGCCAATGACTTCCCGAGGCCCCAAGAAATTTATATTATGGTTCCTAATGAGATGTGTCCTGGGTGTGGAAACAGGAATTTGGGCCCATGCTTAAAAGATACTAATTCATGTTTTGGTTATGGGAAGTGGGTAACAAAAAGGTAGATTTTCCTCGAGATCGCAACAAGGGCAAAGAGGTTCATCCACAAGGTGATAATGTGTTTCCTTTAGGGAGAGGTGGCCAACAAGATGGTGTACTAAGGCATAATTAATTTTATGCTTTGCATGGGAGGCAAGGTGTTGATGAAGTCCCCGATGTCATCACCGGTATGTTGAAAATTATTTACTTTGATGTTTATACATTGATTGATCCAGGTGCCACTCTTTCTTTTGTTACCCCCTTTGTTGCCCAAAAGTTCCATGTTGACCCCGAGTTGTTGCATGAGTCATATGAAGTGTCTACTCCTATTGGTGTATCTATTATTACTAGGAAAGTTTATAGAAGTTGTCCTATTTGCATCTTGCATAAAGTGTTGCCTTGTGATCTTGTTGAGTTAAACATGGTTGATTTTGATGTTATTCTTGGGATGGATTGGTTGCATGCCTACTATGTTTGTATTAATTGTAGAACCCATAGGGTCAAATTCTATTTTCCAAATGAACCCGTCCTTGAGTGGGAAAGTCAAGATATGGTGGCCAAGGGTAGATTTATCTCTTGCATTAAAGCCCGTAAGTTGATCTCTAACAGGTGTATTTACCATCTTGTGAGGGTTAGGGATGTGGAGTCTAAAGTCCTTCCTGTATAATTGGTTTTGGTTGTAAATGAGCTTCTTGATGTCTTCCCAAATGACCTTCCAAGTGTTCCTACCGAAAGGGAAATAAACTTTGGCATAGACCTCCTCCCCGATACTCAACCCATCTCTACTCCCACTTATCGTATGGCCTCGACGGAGTTGAAAGAGTTGAATGAACAATTGAGGGACTTCTTGGAGAAGGGATTTATGAGACCTAGTGAATCACTTTGGGGTGCTCTGGTGTTGTTTGTGAAAAAGAAGGATGGGTCCCTTACGATGTGTATTGACTATCGATAACTCAATAGGGTCACTATCAAGAGTAGGTATCCTCTTCCAAGTATTGATAATTTGTTTGACCAATTGCAAGGGGCTAGTCATTTCTCTAAATTGATCTTCAGTTTGGGTATCATCAAGTGAATGTGAGGGAGTGTGACATTCCTAAGATGACTTTTTGAACTAGATATGGGCATTATGAGTTTGTTGGGATGTCTTTTGGGTTAACCAATGCATTGGCCATCTTTATGAACCTAATGAATAAGGTCTTTAAACCCTACCTTGATACCTTTGGTGTGGTCTTTATTGATGATATTTTGATCTATTCTCATGGTGAGGAGGAGCATAGGGCTCATTTGAGGGTTGTGTTGCAAAGATTTATGGAGGGCCAATTGTATGCTAAATATGAAAAGTGTGAACTTTGGTTGAGGGAGGTTGCCTTCCTAGGACATGTGGTGTCGGAGGATGGTATTAAGGTGGATCCAAAGAAGATCAATGTGATTAAAAATTGGCCTAGACCATTAATCCTATCAGGCATTAGGAGTTTCTTGGGTTTAGTGGGTATTATCGGAGGTTTGTGAATGGGTTCTTTTCTATTGCTACAAAATTGACTCAAAAGAAGATTAAGTTTGTGTGTACCAATGAATGTGAGAGGAGCTTCCAAACATTGAAACAGAAGATTGTGTTCGCTCCTATATTGTCACTACAAGATGGGCTTGAGGGATTTATTGTGTATTGTGATGTTTCCCGAGTTAGTTTGGGTTGTGTGTTGATGCAAAATGGTAAGGTCATAGTCTGTGCTTCTAGACAACTCAAAGTACATGAAAAGAACTACCCTACATATGATCTAGAGTTAGCCACTGTGGTGTTTGCATTAAATATTTGGCGTCACTACTTGTATGGATTTCATGTAGATGTGTTCACCGATCATAAGAGCCTCCAATATGTCTTCACTCAAAAGAATCTCAACTTGAGGCAAAGGAGATGGTTAGAACTTCTCAAAGACTATGATATGTGTGTGCATTATCATTCGGGTAAGGCAAGTGTGGTGGCGGATGCCTTGAATAGGGTGTCCATGGATAGCCTAGCTCATGTTGATGGTAGTGAGAAGGAGATGTCTAGGGAGTTGCATCGGTTGGTTAGATTAGGAATTAGGTTGGAAGAGGATGGTAATAGTGGTGTGGTTTTCGTTGATGGTTCTAAGTCTTCTTTGGTTGATGAGGTGATGGCAAAACAAGACCTTGATCCCTCCTTGCTAGAATTGAAGGCCTTGGTAAAAGAGGGCAAGGTGGATGTTTTCTCCCAATGGGGAGAGGATGCAATTAGGTACCAAGGTAGGTTATGTGTACCTTGTGTTGATGGTTTGATAGAAAGGATCCTTGATGAGGCCCACAACTCTTCTTATTCTATCTACCACGGCTCCACCAAAATGTACAGAGATTTGAGGGATGTGTATTAATGGGGAGGCATGAAAAGGGACATTGGCAAATTCATTTCCAGTTGTCATACTTGTCAATGAGTCAAAGAGGAACATCAAATTCTAGGTGGCCAAGCCCAAGACATTGAGGTTCCTACTTGGAATTGGGAAGAGATAAATATGGATTTTGTGGTTGGGTTACCCAAGACTAGAAAGGGTTTTGATTCCATTTGGGTGTGGTTGATAGGATGATAAAATCGGCTCACTTCTACCTGTTAAGACCATATTTGGGGCTAAAGATTATGCAAGGTTATACATTCATGACTTAGTAAGGTTGCATAGGGTTCCTTTGTCCATCATATCGGATCGTGGGGCACAATTTACTTCATATTTTTGGAGATTTTTCCAAAAGGGTCTTGGTACTAGAGTTAAGCTTTCTACGGCCTTTTACACTCAAACGGATGGACAAGCTGAGAGGACAATCCAAACCCTTGAGGATATGCTTAGAGCATGTGTGTTGGAGTTTAAAGGTAGTTGGCATGATCATCTTCCGCTGATTGAGTTTACCTACAACAATAGCTATGATTCTAGCATCGATATGGCTCTTTTTGAGGCTCTCTGTGGGAGACGTTGTAGATCACCAATCAGATGGTTTGAGGTTGGTGAGATAGCTTTGTTGGGACCATATCTGGTTATAGAGGCTTTTGAGAAGGTTAGGATGATTAGGGAAAGGTTGAAGATGGCCCAAAGTCGCCAAAAGTCCTATGCCGATGTGAGAAGAAGAGACCTCGAATTCAAAGTTAGTGATTGGGTCTACCTAAAGTTTTCACCCATGAAGGGTGTGGTCCGTTTTGTTAAGAAGGGCTAGTTGAGCCCAAGAATATGTTGGTCCTTATGAGGTCATGAGGAGGGTTGGCAAGGTAGCTTACGAGTTGAGGTTGCCTAGTGAGATGAAATTGGTTCATCTGGTGTTTCATGTGTCCATATTGAGAAAATGTATGGGTGATCCAAATGTCATAGTGCCTTTTGATGTTGTGGGTGTAGTTGAGGATAATTTTACATATGAAGAGGTTCCGATTCAGATTTTGGATAGGCAAGTGAAGTGGTTGAGAAACAAAGAGGTGGCTTATGTTAAAGTTCTTTGGAGGAATCAACAAGTTGAGAGTGCTACTTGGGAGGCCGAAGCGGACATATGACGGCGATATCCTTACTTTTTCCTCTCCACTCAAGCCTAAGGTATTGATCTAAGTTCTTCATTTGATCACAAGTCTTAAGTTCAGACCCATGTCATTGCATATGTTCATGTTTAAATTGACAAGTTCATGATCATTTTACACTTATGATGAAGTTCATTGTTGCATCTTTGTGTGGGCTGAAATTGTCATGTTTGTGCATCTCATATACATCTCTTTGACATTCGGGGACTATCACAACCCAAGCCTAGGTCCTAGACGTGACCGGCGAATGAGGAACCCAAAGGAACCCCAAACAAACCTCTTAGTATATTATACACACATCCTTGATCGCGGAAGCAAGAAAAACAACATGAGAAACATAAACAAGGGAAATCGGGACTATGGGAAAGAGTTAAAAACTTGAATAATATAAATAGGTCAAGCTCAAGCATAATACATAACTTGTCCAACAACACCTCTAGACATAGAACTTAGCGGGACCTAAGACAAGCAACTGGGCTCACCCTCATAGTCATAAGTACTCCAAAATATACAAGATGTAGTCCAAACGTAGGCATGAAAGGAGATAGATATTGTTCTCGAACATGAAGACTTACCAAAAGCTAACTTGAAGAATCCGTCTAGCCACGAGGAGAATCAATAGGAGCTCCGGATGTAGGCATAGAGTATTCGTTAGTACGTTTGAATATACTAAGTATGTAGGATGCAATGCAAGAAAAGATAGACATCATAGGCAAAATTGCATAATCATAAGCAATGATCAGTACACTAACAATATGGCGTGTATACTTACATAGAATATAACATGTGTAAAAAGAGACCATTAACTATTGGTGGATCATTATACACTACCACCCTTGGTGATTGAGGTACAAACCCCGTCAATAGGTTGGTGGATCGTCGCACCCCACCACCCTTGATGATTGAGGTACAAACCCCATCAATAGGTTGATGGATCGTCGCACCCTACCACCCTTGGTGCCGGAGTATAAACCCCCTGATAGGTTGATGGGTACAAAGATTGTTTCATTCGCTTTTATTTGTCCATTATATTAAAAAATAAATTTTTTATATAAGATTTTTCAAATATAAAAATGAAATTATAATTTGAAGTAATACAGATTATTAGTTCCATCACAGGAAAAAAAAAAGTTTTAAAAAAAAATTTAAAACATTATATGTCATTATTTTGAAAAATCATGAATAAATCGCCAAGGAATCCAAATGATATCACAAGTTAAATCAATACAAAAGCATAGAGGCGAAGTGTGTTGTGGCCTAGAGAATCTACTCACCTAGAAAATTAGTTGTCCTCCACGTGCATGCTCCTCCAAAAAATTTAGGACAACATTCGAAGTGTTCATAGGTTTAAACTCGTGACTTATCGTACAAAAATAAAAACTTTAATAATCAAGATAGCCGCGTCAACTAGGATATGATATGAGAAATGATATGATAGCTACAAAAACGAAATCAAACTCAGATAGTCAACTAGGAAAAGAGGAGCCAAGTGCAAGATAACCCACAGAATACATATATCAACTACTTCAATAAAAGTTATATCATAGTGCATTACAAATCATATTTTTATAAGTAACGCCAACTTAGAACAGAGAACACTACAATTAGTCCATTTCTCCACTAAATCCTACCACAATATTGTGACACATGAAGGAATAAACCAAAGAAAAGTACATAGAAGTACACGGGGGCAAGAGACCATCTCATTCTTCAGCTGCACTCGCAGCACTTAGATCCACATTGAGGTCCAGAACCTGAAGAAAGACAATTGGAGTCACCTCTGTTAGGTACTCTTGATTAAAGAAAAATACATCCTTTGCATAGTACACATTTCATTCCTTACACCCTTCCCCTTTTCAAGGAACGGTGGGAAGAAAAATGAGTTGAACGTGACAATGTATACTAATTGAAAGTGTTCTATTTGATGTAAAATAGGAAAAACTCCAATATCAGATGTCTTGAGCAGGTTACTCCGATATAACCACCTTTGAAAAGTAAAAATACTGTGGTCACAATATTCTCCAGGAACCTATTTTCTTCCAAATATACAGCTGGTACAATAACTTCTCTACGTAGACTCGCATCTCACCTCACAAACAGAGACATTGAAAAGGACAAGACTTAATAAGCCATCAGTGATAAGTTATTAAGATTAAAACACATCCAGAATCAAAGAAATAACTAACTGTGCGCCATCGCAGTATGTGTGCTACTCACGATTGATATCTGGAGGGGAGCAGAAAAAGGGAGGGGAGCATTTACAAGAAATTGGCAATGCTATTATAAACCTTCAATCTACAACTCTATTATCAGAAGTGAACCTTGACCTCAGTTGATATAGCAATTTGTCATATCACTGTCAGAAAGATACTATTTATTAAGGATTCAGCTAGAATGTTCAACAAACCGCATCCGTCTTACTCTTTAGCAAGTGCAATATCCTCCAGAAATGCAAACATGGACCAAAATAAAACATACCTTTCCAGTTATCAAGGTATACATATTGAAGACATCATCAATAGTCGACTCAAAGTGAGTTGTAGGATCATAGCTCTGTTCAAGAAGAAAGACGGCCACATCATGCTAGGAAGACTTCACGACACAGATTTCAAAGTGACTCAGAGAGACTCACAGTAGAAATAAAACAATTATCTAAAGAGGGCTCATTGACAGGTTCAAATCTGTCATATGATTCAAAGAAGATCTCATCCACTTGTCCTAGAAGATCAATGCCAGGCTTCAGTTCACTCTCCGGATTATCAGTTTCCGCCTCTGTGGAGACAAATGCAATAAATTTGCCCTTTGGCGCAACATTATGAGTGTAAGAACAACAGAACAGGTACCTGAAGATCCAAACACAACCAAGTAAGAAGAGATCCCTCTAATATCCAAAATGTTTTGCAAAACCAAGTCAGCATAAATAACATTTTCAAGGACAAATAGCTTCTCTAGGAGCATATAAAGTACAAATAGTATTGGTACTAATAGCAATCAGCAATAAGACCGCTCTCAGATCTACAAACTGTTTAGTATAATGTTCGTAATTCTTCGCATTAGTTGTTAGCTCAACGGTAAACCAGAACACCAAGCAATGATTTATTACTTGCAGAATATCTGTTGATACAATAACTAGTTAGCAACCATGTATTTATAATCCTTGTTTCTACTACTTAATGAAGCAGATTACAGTTCGTACAGATAAAGAATGCACAAAAGCAGATCTTGTTATAGTACGTGTCTAGTTTTGGATCCTGAATAAATCGGTAGCTTTGTATTTGAAATTTCAAAACCTAAGAAAGCTGAAACCGAGCCATTCCCAGCCAAATATTCATTGTTTAGGATCCACTCATAAATAAATCAACCATGTCAAGCTCAGCTAAAATATCATTTTACCTATAAAGGCACAGAAAAATCTTTTCCAATTCCACAACACTATATGCAAAAGATGGAATGGAGTTACACAGTCAGATCTATCAAAAAGAATGTGCCGAAGCCAACAAACTCCCACACTTTTTTCCAGGAATACTTGAGCTAGTTATCCAAATAAATGTTATGGGAACAATCAAACCACCCACCCCACCCTTGATAATTAATTAAAGCAGATGAAAGAAAACATCAAGTCAAGGGAATCAGTCACCCAAAAAATGATATGCGCTTTGAGATGTTGGAGTAACATAACATGATATATCAGATAGAGAGCAAGGAGTGAAACTTGGAGGGCATCAATATGAGACTGTATCAGAAAGTACAAGCAACACAACATGATATATCAGATAGAGAGCGAGGAGTGAAACCCATGGCAAATATTGCACAAATGTTCAGAACTTGGAATATGAGATTATTATAGTTAGGATAAAGAAATTTAAAAATGCAACTAGAAAGATAGTCTTACATCCGACTCCAAGGAAAATTTAACGAAAAATTCTGATCTAGTTAATATTTTAAGAAGTATCTTTTTGCTAAGTCATGTACATGTAACAGAGGTAAGTGAAATGTGATAACTTTTGAACTGTAACAAATTTTACCTAGTTAAATAAAGATTAACCATGCAACATAAACGAGCAAGAAAGAAGATTCAAGCAAATCTAATAACAGATAAATATTATCTCAAGGGCAAGCTTAGTTTTGAAGCCGTTTAATAGGCTTTTAGCTATACCATAGTGGCACGGGAAAAATTGCAGGATACTGAAAGAACTTACAAATCAGATTTACGGCCCAATTGTTTTTGGGGTAAAATAATTTGCACCGAGTGAGAATCATTGGTATTTGGAATTGGGTGGCTCATAATTGCAATAGCTCTTGCAACTTTTCCAACCTTTCTAACCTGCAATAATATGCTCTGGGTTTATTAATTAGTCAAAACCACTTAAACAATTAAGCCAGACATTTCAATTGTAGGTAGTTTGACATCTCCTACACACGGAGAATGGCCTTTCCTTTTTGGACAAGTCAAAAATTATCATTCAACACCAAATTGGTGCAAAAATTATGGGTAAGATGTGTACGTGACTCTACTTGAGTTATCCGTTGTTCTCCACCAAGTTCTACCAAACCCCTCATATCACATGGTTTTTTGCCCTTGTACTAATAATGACCAAATGCAAAGCGAAAAAAGACAAGCTGGCTATATTACATTTAAGAAGTCATTAAAATCATCAGCTAGAGCATTTATTACCTTGTTGGTCAAGTAAGAAGGATCACACACAACTTTCTTGCACTTAGCTGTCTCTCCTTCTGAAGTGACACCACTGACCTTTCCTTCTTCATTGAATTCTACCTGGAATTTGAGAAGACATTGTTTTGAGGACATAACATGAAATTAAAGATACCATACACTCAGCAAAACAGAAATATAAACTTTACCTTGCATTCAGGTTTGTTCAACATATAGGTCCCACCATACACAGCACTAAGTCGAGCAAATGCCTAAGTTAAGCAACACATATACCAAATCGAAATGATTCAATCTAAAAAGAAAAGCCAATAAGTTCAACCACCCTTCAACATGACGGAGGATGACTAATAATAACAAAGGCAGAAGATACAAAATGAAACGAGGAACTCAAGGTGATACCTGGGGAAGCTCTCCTAATCCATATAAAGGGTAGATATATGGTGATCCTCCTTGAAAACGTGCAAGAGACTCAGCATACAGCTATGACATTACATGGAACAAAAGTTTAGAGAAAAGCACATGGAACTTTAAATACCACTAACTGGAGAATTTAAAAGCAAAATGATTTAGTTCACCTTCATTCTCTTCACCGTATCCAACGCAGGTTTGTCTAAGTAACGGTCATCTCTGTGTAATGCCAATGCATGACCAATGAAGTCCACAGTGTTGTCATCAAGACCATATTTTCTGATAAAAAGAAGAATTAGCATAATCCCTGGTTCTATAAATAGATTACAATTTATTAATATAGGCAATGCTGACAAATACTTTATAACGCCAACTTCTACCAACAGATAATTTCCAAACATAAAAATCAATTAAGAAATCACATAGAAAGATCAAATATTAGAACTTCAAAATTTCTTATCTTCTAACCATCAGATCCTCTCACCACTATAGAAGCATGTTAAGAAAAATGAACATCAAACCTACGTCAATGACAAAAAGTAGCTCATGATGCAAGAATTGCCAAAACCATAAACAACAACCAATTTCCTCAACTAACGTAGGAAACACGCCAAGAAAGCATAAGACGAACCATATATTTCATAGGCACCTTCCATTGATTTTACTCAGTAGTTTCTACTTTTCTATTTTTGATACCAAATTTTACTCACTTGTTTCTTCTAGCATAACTCTTAATAACAGGTAGAGAAGACAAAATCTAAGGGAACTCAACAACGACTGTCTCTGATATGAAAAGCCTCAACTAACATATGGAAAGAAATAAGCAGAACAGAAAGTTCAAGTCAGGAGCATACGCAATAAGCTCTCTTGCTGTCACTCTTGTTAGATCCATCCCTTCATGTGTCTTAGCATCACTCTCCTCATAATTCTGAACGTAGATAATGAAATTACGAGCACAGCGTTTCTCAAAAAAACCCATTAAAGG
Source organism: Solanum sejunctum (assembly GCA_025642045.1). Classification (NCBI taxonomy): domain Eukaryota; kingdom Viridiplantae; phylum Streptophyta; class Magnoliopsida; order Solanales; family Solanaceae; genus Solanum; species Solanum sejunctum. Next base: position 6,550,057 of record JAOTQJ010000011.1, on the reverse strand, counting down.
AGATTTAAGTGCCTCCATATCAGTGGCAGGCACCTTGTGAACCTATTTCATCAAGTAAATGTGAACATTAGGTTAGAGCAAAGAATTTTCTTGAAACTAAAATCTGACACCTTGCAACAGCACCGAAAGAGAGAAGTGTACCTTTCCTTTATTATAGACAAAGCTTCCATCAACAGCTTTGAAGTATAAATATTTTGTGACATCAGTGTGGATTAGAACTCATACAAGTGCCCCATTAGCCATAATGAACTGCTCCAGTCAATCAGTTAGAACACCAGTACATAATCAAAGGTTTTCCATGAAGCAGATAGTCAAAAGAGGAAAATGGAAAACCTTTGGGATCATGTCAACATTATAATCCCTGCTAGAACCCAATTGAGCTGGGGGCTTGTCACTTCCCTTGAACCTCTTCCAGAGCTGAAAGCAGAAAACTCGATCAGACAAATGTCAGGAACAAAAAGTAAAAATGGTCAACTATTAGAGGAACCTTACCTGGACAAGATTGAGAGATGTCGACTCTCCTCCATAGTAGTCATTCCTGTTCATATGCAGGACCTATTATACAAGAAAGGAACAGTTTTTACCAAGAAACTCCAGTTAAATGGAATGTGAAGCATACCTCTTAGTAAAGAAACAAATAAAAGACATCAAGAGGAAAAGATAAATTGCTCTAACAGGTTTTAACCCCCCCCCCCCCCGCCTCCATTCTATCTTTATACTGACATTCACATATACATTTTATTTGCTCTGCTATTTTAATACTTGTATGGTTTTCGTTATTCTCATTCGGGTCTGGAAAACCTTGAACGACAACTTTATGAATAGTTCAAGGAAACCGCAATGGACGCCGACAAGGTGACACTACATGTTGTGTTTATTGTGTTCCCATTATCATAGTATTCTGCGTTGTGATAGTTCCTTATTAATTGCTATGCTTTCTTCCCAGTTTCCTTCTTCCTTTACTTGGATTGTTACACTTGAGCGGAGAGTCTTTCAAAAACACCCTTTATACACTCCGCCCTCCCTAAACCTCAGAAGTGGGATTTCACTGGGTTATTTTATTACTTGTACCTCACACACAAATAATTAAGACAAGTTTGCAACATTTCTCAAAAGAGATACACAGCAAGTTCTAAAAGAACTTTTACCTTGCATAGACTTACTCATTGAGCAAGTGATGAAGCAAATTACAAATCAATAGGAGCCAAAAACCGATGTGGAAGAAATGAATAGCTATATTTAAAGCTAACTCAAAGAAATAAAAACCTTAAGACCATCAACAGAGAGAAGACCACTGAGGATGCATTCCTTAAGGCCAGTGCCAAGCACAATCACATCGTACTCTTCATCATGTTGGAAGAGTGGATCTATATTCTTCCACAAATGATTAGGGTTCTTTATCAGCTATTGTTTATACAAATTCTCTAGTGTTAGCAAATGGTACGGGAGAAGACAAATATTGTTTTGATGATGATGACTCAACAAAGAAATGCCAGCAATTGGGTTGTGTCAACTTACTTTATTTGTTCAGTCAAAAAAAATTAACGACCAATATTTTTCTATAAATTGTCCCTATGGCTAATATGTTTTGTCTCGTTCAATGTAATAAGTTAAAAGATGAATATAATTGCAAATTATTTTACAGTTAACATTATACTTAGAGCCCGTTCAGTTTTTAGCTTATAAAAGCATTTGGTAATTTTTAAAATAATTTTTTAAAAAAAAGTTAAAATTTGATTAAAAATAAGTTAAAAAATTAAAAGCAGCACTTCTCCACAAACTTTTATTTTTTAATTTATTTTAAGTGTTTTTTAGTCAAATTAATTTTTAAGCGTTTTTGGAGTGTTTGGGTGTAAATTTAAAAAGTACTTATAAACACTTATTTTTAAGTCAAAATGACCAAAATAAGTCAAAAGTCATAACTTAGAAATTTTAACTTATAACTTTTGGCTTATAAGTCAAAAGCAATAAGTTCATCCAAACGGGCTCTTAGCCATCAGAATATAGAGCACGAATATAGGCTAGATCTAGTAGAAGTGAATGGCTTACAAAATGTAATATCGGAGGTAGACTCAATGCTACTGGTGGCAAGTGCGATTGGAAAAACAAGTATACCATGGAATATGCAGGCATAGGTACAAGAGAAAAAAAAAAAGGAGATCAAGAAAAGAAGAACAAAGATACGACATTATTATAGAGAGACAAACAAAGTGGCGAACAAGCTAGCATCAATGAGTCATTATTATTACGAGTGCATCATCTGTACAAGACTTGAGAGTCTACAAAGATCAGTGCGAGCCTTGCTTCAGCTGAACAAAATGTGAGAATCATAAACTTAAGGACAACGAAATAGTCTTTGAACCCCCCGCAAGAGGAAGAGGTTATGGATATATTGTAATTTTTACACTACTTCACACTTGTGAATGCAAATTTTGATAGGGCCTGGGCCTAGCATGTGAGCCCTCAAAATAGATTGGGAATCTTTGTAACGTTCTTAACTTCGAATACAATAGTGTTTTAAAATTATTTTTTTTCAAGACTAACTCCTTTTTGTGTTCTTAAATATTTGTTCAATGAAAAAAGTTAAACATGAATACAATTACAAATTATTTTACAATTAACATTATACTTAGTCGGCTCAGAATTTTCACAAAGTTGATTGTGAATAACTCTTTTTCCTAGTTCATTCATAGGAGACATTAATTCACAGTTTTGGACTTGGACTGTCATACTTAGAGGTGGATAAATAAACCTAAATATAAATAGTCTGTCCAACCTGCCTATAATTTTATGGGATGAATTGAGTATGATTTAGAATTGGGCTAATTTTCAGCTCAATACAACTTAACCCATTTTAAAATAATTATGAGCTGAGTTCAATAACATTCTCTCTTCAACCCATTTTTAAAAGTATAACTTACAGAAATCCCAGATTGAGAAAAAGAAATTTCAATTTATCCCAACATTTTTATAATTACAAAAATCCCATAAAAACGTCAAGCATGTCGATACACTGATCATTTTTACGAATACATTGCGCCGTACATGATTCATATGTCATGATTCATTGTAATCAATATCTAATGCAATGAATGAGTCATGTGTTAAGCTGTTTTATTGCAATGAATCATATTGTATGATCCATTGTCTCAATGAATCAACCCATTAATATGATTCATTGGTGTATCATCCTTGTATGATGCACGTAATGAATCATCAACATATAACAACTAGAAAAAGTGTCTCAATGAATCATTGTATTCAATCCATACAGTTCTAGTGAATCAACAACATATATGACTCGGTTTTATATATAAATGAATCACCATAAAAAGTGATGAACAATTCATAGTTTTGAAATAAATCACCATATAAGATACATACTCTCGATTTTATATATAAATGAATCACCAAGTTTAATGAATCACTACAAAAAAGTTATGAACAACTCATGGTTTTAAAATGGATCACCATACAAGATACATACTACACACATGAATCATTATATTTTCCTAATAAAATAACTCATATAGTCTCAATGAATCAGCAACATATATGACTCAATTTTATATACCATGAATCACCATATCTTAGCGAATCACTATATCTGAGCTTTCTTCTTTGATCTTTTTATTGAGATTTTTGGATCTGGTGATTTTGAACTTGAAAAGGGTCGTTTGAGGTGAATTTTAAACTTCAAGTTCAAGTTCAAAATGGATCTAGGATTTGAAGCAAAAGAAACCCTAGCCTTTTATCTAGGATCTTGAAAGGAAATATTTTAGAAACCCATATGAAATTGGAATAGAGAATATAAGTTAACCTACCTTTTGATTTTGAAATTTGAAATTGATAGATAGAGGGAGAATGTGCCGCTTGAATTGGAGAGAAGCTAGAGATATTTTGAATCAGTTTGGCTTGATTTTCGTCAAAGAAATAGGATTTTATAGGAAAAGGATGAGTGTATCAGACGTGTGGAAGGAAAGTAGTGAAAAAAGAATTTTAGTAATTTATAGAAAAGGTAGGGAATATTTGAAAATATCTAAATATAATTATGTGATTTTTGTAATTTTTCCTTTTTGAAACACCCTTCATGTGCTTCGAAATGATCCATAATTGTATTTTTCAAATATCTTAAAAATCATGCATGATTTTAGAAATCTGACTTGATATTATTTATTAGGGAGAAAAATTGAGCGGGTAATGAGTAAAACTCGGATTTTATAAGACCAGTAGTGAAAAATAATTCTCACAAGAAAATGATTTTCAATGTGCATCAGCGCCCTAGGCGTGATGCGGCCTGGGCATGGCCTAGCACAATTTGTCCTCCGCGTTTGGTCCACGTCGCGGACTGGACGCAGACCAGTATAATTTTTCTCCTGTTTTTCATATTTCGTCCAAGGGCATTGGGGTAATCTTCTATAGTTAATCATTTTTTAACTCTAGAACCCACAAAATCCTCCTAAAACCTCTCCAAAACATTGTCAAAAGCCAAATTCAAAATTCAAGGGTTTCAAGAACCCAAATCAAGTCTCAAGTCTTCCCCAATTCAATTTCAAGGAATTCAAGGCTTAAGGTATGTGGACTTCATTTATGGGGTCCTTTAACCCATGAAGCAAATTTTTCCTATCCATTAGATTTCATGATTCATTGGGAAAAATAATACAATAGCTTCGGTTAGAACAAAGCCCAAAATGGCACAACCAAATAATTGTTTTGCCAATGATAGATTTCACGCCACGGAATTTAAGATTAAATCTCTTATGGGTATTTTCTATCATTATTCTGATGCATGAAATATATTGGTAACTTGTTGAATATTGAATTTTAAATGATTTTCATGACACCCAAATGAGGTTTTTATTACTATGTTGGTGGGTTGAATTGCAAGACTTTAACATGGGTTGATTTTACTCTTTCTTGTCTATATATTTTATATTTCATGAATTTGGACAAGTGTCATGAACCCACCACGTGTTTGATTAAATTACATAACAAGAATTCCTAGTTATTGATGAACTATTGCATGATTTACAAGCCAAGTGGTCTCATGATAATTATGGGTTTCCAAGCATCAATTAAATTCATGAAAAGTATCCATGATTTTACAAGTAACATGTTGAGTCATATTTCAAGATTTTATCCTCTTGTGAGCCATTCATTTAAAGTTGAGGGGTCAAGCACGATTACTATGCTCACTCATATTTAAATTAAGCTTACTAGTAGAGGTCAAGCATGTGAATGATCTACTCATGTCAAGCTATCATGTCTCTTACAAGTTATTCATCTTATGATTAAAGTTATTATTATTTCAAGTAATCCATGGGATTAAAGTCAGCACCAATTGAGGCTTAAGATGGGGGCTCGAATCAAGGGGTCCTTATATAAAGTCCTGAACCATCGTTATTTGGATGGATCAAATTTATAATATTATTTTTTTATTTAGATAGGCATTTTTTGTCGCTTTGTCATAATGAAAGTATTTTGTTACCGCAATGTTGTCCTTCGTAGAGAGATTGGCAAGTCAAAATCAAACATGTGAATTTCTATTAATCTCAAACTATGTGCCACCATAGGATTATATTATTTTTCCTAAATGGGATTTAATAGTCTATTCATCTAGTTATACCAAACCTTGTCGAAGGGGTGTCATGCCTCGATCACCTTGCCGGGCGTGTCATGCATTGGATTATTCATGATTCCCCTCAAGTGGGATCATTATGATTTACCTTGGCAAGTAGACCACACCTTATCGAGGGGGTGCTATGCCTCGATCACCTTGTCGAGGGAGTGTCATGCCTCGATCACCTTACTGAGGGGTGTCATGCCTTATATTTCAAGTAGTAGCTATCTTAGTCTATGTCGGTTAAGGTCTCTTTCCATATATGTATGTTATATATGTAAGTTGAATGTTTTCATGCATGATTCATTACAAGTATTGCTCCTACATGTCATATTGAGTATATATCCATTGATTATGAATATGCATCTTGCTTATTATGGCTTATGTCTTTGTTGCATTGCACCTTGCATACTTAGTAAATTCCTAATACTAACACATATTCTATGCCTACATGATATTACCATGTAGGCACTAGAGATCCTATCGATCATCCTCCTATACATGGCTAGTTTCCGAGGATAATGTCTATTTTATTCATGCTATGTTGAGACTTGTTCTTTATATTGTATACTTATTATCATGAGGGTGATCCCGAGAAGTGTCTTGGCCTCCATTTCATTCTTAAGTAGAGGTTTTGTTGGATACTATGTTTGTATATGCTTATGAGCTTGACTCTTCTTATGTTTTTATGGCTATAAAAGACTTTCCTTAGTACCATTTCTCTTTTAATGATTGACTCTTGTTATTGTGTTATTTTGCTTCAGCAACCAAGGATGTGTACATAATATTCTAAGAGGTTTGTTTGGGTCATGACAAGTTTGGTATTAAAGCACTAGGTTGTCAATGTCGTCGAAAATCTAACAAACCACATCGATTATAGTCTTATTCATGGTTGTAAAGTTCTCTACAACTAAGAATAAGAGGCTATGAGGCATTTTAGGAAATATTTCACTTCTTTATGATCTATGTCATGCTTTAGATGTAAAGATAAGGCATTCCATCTAAATAATGCTCTTTTGCTCTTCTAGGTCACACCGCTACCAAGAGGAAGACCAAGGAGGGCCCGTACACTTGAGGATCCACTGGCCCCTCCGGCTTCTCCAGATAGAGGGGCGGCCCAAGTTGAGTTTCGGAATGCCATACTATGTTGGCCCATGCTATGACCAACCAAGTGAACCAAGGGGTCCAAGCTCCTCATGCTCCTACTCCGGCCTTAAGGATGAACCCTCTAGAGTTTGATGAGCCCAATGTAGAAGAAGATCCCCAAGAGTTTATTGATGAGGTATATAAGGTGCTATCGATCATGGAGGTAAATTCAGAGGAGAAGGCAAAATTAGCGGTTTATCAACTCAAGGGTGTGGCGCAAATTTAGTTTGCTCAATGGAAATTGGAGAGAAGAAATGATGATCTATTCTTTGGGAGGATTTCAAAGCCACCTTTCTCAACCAGTTTTTCCCTTTTAGTTAAGAGAGGCTAAGATGATGGAGTTCATGAGTCTGAAGCAAAGTTCCATGAGTATGAAGGAGTATGCCCTCAAATTCAACAATCTTTCAAAGTATGCTCCTTAGTTGGTCACCAATCCTAGATCAAGAATGAACAAGTTGTCAAGAGTGATTGACTTGGTGAATAAAGAGTGTAGTACCACCATACTAGTAAATAATATGGATTTGTCTCTGCTCATGACATACGCTGAACAATTTGAAGGGAGAAACTTCGAAAGAAAAAAGGTAGGGAGTCTAAGAGGCTTGGTTAGATAGTGGTCTCCAAAGTGCTAAGGGTGGTCGTTTTCAACAAGGTCACAAATTCCAAGGCCAAGGGTCATCTCGTTCTCCAAACAAAAGATTTGCTAATGATAGGGTGTCTAATCCAAGGTTTCAAGGTGGCAATGGTAGAATGAATAATCCTAGGTGCGAAAAGTGTGGGAGAAATCATGGTGGTCCTTGTTTGAGGAATTCTAATGTTTGCTATAGATGTGCTGATGTGGGTCACAAGGTTGTTGATTGTCCACTTGCTCAAAACAAGGATAGAGATGGTCGTCCTCAAGGCCAAAGTGCTAATATGGGTCAAAGGGCAAAGGAAGGCAAACAAGGGGGTGCTCTAAGGCAAAATCAATTCTATTCTCTCCACAGAAGGCAAGATGTGGATAAAGTGTCCGATGTTGTTATAGGTATATTAAAGGTTTTTGATTATGATGTGTATGTTTTGATAGATCCGGTGCCACTCTTTCTTTTTATTACTCCTTTTGTTGCCAATAAGCTTCATGTGTGTCCCAACTTGTTATGTGAACCTTATGAAGTGTCTATCCCCATTGGTGAGTTTATTATTGATAAAAGAGTCTATAGAGATTACCCCGTATTCATATTGCATAAAGTCTTGCTTGTGATTTTGTTAAACTTGACATGGTGGATTTTGATATTATTCTTGGGATGGATTGGTTGCATGCATATCATGCTTCCATTGATTGTAGAAATCGCAAAATTAGGTTCCGATTCCCTAAAATGAGCATGTCCTAGAGTGAAAAAGTCATAATGTGGTGGTTAAGAGTAGATTATTTCTTGTCTTAAAGCCGAAAAATTAATTTCTAAGGGTTGTATTCACCTTTTTGTGAGGTTTAGGGATGTGGAGTCTAAAGTCCTTCCTATTGAATCAGTTCTGGTGGTCAATGAGTTTCTTGATGTCTTTCACAATGAACTTCCTGGTCTTCCTCCCAAAAGGAAAATAGACTTTGGTATAGACCTCCTCCCCAATACCCAACCCATTTCCATTCTCCATTACTATATGACCTCAGTGAAGTTGAAGGATTTGAAGGATCAATTGAGGGATTTATTGGAGAAGGGTTTCATAAAGCCTAGCAAGTCACCTTGGGGTGCACCGGTGGTGTTTGTAAAGAAAAAGGATGGTTCCCTTAGAATGTGCATCGACTACCGCCAACTCAATAGAGTCACTGTAAAAACCAAGTATCCTCAACCAAGGATAGATGATCTTTTTGATCAACTACAAGGGGCTAGTCACTTTTCTAAGATTGATCTTTGATCCGGATATCACCAAGTGAGGGTGAGGGAATGCGATATTCCCAAGATAGCTTTTCGGACTAGGTATGGCCACTTTAAATTTGTGATAATGTCTTTTGGCTTGACTAATATACTGGCAATATTTATGGATCTCATGAATAGGGCCTTTAAACCCTACCTTTATGCATTTGTGGTAATCTCTATTGATGATATATTGACTTATTCTCGGAGTGAAGAAGAACATGTGAATCACTTAAGGATGATGTTGCAAATTTTGAGGGATGAGAGAGTTTATTTGATGAATATGAGAAGTGAAAATTTTGGTTGAAACATGCATTTCTAGGGCATGTGGGGTCGGGTGATGAAATTAAAGTGGATCTTCTAGGTGATAAGAAATTGTCCTAGGCCCTTGACTTCGATGGATATTAGGAGTTTCTTGGATTTTGCGGGGTACTACGGAGATTTATGAATGGTTTCTCTTCTTGCTTCCCCTATGACAAAATTGACACAAAAGAAAGTAAAATTTATTTGGACCGATAAATATGAAAAGAGTTTTCAAACATTGAAGGACAAGCTTATCTTCGCTCCTATTTGGCTTTACCGGAAGGGCTAGAAGGGTTTATAGGTTATTGTGATGCCTCAAGGATTGGTTTGGGGTGTGTTTTGATGCAAAATGGAAAGGTTATAGCATATGCCTCTAGGCAACTAAAGGTGCATGAGCGAAATTATCCCACCCATGATCTTGAACTAGCGATCATGGTATTTGCTTTGAAAATTTAGCGTCATTATTTGTATGCGGTTCATGTAGATATATTTATCGACCACAAGACTCTCCAATATATATTCACACAAAAAGATCTTAACTTATGACAAAGAAGATAGTTATAACGCCTTAAAAATTATGACATGAGTGTACACTATCATTCGGTAAAGCTAATGTTGTAGCTGATGCTCTAAGTAGAGTATCCATGAGTAGTCTAGCTCATATTGAAGTGGGTTACAAGGAGGTAGCTAGAGAAGTTCACCGGTTAGCTAGGTTAGGGGTTAGGTTGAATGAAGTTGAAAATGGTGGTGTAATGGTTGTTGATGGTTCCAAATCTTCTTTGATTGAGGAAGTCAAGTCAAAACAAGACCTTGATCCCGCCTTACTAGAGTTAAATACTTCGGTGAAAGATGGTAAAGGGGAGGTTTTCTCTCAAGGGGGAGATTGTGTTCTTAGGTACCAATATAGACTATGTGTGCCCAATGTTGATAACTTGAAGGAGTTGATATTGAAATAGGCCCATAATTTATACTATTCTATTTACCCCAGTTCCACAAAAATGTATAGAGACTTGAGGGAGGTTTATTGGTGGGATGGTATAAAGAGGGATATTGTCAATTTTGTAGTTAGTTGTCACAATTGCTAACAAATGAAAGCCGAACATCAAAGGTCGGGCGGCCTAGCTCAAGACATAGAAATTCCTACTTCGAAGTGAGAAGAGATCAACATAGATTTGATGATTAGTTTGCCTAAGACTAGGAAACACTTTGATTCTATTTGGGTTATGGTTGATAGGATGACAAAGTCAGCTCACTTTTTACTAGTTAAAACAACTTATGGTGCTGAAGATTATGCCAAGTTGTATATCCATAAGTTAGTTAGATTGCATGGGATGCCCTTTTCTATCATTTCTTATCATTGTGCTCAATTCACTTCTCATTTTTAAAGGTCCTTCCAAGGGGTCTTGGTACCAAGGTCAAGCTTAGCACAGGTTTTCATTTCAAAAGGATGGCCAAGCCGAGAGGCCTATCCAAACTCTTGAGGATATGCTTAGAGCTTGTGTTTTAGAGTTTAAGGGTAGTTGGGATGAACATCTCCCACTTATTGAGTTTGCTTACAACAATAACTACTATTCAAGCATTGGTATGGCTCCTTTTGAAGCTTTATATGATAGGTGTTATAAATTCCCAGTTGGGTGGTTTTTTATAGGGTAGATAGCTTTATTAGGCCCGGATTTGTTTATGGACGCTTTGGAAAAGGTAAGGTTGATAAGGGAGAGGTTGAAGATAGCCTAAAATAGACAAAAGTCTTATTCTGATGTGAGGAGAAGAGACCTTGAGTTTAATGTTTATGATTGGGTTCACTTGAAGGTCTTACTCATGAAGGGTGTGGTCCAATTTGGCAAGTAAGGGAAATTGAGCCCAAGGTTTATGGGATCTTATAGAGTTTTGAGGAGAATTGGTAAGGTTGCCTATGAATTGGAGTTACCTATGGATATGAATATGGTTCACCTGGTCTTTCATGTGTTTATGTTGAGAAAATGTGTCGGTGACCCAAGTTCTATAGTACTCTTGGAGGTTGTGGGTGTTGTGGAGGATAACTTGACCAATAAGGAGGTCCCGGTGGAGACATTGGATAGGCAAGTGAAAAGGTTGAGAAACAAACATATAACATTCATCAAGATTCTTTGGAGGAATCAATAAGTTGAAAGTGCATGGGAAGTCGAAGCGAACATGAAAAAGTGATATCTATACCTCTTTCACTCTACTTAAGCCGAAAGTAATAAATTAAGTATCACTATGATTTAAAGTCTCAGCCCTTATGTCATTTTTACATGCATTCATGTTCATGGTAACAAGTTTATGGTGATTTTGACATTCATGTTGAGACTTCTTGAAAATGATATTTAAGTGTGTTTGATGCATTCATGTCAAGCTGAAAGCTTCATAATTACTTCTCTTACACATGTACCCATAGCGAAAAATAGTTTTTTCAAAAAAATGATTTCTAGTGTGCATTTACACCACTGGCGAGACACGACCTGGGTGCATACTAGTATAATGTGTCCTGCACGTTTGGTCAGCTCCACGGACTGGATATGGACCAGTGCAAATTTTTTTTATTTTTTATATTTTATCCAAGTGCATTGGGGTAATAACCAAATGCCTATTTAAATATGAAATCTTCCATAATTAGTTATTTGTCAACTCTTGAACTCACAAAACCCTCCCAAAACCTTTCCAAAACATTGTCAAAACCCCCATTTAAAATTCAAGGGCTTAAAGAACCAAAATCAAGTCTCAAGTCTTCCCTAATCCAATTTTAAGGAATTCAAGGCTTAAGGTATGCATACTTCATTCATGGGGTCCTTTCACCCATAAAGCCAAACTTTTCCTCTCTATTAGATTTCGTGATTTTAAGATTAAATCTTTATGAGTATTTCCTATCATTATTTCTATGCATAATTATGTTGATAACTTGTAGAATATTGAATTTTAAGTGATTCTCATGACACCCAAATTAGGGTTTTATTACTAAGTTGGTGGGTTAAATTGCAAGACTTTACTGTGGGTTAATTATACTCCTTGTCTACATATTTTATAGTGCATGATTTTGGACAAGTGTCATGAACTCTCCATGTGTTTGATTAAATTACATGACAAGAATTCCTAAGTTGTTGATGAACTATTGCATGATTTACAAGTCAAGTGATCTTATGATAATTATGGGCTTCCAAGCATGTATTAAATTCATGAAAAGTATTCATGATTTTACTAGTAACAAGTTGATCCCTATTACAAGATTTTATCCTCTTGTAAGCCATTCATGTCAAGTTGAGGGGTCAAGCATGATTACTATTTTTTCTCATATTCAAGTTAAGCTCACTAATAGAGGTCAAGCATGTGAATGAGCTACTCATGTCAAGCTATCATGTCTCTTACAAGTTATTCATGTTATGATTAAAGTTATGATTATTTCAAGTATTCCGTGGGATTAGAGTTAGCACCTAGTGAGGCTTAAGGTGGGAAATTGACTCAAGGAGTCCTTATATAAAGTCTTTAGTCTCTAAACTATATGCCACCATAGGATTATATTATTTCCCTAAATAAGCTTTACTAGTGGATCCATCTAGTTATACCACATCTTGTCAAGGGAGTTTCATGCCTTGATCACCTTGTTGGGGGGTGTCATGCCTCGGATTGTTCATGATTCCCCTCAAATGGGGTCATGCATAGTTTACCTTGGCAAGTAGACCACACGTTGTCGAGGGAATGTCATACCTCAATCACTTTGTCGAAGGGGTGTCATGCCTCAATCACCTTGCCGAGGGGTATCATCCTTGGATTCTAAATAGTAGCTCGCTTGATCTATATCGTCTAAGTTTTATTCCCACATGTGTATGTTATATATGTAAGTTGAATATTTTCATGCATGATTCGTTACAAGTATTGTTCATACATGTCATATTGAGTATATATCCATTGATTATGAATATACATCTTGCTTATTATGGCTTATGTCTTTGTTGCATTGCACCCCTCATACTTAGTATATTCCAATCACTAATGCATACGCTATACCTACATGATATTACCATGTAGGGATCGGAGCTCCTATCGATCATCCTCCTTCACGTGGCTAGTTCGGTTCTTGAAGAAAGCTTTCGGTGAGTCCTCAACTTCGAGAATAATATCTATTTTATTCATGCCATGTCGAGACTTATTTCTTATGTTGGATAGTTATTATCATGAGGGTGAACCCGAGAAGTGTCTTGGTCCCCGCTCCATTCTTAAGTAGAGGTGTTGTTAGATACTATGTTTCTATATGCTTATGAGCTCGAATCTTCTTATGTTCTTATGGCTATGAAAGACTTCCCTTAGTCTTATTTCTCTTTTTATGATTGGCTCTTGTTATTACCTTATTTTGTTTCCGCAACCAAGGATGTGGACATGATATTCTAAGAGGCTTGCTTGGGTTATCTTCGGACTTCTCATTCGCCATGTCACATCTAGGGCCTAGACTTAGGTCGTGATAATTTTATGCGACATGACATGCTATTATTGCTACTCAATATCATGTTGTATTGCTACTTGATATAGTATTATCATTGTTACGTAATATCCTATTGTGTTGCTACTTAATACCGCGTTATTATTGGTATCTAATATCGTGTTATATTACTACTTAATATTGTGTTGTAATGCTATGAAATTTTGCTTTGAATAAGTATGTTAATTGGGCGGGTCATGACCCAAAATGACTTTTATCCCAATATAACCCAACCCAATTTAGCTTAAAATAATTTTGGACAGGTCATGACCCAACTCTATATTCAATGTAGCCCATTTTAGCTTCTTCAATTTTAGTCCAACCCATCCATTTGCCATCTGTAGCTATACTAATTCTTCAATTTCATGTCAACTATTTTTTTTTAATTTTTACGAGATTTAAATCCTTTCATGAATCCATTTAGAAAAAGAACAAGTTTAATACTCCTAAAACAATTCATTATTCCATATTATTCTTAGGGATTAATAAAAATGTAACTCGACAAAGTTTTCGACGAGTATTATTCGTTCTCTTTAGTTTTACTATAAATAGTCTGTATAGCTAATATTTTTTGTGTCCTTTAATATTTCTTCAATATAATAAGTTAAAGATGCATATAATTGCAAATTATTTTACAATTAATATTATACTTAGTCGGCAGAATATAGAACACTCCAATATGGGCTAGATCTATGAAACAACCTAATGTGTTTTGGAATGATCCATAATCGTATTTTCCTAATATCTAAAAATCATGTGTGATTTCAGAAATTCAACTTTATATTCTTGTTTAGGGGGTAAAATTAAGTGAAAAATGGGTTAAACCCGAATTTTATAAGACCTATAGTGAAAAATAATTTCGCAAGAAAATGATTTCTAGTGTGCATCCGCACCCTAGGTGCGATGCGGACAGGGCACGGACTAGCATAATTTTTCCTCCGCGTTTGATCCACGTCACGGACTGAACGAGGACCAGTGGAAGTTTTTTCATGTTTTTCATATTTTATTCAAGGGCATTTGGGTAATAATCCAATGTCTATTTAAACATGAAATCTTTCTTAATTAGTCATTTTTCAACTCTTGAACTCACAAAACCCTCCCAAAACCTCTCCAAAATATTATCAAAACCCCCATTCAAAATTCAAGGATTTCAAGAACCCAAATCAAGTCTCAAGTCTTCCCCCAATTCAATTTCAAGGAATTCAAGGTTTAAGGTATGTGAGTTTCATTCATGGGATCCTTTCACCCATGAAGCAAAATTTTTCCTCTCTATTAGATTTCATGATCTTAAGATTAAATCTCTTACGGGTATTTCCTATCATTATTCCTATGCATGAAATATATTGGTAACTTGTCGAATATTGAATTTTAAATGATTTTCATGACACCCAAAATGAGATTTTTTATACTATGTTGGTGGGTTGAATTGCAAGACTTTAACATGGGTTGATTTTACTCCTTGTCTACATATTTTATATTGCATGATTTTAGATAAGTGTCATGAACCCACCACGTATTTGATTAAATCACATGACAAGAATTCCTATGTTGTTGACGAACCATTACATGATTTACAAGCCAAGTGATCTCATGATACTTATGGGCTTCCAAACATGCATTAAATTCATGAAAAGTACCTATGATTTTACAAGTAACAAGTTGAATCCTATTTCTAGATTTTATCCTCTTGTGGGCCATTCATGTCAAGTTGAGGGATCAAGCATGATTACTATTTTTCCTCATATTCAATTTAAGCTCACTAGTAGAGGTCAAGCATGTGAATGAGCTACTCATATCAAGCTTCATGTCTCTTACAAGTTATTCATGTTATGATTAAAGTTATGATTATTTTAAGTATTCTGTTGGATTACACTTATCACCGACTGAGGTTTAAAGTGGGAGCTCGACTCAAGGGGTCCTTATATAAAGTCTTTAGTCTCTAAACTATGTGCCACTATAGGATTATATTATTTTCTTAAATGGACTTTACTAGTGGATCCATCTAGTTATACCACACCTTGTTGAAGGGGTGTCATGCCTCAATCACCTTGCCGAGGGGTGTGAGTCATGCCTCCGATTGTTCATGAAACCTCAAGTGAGGTCATATAGGGATTACCTTGGCAAGTATACCATACCTTATCGAGGGAGTATCATGCCTCGATCACCTTATCGAGGGGGTGCCATGCCTCGATCACCTTGTCAAGGGGATGTCATGCCTCAATCACCTTACCGAGCAGGTGTCATGCCTTGGATTCCAAGTAGCATCTCTCTTGGTCTATGTCGGTTAAGATCTCTTTCTACATATATATGTTATATATGCAAGTTGAATATTTTCACGCATGATTCATTACAGGTATTGCTCATACATGTCATATTGAGTATATATCCATTGATTATGAATATGCATCTTGCATATTATGGCTTATTTCTTTGTTGCATTGCACCCCACATACTTAGTACATTCCAAGTGCTAACACATACTTTATGCCTACATGATATTACTATGTAGGGACCAAAGCTCCTATCAATCATTTCGATTCTTGAAGAAAGCTTTTGGTGAATCCTCAACTCCGAGGACAATATCTATTTTATTCGTGCTATGTTGAGACTTTTTCCTTATGTTGGATTCTTATTATCATGAGTGTGAGCCAGGGAATTGTCTTGGCCCCCACTCCATTCTTAAGTAGAGGTGTTGTGGGATACTAATTTGTATATGCTTATGAGCTCGACTCTTCGTATGTTTTATGGTTATGAAAGACTTCTCTTAGTCTCGATTCCCTTTTTATGATTGGCTCTTGTTATTGCCTTATTTTTCTTCCTCAACTAAGGATGTGTACATGATATTCTAAGAGCCTTATTTGGATTGTTAGGCCCTAGACGTGGATCGTGACAATCTAGTAGAAGTGAATGGCTTACAAAATGTAATATCGAAGGTAGACTCTATGCTACAGGTGTCAAGTGCGATCGATAAAATAAGTACACCAAGGAACATGCACTCAAAGGTAGAAGCATTAAAAAAAGAGATCAAGAGAATAAAAATAAGAATACAACATTGTTTTAGAGAAGCAAACAAAGTGGCGGACAAGCTAGCATTAATTACTGATTATCATTAGGCTTGCTTCAGCTGGACATAATGGGAGTGGCATCATTTAGAATCAGAAACTTAAAAGACAAGAAAATAGTCTTTGAACTCCCATAAGTGGAAGAGGTTATGGCTATATTTTAATTTTTACACTACTTCACGCTTGTTAATGCAAATTTTGATAGGCCTGGGCTTGACATGTCAACCCTCAAAATAGATTGGAAATCTTTGTAACCTTCTTAATTTCTAATGCAATGGTGGTTTAAATTTTTTTTTAAAAAAGAAAGATTAACTTTTTTTCGTGTTCTTAAATATTTGTTCAATGAAGCAAGTCAAAGATGAATATAATTGCAAATTATTTTACAATTAACATTATACTTAGTCGACTCAGAATTTCCACAAAGTTGATTATGAATAACTCTTCCAACTTAACCATTAATTCACAGTTTTGGACTGCTATACTAATTATTCTATTTCATGCCAACAATTCTTTTTCAATTTGTATGAGATTTAAACCCCTTCATGGATCCATGTAGAAAAATAAACAAGTCAAATACTTCTAAAAAATATTCATTATTTCATATTATTCTTAGGGATTAACAAAAATATAACTCGACAAAATTTTTGACAGATATTATTCATTTTGTTAATTTTTTTCTTTTTTTCTCTTTTCAAACTTCAGTATTATTCTAACTTTTGAATTGTAAAACACATAATCAATTTAGTTCTCTGTGATTTATATATTTCGGAGGACGCCAAATTGTGCTTATGGTGGAGTTAGATGATATTGTACTCGAAAAGTATACTAAAATACTTGAAAAGTATACTGAAATATTTTGTACCTTTAAGATTTAGATATGATCGAAAATTATAAAATCTTGATATGAATATTGAATATTTTTTATCATACAAAATAATTTTATATTAGAGAAATTTCAATTTTAGTTATTTTCTAATATTACGGATTTTGAAAGCAATTAAATTTTTTATTTTAGATGTTTTAAGCAATGTCGTTTATCCTACTATTTATATATTTAAGATCAATTAAGATTTAATTTTATATAAGTTAGCTTCTGATTTGGATATGACAAGAGAATAAAAAATAACATAAAGCAACGAATTATTTATGAAAAAGATCAAATGAGATGCAATTGACAACACTATATTTGAATTTATATCATTTATAGCTATACCATTTATTTTAACATTAATTACATGTTTAATAATTTTATTCTTTGTGTATATAATTTTATTAATCGGTGTGATACACATACGTACATTAAACTAGTTTAGTTAAAAAAACAAATTAAATTCTTTCTTATGTTTATTTATTGGAAGTAATATTAAGTTTTTATAATTCTTAGTATACTAGATTTGGAGACTGTGCTATGGGCCCAATATATTGTCATGAACCAACTCTAGGACCTAGACGTGACACGACAAATAAAAAATTCGAAGGAACTCGAAACAAGCCTCTTAGCATGTCAATAACACATCCTTGGTCGCGGAAGTAAAATAACAACACAAGAGATATAAATAAGGGAAACGAGACTAAGGAAAGTCTTTGATAATCATAAAATATTCAAGAGTCAAACTCATAGTATAAATACATCAATTATCCAACAACACCTCTAATATGGAATGGAGCAGGGGCCAAGACACTCTACAGGCTCACCTTCATAGTATTAAATGCTCAACATAAAGAAATAGCAAAATGGCAAGAGTAGCATAGATAGAGTCCTTGAACTTGAAGACTCACCAAAGCTTATCTCCAAAGTACCGAACTAGTCAGGTGAAGGATGATCAAGAAGTGCTCCGGTTCCTACATAGTAACATCATGTAGACATAGAGTATACGTTAATATGTTTGAATGTACTAAGTATGTAGGATGCAATACAATAAGACATAAGCCAACATAGCCAAAATGCATAATCATAAGCAATGGATAAATATAGTATCAATATGGTATGCATGATCAATGCTTAAAGTAAAACATGCTTGTAAATCATATAACTTGTATAAAACATAATATTTGTGTAGGAAGAGACCATAATCATCATAAACCAAGCAACTACTACTTGGAATTCAAGGCATGTCACCCCCTTGGAAGGTGATTGAGGTATCCACCCCTCAACAAGGTGATTGGGTATATCACCCTCCAACAAGGTGATTGGGCATGTCACCCCTCAACATGGTGATTGGACATGTCATCCCCAAGAAGGTAGTTGAGGTATCCACCCCTCAAAGTGGTGATTGGACATGTCATCCCCAACAAGGTGATTGAGGCATATCACCCCCCTCAACAAGGTGATTGGGCATGTCACCCTCCAACAAGATGTGGTCTACTTGCAACACCATAGATACTTTTCATGAATTCAGTACGTACATGCAAGCCCTTAATCATAATAAAGTCACGTGATTTGTAAACCATATAATATATCATCAATAACTTGAGAATCTTTGTCAAGACATTTTATCAAACACTTGGTAGGTATATAATGCTCGTTCAAAATCATGTAATTCAAAAGTGAAATAATATGAGAAAGTTTAATGTAAATCAACCCACCAACATATAGTAAAACCCTCATGTAAGATACCTTGAAATCCATCATCAAATCTCATAATAGATCCTAATTTTATAGCTTAAAGTATGCACAGTCTCAATAGACAAAATCAATTCATAGTATAAGGTCGGAATAGATAAACATGCATAATGAATTAACATTTCATAAAATCCCAACATAATTTATAATTAAAATCCATAATAAGAGAGACCCATAGATAATACAACTTAAAAACATGCAAATTTCATAAAAAGGAAGATTAGGCTCCATGGGTAAAAAGACTCACCCACATACCTCAAATTTGAGTTTTCTTAAGTTGAGCTTGAAGAAAATCCTTGAGTTCCAAGGTTAGGCTAGAAATCCCTGAAATTTGAATGAAATATTTGGTTAAGTCTTGGAGAGATTTTTGAGAGGGTCTTGAGTGATATAGAGTTGAAAAATGACTAAGTATAGATGTTTTCACACATAAGTGGGCATGAAGCTTTGACCCCAATGCCCTTGGGCCGAAACAGAAAATTAAGGAACAACTTGTACTGGTCCGCGTCAGGTCCGTGATGCAGATCCAAGGCGAAGGCAAAAGTTGTACTACTCCACGCCTAGTTCGTATCGCGGCCTAGTCGCGGATGCACACTGGATAAGAAAAATTAGCAAAAATTAATTTTCGCTAGGGTCTTTTAAAATTCGGATTATACCCATTTTCTACTCAATTTTTCCCCATGGTCAAAAATATAAAGTCAAATTTCTGATATCACACACGAATTTTGAGATATATGAAAATTACGATTATGGGCATTTCCGAATCACTTTTTTTGGCGTTTCATATATATTATTTTGTATTTTAATTCATGTGTCACAAATAAAATTTAGAAAATCAATCAAATTTTAATATGATTTTTTTAATATTTTAAATTGTTAATTTTGATTTACAGTACTTTTACATCATTTTCAAATAATATATGTTTCTCCCTCTATACAAATTTATGTGGCACTGAAAAAGATCAAGCGTCAACCATATTTAATTTGTCTTAAATTTTAATAGGGAAACCACAAGTAGAAATCATTAAAGTAGTTCTATGACAGGAATTTCACCTGAGCTTGGAAAGAACTTTCAAAGTGGATGACAGCTTTCCCTAATATTTAAAAATTTAAGATCAATTAAGATTTAACTTTATATAAGTTAGTTTCTGATTTGGATATGACAAAAGAATCAAAGCAATAAAAAATAACATAAACCAACAATTTCTGCCAACTGTGGGGTGCTCACATATTGTTTGTGAGGAAGAATGATGATTCGCTTTAAATGTGTGTGGATTATTGACAATTAATTAAGGTGACTATTAAAAATAAGTATTCACTTTCAAGAATTTAGGATTTATTTGATTAATTGCAAGTGCTAGTTATTTCACCAAAGTTGTTCTTCGGTTCGAGTATCACCAATTGAAGGTGAAGGAAAGTGATATTCTCGAAACGACATTCTAGACAAGGCATGGATATTATGAGTTCTTAGTTATGGCATTTGGGTTAACAAATGCTCCCGCTAAATTTATGGATTTGATGAATCAAATTTTCAAGCCTTTGTCTCCTCCGGTATTAGGAGTTTTTTGGGATTGGCTAGATATTATAGGAGATTTAAATGCTCCTGCCATATTTATGGATTTGATGATTAAATTTTCAAGCCTTTGTCTCCTTCGGGTATTAGGAGTTTCTTGGGATTGGCCAGATATTATAGGAGATTTGTTGAAGGATTCTCCTCTGTTGCATCACCTTTGACGAGATGATAGTTATAGCTGAGTTTGTATGTCTATGTACCAACTTGTCCCAATATTGTGAAGTATTGTCTGCTTTTGAGCCTAGCCCATCACGAATTTGTACTTTGGACTCAGTTTTTTTACTTATATACCCAACATCTTTCTTGTGTTTTGACAATGTGGAACTTCTCATCTCAAGATGCGTTGCTATAGTCTACTATTTGATTTTATTGTATGGTGAAAAGGTGGAGCTCGAGTATGATTTCTTGTTTTTTTGTTAGTTCTTTTTGTAGGATTAAAACTGTGAACTTTGACGTGTTGGAGATAGTTATAGGTTAGTGAATGAATATAATGGTCAAATTTGTAAGGTTCAGGATATGCTGAGTATGGATATGTACTTATTTTATTATCAGTTGAAAAGGTGGAGCTCGAGTATGATTTCTTGTTTGGCTCCTGGGTGTCGTCTTGTTTTTATGTTATGAGTCATTTACTTAGTTTGGTTGGATTTTAATTGTTAAACAGGTTATAGGTTGAGTATTAGATGATGTGCTCCGCAAAATAAGGAAAAAAGAAGGAAAGAAAGCACATGTTTTCTTATTTCTAGGTGTTGAGGTGGATGAAGTGTGGTTTTGATCTCTCGAAACCAGTGGGTAGGTCATTTCAGTAGTAAATGAAGAATTATGAATATGCTTAAGTAGTCAGTGCTCTGTAATTGTTGGTGATAGGAACAAAAACAATTCGTTGAAGCTGTAAAAGTAGTTTTTCTTGGGAAACCACAAGTAGAAATCATTAAAGTAGTTCGACGACTGGAACTTCACCTGAGCTTGGAAAGAACTTTCAAAGTGAAAGAAAAAACTAGATTGGGAAGTTCCATCTTAAAGCGACTATTGCTTAACCAATTTCGAGCTGTGATGGTTAGTTAGCTTTGTTTCTGGGAGAAAGCCAGTGATGTTTAGATTTAATTTTCAAAGCAAGTTTCTGATTCAGGGTGTTTGTAAAGAGCTAAGCACTTGGTTGGATTGCATGATTTTAGAATGGGTAGTTGAGATATGACTTGTTTAAGTGTAGACATATAATACAAACTAACTGTGGGAAATGGGCATGGATCAACAAACGTGTATTTGGAGGATCTTCTATGGATGCCTGCGATTTAGGGTGTATTTGGTATGAAGCAAAATGTTATCCACGGGAAATGATCTCCTAGAAAATGTTTTCTTGGAAAATAAGTGGGTTTCTTAATTATTTTCTGGTGTTCGGTAAATAGGCAAGAAAAAATATTATCCCAAGAGCATTTATATGTTATCTTGCAAAACACTATAGAGGCGGGATGGGATGAGGAGTGGGTGTTCAAGGGTGGCGGGGGGTGGGACGCGGCTTGGGTGGGTTGGAGGAGACAATATACTTAGAATGCGACTTTTATAACTTGTTCTCCAGAAAATGTTTTCCTCCGTAACAAGCATACTTTCGAGGGAAGAATTGAGTTAGTTGGAATTTGTCACCTAGCTCTTGCTATTATTTAAAAAAATTTTGCATGGTGACATCTGGACATGAATAAATTGCTTACAAGTCCCATCAGCTATTGTTCTGTGAAGTTAACTTCTATGTTGATTAAGTTACTGAATCAAGGATTTGAACTGCTCTAATATTGACATTTATTTGCAGGCTCGGATTAAAAAGATTATGCAAGCTGATGAGTATGTGGGGAAGATTGCCTTGGTTGTTCCTTTTTTAGTCTGTAAGTCCTTTTGTTTCAATGAGTTTATTTTTGTATTTGGTTAATATCTGCTTTTATTCATTCCTTTGCTTCTTGGTATCTATCATCGTCTATTTCATTTTGTTTATCCTATCATGTTTGTCAACGTTATATTCAGCAAAAGCTCTTGAACTCTTTGTGACCGTATATATGAGATCACCCTTAATAAAGGAGCAAAAACTATGAATTCTTTCCATTCGTATTTGTTCTTTGGTTATTAGCTAAATTGGTCCCTCTACTGTTAGAAAATACGATCTGAAGATCTAAGAGGAAGAAGAAAGAATGAGGAAGAAGAAGTTCTTCCTAGAGAGAAGGCAGAGAAAATTCTTAAAAAGAGAGAAAGTTGCTTTCGTGGTAACGCCCTGACCGTTGCTACAGTGCCAGAGAGTTCTGGAGCCTTTTGGGGTGCGTCGGACATGTTTCTGAGCACAGTACATAGATATAATTATTAGGCTTCACAACCCAACAATTCTCCTACTTGGAGACTGATCTACTTGGCCTCCAAAATAATAAATGTATTCAAAAAAAAATTATCCTCTATCATCAATATCTTCACCCCATCGCAACACTTTCTTTTGTGCAACCTATAGAAGACTAACCGAGGTTTTGCTCAACCTTAGTTTTTCAATACTTACACACTTAGTCAACATGTCTGCTGGATTCTTTGCACCCTCTATCTTCTCCAAAACACATATCACTATATTCCACTGACCTCCGAGTGAAATGGTACCGTCTTCAGATGTGCTTCGTCTTCGAATGATATACTGAATTTTTCACCAACTGTATGACACTCTGACTATCTGTATAAAGAATTTTCTCACGTTGCTTCCTGCCTAATTCTTCCAAATAATCCACCAGCCATATAATTTCTTTCCCAGCTTCAGCTATTGCTATGTACTCAGCCTTAGTCGACGAAAGGGCAATACACTTCTGTAGCTTAGACATTTAGCTAACTGATATTCCATCTATAATGTAGATGTACTCGGATGTGGTCTTGCTCTAATCCACATCTCCACTCAGATCAGAATCTACAAAACCCTATAGGATTATCTTGCCATTACCATAACAAAGTGAAGTACTGGATGTACCTTTCAAGTATCTCAGAAGTCACTTCACAGCTTTCCAATGCTCTTCCCCCGGATTTGCCATGAACCTGCTAACAACTCCCACTGCATGTGCTATATCAGGTCTAGTGCAGACCATAGTATACATCAAGCTCCCAACTGCAGAAGCATATGGAACATGTGCCATATGCTCACGCTCCTTAATTGTCTTTGGTGACTACTCCTTTAACAATTTTAAATGGTTTGCCAAAGGAGTAGTCTTGCGTTTAGCATCATTCATCCGAAATCTGGACAACACCTTCTCGATGTACTGCTCATGGGACAGACTTAAGGTGTCGGCTGATCTATCCTAAGAAATCCTCATCCCAAGAATCTGCTTTGCTGCACCTAAGTCTTTCATGTCAAACTCTGATGATAGGGTTGCATTTAGAGAGTTTATCTCCTTCATATTTGGTCCTGCAATCAGCATGTCATCCACATACAATAGTGGAAATACATAAGAATCAGTATATTTCTTGAAGTAACAACACTGATCCTTTTCAGTCCTGTGAAAACCATTCATGCTCATGAAGGAGTGAAACTTCATATACCACTGTTGAGGTGCTTGCTTCAGCTCATACAAGCTCCTGGTGAGCTTGCACACCATGTGTTCCTTGCCTGGAACTGCAAATCCTTCAGGTTGTTGCGTATAGATTTCCTTGCCTAAATCTCTATGTAAGAACACCGTTTTTACATCCATTTGCTCAAGGTGTAAATTCTCCAATGCAACAATGCTCAAAAGGATTCTAATAGTAGTTAATTTCACAACAGGATAAAATATTTCAGCATAATCGATACCTTTTCGTTGTGAATATCCCTTAACCACCAATCGGGCCTTGAACCTCCTCTTTCCATCTGAGTCAGCTTTGATTCTAAACACCCATTTGTTCAACAAAGCTCTCTTCGCTGTAGGCAATTCAGTCAACACCTACGTGTTGTTCTTCTCAAGTAAACTCATATCATCATCCATGGCTTGCTCCCACTTGATTGAATTCTCCACCTGTAGGGCCTCATCAAAAAATTCTGGTTCTCCTTCATCAGTCAGCAACAGATAATGTAATGAAGGTGAATACCTATCTGATGCACTGATGGTTCTACATGATCTTCTCAACATCTGCTCTGGTGTTACTTGTTCCACCTCAGGTTCTTCAGTAATCGTCTCTGGAGTTTCTTGAGTTTCGGTGGCAACATTGCTAGGCGAACTCCTCTACAACTCAACTTTAACTCCCACTTGCTTTGCATTCTCTGAACCCGACATATCCTTGTCTTTGTACAAGATGTTCTCATCAAATGTCACGTCACAATGCCTTAGGATTTTTCTATTTTTATCATCCCAAAACCTGTAACCAAACATATCAGAACCGTAGCCTATAAAGTAGCACTTCACAGCCTTAGCATCAAACATGTCTCTCTTCTTCGGATCAACATGAACATAAGTCGTGCAACCAAAAATCCTCAAGTGAGAATACTTGAGTTCTTTTCCTATCAATACTTCTTCTGGAATCTTGAACCCCAAAGGAACTGATGGTCCTCTATTAATCAAATACGCAGCCGTGTTCACAGCATTTGCCCAAAACCTCTTTGGCAATCTAGAATGTATTCTCATGCTTCTTGCACGCTCATTCAATGTTTTGTTCATCCTCTTAGCAACTCCATTCTACCTCGCCTTCCCGAGAATTGTTCTCAACATTCTAATTCCCTCAGCTGCACAAAGTGCCTTGAATTCTGACTTGTCATATTCGCCACCATTATCAGATCTCAAACATTTGATTTTCAACCCTATTTGATTTTCAACTTCAGCCTTCCACCTCTTGAAGGTGGCAAATATATCTGATTTGTGCTTGAGAAAGTAAACCCATACCTTTCTACTGAAATCATCAATGAAGGTAACATAGAATCTAGATCCACTAAGTGACGAGACTGGAGATGGTCCTCAAACATGTGTATGAACCATTTCCAATGGCGTTTTACTTAGTTCTTTCATAACCTTTGTGAAGATAACTCATTTATGTTTACCCATAACACAACTCTCACAAAGTCCCATATCAATAGCTTTCAAACCATCCAAAACTCCCTTTGCAGCCAGTATCTTCATTCATTTGGTGCTCATGTGTCCAAGTCTATTATGCCACAAACTTGAACCGAAAGTACCCTCAACAGCAACAACTGCATTTACACACCCTGCAATAGTGTATAAAGTTCCAAATTTTATGCCACACGCTACAACCACAGAACCTTTCACAACCTTCTATGAGCCTTTTCCAAGATACACTTCATAACCTGTACTATCCAACTGACCAATAGAGATCAGATTTTTCTTTAGTCCAGGAACATACCTGACATCCTTCAACGTCCACTGATTACCGGTTGGAGTATGTATACAAACATCCCCTCTTCCTTCAACCTCTATAGGCTTATTGTCAGCAAGATACACTTTCCCGAATCCAGACTTGAAATTTCTAAACAATTCCTTGCTTGGAGATGAATGAAAGGATGCACCTGAATCCAATATCCAGGACTTGAGTGGGTTGTCCACACTAAGGATTAAAGCATCCCTAATGTCTTCTGCTGAATTTACAGAATCGTTATTATCTCCAGATTTATGATTCTACTTTTTCTTGGATTTCTTGCATTCATTTTTGATGTGGCCCTTCTCTCCACAATTCTAACACATCACCTTTGATTTATGTGGAGATTTTCCACGTGCCTTTGACTTTGATCTGACATGTGTGTTTTGTCCCTTCGATTTGCTTCTCCCCCCCTGATCAAAACTGAGAGCACTACTCGATGAATCCCCAATTTCTTGCTTGCGAATACTTTTGCTGAGAATTACATCTCAGATTTCATCAAACTTAAGTTTCTCAAATCCACGAGAATTGTTAATCGCAACAGCAACAGTATCCCAAGATTCGAATAAAGATAACATCAGAATCAATGCTTTAACTTCATCATCGAAGTTAATCTCCACAGAACTCAGTTGACTAAAAATCATATTAAAATCATTTATATAATCTGCAACAGGTCCACCCTCCGACATCTATAAATTAAACAATCTACGTATCAAGTATACCTTGTTCATCGCAGAGGGTTTCTCATACATATTCGTCAGCGCCTTCAACAGACCCGCCGTTGTCTTTTCCTTGACGATGTTGAAAGCCACGTTTCTAGACAAAGTCAATCGAATCAAACCTAGCACCTGACGATCCTTGAGCTTCCGATCTTCTTCTTTTATGGATTTCGGCTTCACCCCAGAAAAGGGTTCGTGAAGATCCTTTTGATATAGATAATCTTTGATCTGCATCTTCTAGAAACCAAAATCAGATCCATCAAACTTTTCGATTTCGATCTTTGAACTCTCCATCTGCACAGATCGTAGTGATTCCTGCACCACCGTGGGCGCCAATTGTTAGGAAATATGATCTGAAGATCTAAGATGAAGAAGAAAGATTGAGGAAGAAGAAGTTCTTCCTAGAGAGAAGGCAGACAAAATTCTTAAATAAAGAGAAAGTTGCTTTCGTGGTAATGCCCTAACCGTTGCTATAGTGCTCTGACCGTTGCTGCAGTGCCAGAAAGTTCTAGAGCCTTTCGGGGTGCGTCGGACATGTTTCTGAGAACAGTACATAGATATAATCATCAGGCTCCACAACCTAACATCTACTTCACAAGAAACATTGTATCCAGAGCTTTAATGTGTTTGATTCCTCAAGGCGTTCCTGATCTAGGTGGATCACATGCTGGTGCTGAATCGGCCACCAAAAGAAAGTTAGAAAATTGTACTTCCTATGATATCTTTTCTTGCCCGTGATGAGTTTTGTGGCAGTGGAGATTATTCCTTTTTGATAGTGTTGGGTTTAAATTTGAGAAAATTTTCAGAAATAGGGATAATTCGAGGTCTGACTACCAAACATAGTGGTAGTTTGGATAAGTACCACATGTAGTGAGAGTCTTAAATTCTCTCTGTATCAGTGATACATCACAAGATACAGAACGAACTGTTGTATGAGTCATACAGTATGACTGATAAAGAGCAAATTATTGCATCACTGATGCAAAGAGAATTTGCGGAACTCTTGTATCACTGATACAGATGGAATTTCAGAGTTGCCTCACTGTTACAGGGCATGTTTGGACTATTATTTTTTTGGACTCACTATGATTGATAATATAGTGTATAAGTTTGTTTGGTTAAGTTATTATTCCTTTAAATTTTGGGTTCTCATAGATAGCCTGCTTGTTAGTTCAGACATTGACCAAGTTAAACATCAAATGCTGTATGTAGTCTGATTTCTTCTATGTATTTGCACTTTTTTTGTTTAAATCACAGAATGAGACTGCAAACAACAGTGGTACTGGGAGGGGACGAGGCAGAGATAGGGGTAGAGGCCGTGGTAGAGGTGCACGAGCAGCAGACAAAGGTGATTCCAATGTTCACAGCGAGAAACTAGAAGACCCTGCTACTGATGTTTCACATCAAAAGGATGATGAGAATCCAAAGCAAAATGATGAAAGGATGGTGGACCATGTAGCAGAACCAGCAGCAGATTCAAAGAACATTTTAGCTGCTAAATGTCCCTTAGAAGCCGTTGCCCCTGCTAGAAATTTCAATCTCAATATTGACTTAAACGAGAGTGTGGAAACCACACCAATACCATCTGAAGTCCCTTCGTCATCAACAGCAGCAGCACTGCCTTCAGAAGTGAAGCATGAGGAAATCCCTGGATGGTCTCTGTCCGAGATGGAAAAGATGGCCATCGATCCAATTAAACTGGCTAACTTAAACCGAGGATTACGATGAAGAAGGATAGCTATTGTTATTGTAATGTGTTTAGAGCAGTTACAACAACTCACATACAAGTAGACAGGCTTGTTCTTCTAGTCTATTTTAGGAGTTTTAGTTCAAATGTAAAAGAAAAAAGGGCATCATTGTGAATGAAGCTCAGATTTCTCAGGTATTTCTTTTAGTTGTGACTTAGGCACCTGTATTTATAGTTTGTGTATTGTCCATCTTAGGAAAAACAAGTACAATTTCTAACTTCTAATTTAGAAATATATCTTCTAGGTTGGAGGTTACATTCAATGTCCTGAGATGTGACATTTGAAAAAGGTTTTGTGCATGTTCTCAAGCGTCTATGATGTAAATGCTTTAATCACATAAAGTATATTACCTTCTTTAATTATGCATATCAGCTTCCATTGGAGCAAGTATGACATTTTGACTTATCTAATGACTTATTTTAAGTGGTTTACTTGTGTAAGATTTCATTTGTTTTTGTTAAGATTAGGACCTTTGCATTTGAATATTAAGATGTTGTCTTAAGATCTAAATACTAAATAATTAACACTATTTTTTCGACACATGAATGTTTAAAGCTTGTTGTTATTTAAAATTCATAAATATAAATTCAAATAAAATATTAAATTAATTCAAAAATATATCACTAAAAAAAATTAACAACCATTTGACCGTTGGAAGTGGTAGTTGTAAGGTAATGGCAATGGTTAAGGATGTAGGTAGTAGCTAATGATGATGAATGGCTGACAATAGTGATTAATAATGGTTGTTGATCGTAGTAGTTGGTGGTTGCAACTAATAGTTTGTGGTGTACTATAATGATAACTAATGGTAATAGTGAACAATGACGATGATTAATGATATATTTTATAATTAGTTATGATGATTGTCGTTAGTGATTCATAACTGAATAATGATTAATAATAGTGATTATACGGTGACATCCAATTGTGGTGATTGACGATAACGATGATATGAATAACGTGCCATTTTTACATAAATCTTTGAATAAATATCTTTATAATATTTGAAAATAATTAATATTTAATATAATTCTAAAAAAGGAATAAAACAAACCAACTTGTTATTAAGAATACAATAAATACCCTACACTCTCTCTGTGTAGCACACTCTAGGAGTATGTGTCTATTTTTTGAAGAATTTTATTTAATTAGTTTACTAACTATTTTATTCCCTTGTATCTGTCAGTCAATGCAGTAGGTTGAGAATAATGAGTTCTTCCAGTTCACATTCCAACAAAAACATCTAGTGATATCTTCGATTTGTTCAAGATTTCCGATACATGTGCTTGTTAGCCAGGGTGGATGCTACTATATAGTTGTGGGTCGATCTGAACCCAATACTTTGGACATTGAAGATAAATGTTGCGTGTAAATTTTATTTCTCTCTGCTTTCCTCTGTTTTCTTGTCTTAAATCAAACAAGGAAAACATTTTTTTCACTTTCCTAGTTAACAGCCAAAGGACTAGTGTTACATGACTTGATCATTAGAGTAATTTTCAATCTTGTGGCCTGTGTAACACGTGCTTTCAGTTCATATATCCGATAACTTCTCTTATAGGTATACGCAGAGGTTGACAAGGCAGGAGATGAATTAGTTAAGATCCCTTAGAAATCATTGTCCTCATAGTTGGTGCTATCAATGAACTGTTTTTGGAATTGGAGGCATCAATTGGCCACTTCGACACAATGCATCAGGTGAAGGAAAGAAAATCGTGTACTGTTACATAGTCTCAACTTAGATGTCCACAAGTGTAAAAACCAGAAGTATGACTTTATGTTTTGCAAATCTCTGAGTGAGAGGAAGTGGGAAGGGGTTACACGAAAAGGAAATGTATATGATGTTAGACTTTTTGTAATTTCAAAATCAGATGCACATCTGAATAGACTATGGCCCTGATGTTATGGGGAATTGGAGATGACAAATAACGCCGATGTAGCTGATTGTTGAGTTGTTCTTTACTTTTTGAGAATACTGGTGAGGCATTCCAAGCAGAAGTCATGTATCTGTAATAATTTGGAGGTTTAAGTGTCGTGGAGTGTATAAGTTTCATGCTGAAGAAATACTGAGAAGCCATTTTTCTTTTGTAATCAAGATTTTCACCTGATAATGTTGGTAGGTTACAACTATAGAATCATTTGTATTGATACTCTTTTAACAGACGACGAGGAACAGTTTCTTTGTCAACTTCTTCTTTGAAATGATAGTAGCATCTGTCACCACCAAAGGTTAAGTAACCCTCCATTCTTAACCATAGGTTTAGAGTTTAAGCTCTGAAAAAGGAATCATCTTTAGTAGGAAGCGCTTTACCCACAAAGTGAGACTTCTTGGCACTGAACAGATTAGTTGGACCCCAAAGTGGCTATCGAACACCTCGTGAAACCAAAACGAATAAAACTATATGTTGTTCTCTTTTTTCTAGAACCATGTCATATCATTCTAGTTGATATTATGGATGTTGCACTATCCATTAACCTAACATTATATCAAAAGTTTGAGATTGCTTGCATCTTTGAAAATTTTTGAGGAGGAGGTTGATACATCTTATAGGTTGATAGCTAGTATTGAAGGATGTGATCATCTCATCTAAAAATTCAAGTTGTTGGCAAAAATGTTGCTTTATTTGCTTAATTACTTCCTCAACTTGCTTTCTCGCATGTGGTGTGGTTCTTTTTATAGGTCAAACACATGAAAAAAAAATTCCTTAAGCTTTCATTTAGCTGGCGAAGTTATTATCATGTGACTAGAAGGTCATAAGTTCAAGCAATATAACTGTTTTCCAATCTCATATGTAAGCCAACTGAAATTTTTCTGTTTAACATTTCCGTTTAAATTGTTGCTTCCTCTACCAAGACATCAATAGCGCAGAGGTTTTGGGTCCGAGCTCTTGAAATGAAGTTGTTTTTTGTAGGAAGCGCTTTCACTCTCAAAGTGGAACTTTCTGGCTTAACTCTGAATTAGACAAGCTCTAAAGCGAGTACCGGGTGAGAGTGAAATATCCTCATGCTATGACGTATACATATCATCATATCATATCATATATCACT
This sequence comes from Solanum sejunctum, assembly GCA_025642045.1. NCBI lineage: Eukaryota > Viridiplantae > Streptophyta > Magnoliopsida > Solanales > Solanaceae > Solanum > Solanum sejunctum. The sequence continues at coordinate 6,518,503 of JAOTQJ010000011.1, read as the reverse complement.
AAAAGTGGCAATAAAAACGTTGAAAGTTGAAATACCAAAATAACCTTCTAAAGTTGTTATATTACAATAATACCATTATATATAGAGTAAATTTAAGCTACATTTTTAATTTCAATATTAAATTTTTATTTTAGTTATTATAATTATTGATTAACTAATGAAAAAATAATAAACTGCAAAACTTTTGATTTTCTTTCATTACCAATTTAACTAGATAATGAATCATCTCATTTATGATCTTAAATTTTTCTCACTAATCAACTTGACATAAATGGAAGTCATTCTAAAGTATGTATAATCCCTCCGTGGCTCATCTTTAAATATATACTGACAAGTTGAAGATTTCTATAAAGATGGGTTTATTTTATTTGATTTATTTTCTATAAATGATCATGAAAATATATATTTTTGTGTGTCTGTTAGAGGCACTAACCTTAGGCCATAATGGAGATTTTATTAGTACTTATTGAAGTTCAAATTGAATCGATGAAGTATATTATGCTACTCTATGTACTTTATGTTTGGAAATATTTTTTGCAGCAAATATATATAAAATTTGTGACATTGGTTTGTGCCAATTGACTTTTGTACAAGAGTAATTTTTTTAGTTGTACTTATTTATATTTATCTCAAAAATCATGTCCATGTCCAACGATCCTTGCTTTTGTATATATGATTTCATAGTTCTCGATGAATCCATATGTTTTTACCTAAGAGAAAAGACATAACCCCCCCCCCCCTCCAAACTTGATAGCATAACTTACTTTAGCACTTAAACTACACGGGTGTTTATATAACCTTAACAACTTTTAAGTGAATTAAATGTTGGGGTCCACGCAGCGGAATGAGCAATAAAATTTAGGAGGAATAAATAAAGCAAAATGAATACTAGAAAATTTAACATGGTTCACCCAAAACTTTTGGGCTACGTCCACAAATCAACACTTCTATTATATTTCTTCTACTATTACAAATAGTAGGCACAAGTGTACAATTTTTTCTACTATTATAAATAGTAGGCTCTTAGAAAAAAATACCAAAAATAGTGAACAAACTATTTCTGTTAGGAAAAAATATTTTTTAAGCACACACTCTAAGTTTTCTTCACAGATTATTTAATTTTATCGTCTATGATATACCTCACAAAAGAAAAATTTTCACTTTCTCTCTTTCTGAATGCCAAATGAAGGAGTTGAAAAGCTCCTTTTATAGGCAAGATTTGCCTGTACAATTCAACAAAGTTGGTGGCCAACTTTGTTTGAATAGCCACACTTGTTGACAAATAATTTATATGTCTGTCTAGCCAATTTTGAAATGAATTGGTGGTCAACTTTGTTGGCTGTATTTGATTACTGCATGTGGGCCCTCCAATTAGAGGGATCCACTTAATAATTCTCCTCCTCCCGATAAATGAAGGGCTTTGTCAATCTGCAGTTGATCGACAATACTCGAACTTCTCTCTTGGCATAATTTTTGTCATCATATCTGATCCATTTTCATCAGTATGGATCTTTTGAAGTTGTAGTAGCTTTTTATCCAATGCATCAGTTATCCAATGATGTCTTACATCGATATGTTTAGACTTTACGTGAAAGGAGGCATTCTTGCAAAGATGGATGACACTTTGATTGTCACAGAACATCTCAAACTTGTTTTGTTTGACATCAAGTTCTTTAAGAAATTTCTTCATCCATAACAACTCTTTGCAAGCTTCTATTGCTGCTATAAATTCTGCTTCTGTAAATGATAATGCAATACATTTTTGCAATTTTGACTGCCAAGACACCGTTCCCTTTGCAAATGTAATTAGGTATCCTGATGTAGACTTTCTTGAGTCAACATTGCCAGCTAAATCTGCGGATACAGGCTGTGACTCTCCAAAACATAAGCATATTTTGGATGTACCTTGAAGATACCTGAGAATCCATTTAACAGATGTCAAATATTCCTTTCCAGGATTTGAAAGAAAATGACTCACTACTCCAAACGAGTGAGCAATATCTGATCGTGTACACACCATGGCATACATCAAATACCCAACTGATGAGGCATATGGTATTCTAACCATTTCTTCCTTTTCCTTGTCAATAGAAGGGCACATACTGGAACTCAATTTAAAGTTATTAGCAAGTGGACAACTAACTGCTTTAGCCTTGTCCATATTGAATCTCTGAAGTACTTTTTCAATGTACTTCTCTTAAGATACCCAAAGCTTTCTGGCTCTTCTATCTCTTGTAATTCTCATGCGAAGAATTTGTTTTGCTGATCCTAAGTCCTTCATCGCAAAAGACTTACTCAATTGTACCTTTAGACTGTTGATTCTTGAAATATTTTTTCCAATGATCAACATATCATCTACATAGAGTAGAAGGATAAAATAATCATCTTCAGAGAATATATTGATAAACACACATTGATCTGCAGTAGTTTTCTTGAAGCCTTGCTCTTGTATAACAGACTCAAACTTCTTATACCATTGTCTTAGTGCCTGTTTCAAGCCATATAAACTTTTCTTTAATCTACAAACATAATCTTTTTTTCCTTCACTTTGAAACCCTCTGGTTGTTCCATGTAAATTTCTTCTTCTAGATCTCCATGAAGAAAGGCAGTCTTCATATCCATTTACTCAATTTCCAAATTGAGACTTGCAGCTAGCCCTAGCACAGTACGAATGGATGTCATTTTCACAACATGTGAAAATATCTTGTCAAAGTCAATGCCCTTCTTTTGACTGAAACCTTTGACTACCAATCTCGCTTTAAAGCATGTATGGACTCTGTGTTCTTCATGTTTGATTCTGAACACCTATTTATTCTTCAATGCTCTTTTACCATTAGGTAACTTCACGAGATCAAACGTTTCATTCTCATGCAAGGATTTCATTTCATCTTGCATGGCTTTCATCCATTTTTCCTTATTTTCATCGTCCATTGCCTCACTGAAGCTTTTCGGTTCTCCCCAGCCAGTCAGTGTAACCCACTGATCAACTGGGTACCTAGTAGAAGGCTGCACATTTCTACTAGATCTTCTTAAGGGTACTGGAGACTCTCTAGCTATTGGTGGTTGAGTGTGGCCACCATCAACATTCTTTTCTTCTGATTCATCTTCCTAGGGAATACCTTTATCATCTGCATCTTGCGGATGGTCATCATGAACCTCATCTTCAACTTGAGTCGGTACTTCTATTGGAGAATTCAACCTTAAGCTTATTGAATTATCTCTAGGAGTAAAGTCTGCTTTATTTATATCCTTAATAGTTTGATCTTCAATAAAGACAACATCTCGACTCCTAATCAGCTTCTTGTGCACTGGATCATAGAACCTATAGCCAAATTCATCTTGACCATAGCCAATAAACAAACACTGTCGTATTTTGACATCAAGCTTTTGCCTTTCATTCTTTGGAACATGAACAAAAGCTTTGCAACCAAATACTTATAAATGTTTGTAAGAAACATTCTTGCCTTACCAAATTTTCTCTGAAACTTCATATTGAAGTGGAGCACATGGTGAGAGGTTTAGCACATACATTGCTGTAAGTAATGCTTCACCCTAAAAGATTTTATCTAGCTTTGAATGAAAGAGTAAACACCTTATTCTTTCTATCAAAGCTCGATTCATCCTCTCAGCTAAACTATTTAACTGTGGTGTCTTTGGAGGCGTCCTTTGATGTCTAATACCATGCTTTTTGCAATAAGCATAAAATGATCCAATATACTCTCCGTCATTGTTTGTGTGGACACACTTGATGTTCTTACCAGTTTCTCTCTCAACTGAGGCATGAAATTGTTCGAAGACTCGATCCCTGGATTTAATGGTATAAGTACAGGTCTTCCTTGCATGGTCATTGATAAAGGTCACAAAGTATCTTGCTCTACCAAGTGACTTCAGTAGTGGACCACACATGTCAGAATGAATCAGATCTAAAACATTCTCCATTCTGGAATGTGGAGAACTATGTAAAGAGACTGTTCCTTTTCCTAGCTAGACAATCTTCATATTTCTTCAATGACACCTGATCTGAATCAGGTAGAACTTTATCTTTCACCAATTTAGACTTCCCTTTTTCACCAGTATGGCAAAGTTTCTTATGACATAAATGTGCAGTATTTTCATTTTCCCTCACATTTATAGATACATCAGAGGCCTTTGCTTGCATCACATGTAGTTTTGAGTGTTTGTGTCCTCTTGCAATGATAAGGGAGCCTTTGGGAAGCTTCCATTTTCCAATTTCCAAAACTATTTTGGAAACCTTCATCATGAAGCTTGCCTATAGACATTAAATTTATTTGTATGTCAGGGATGTGACTTACGTCTTTTAGAAGAAGTTTCATGACGTTATCCGTTTGCAAACAGACATCTCCCTTGCCAATAACTTTTGACAAGTTTCCATTTCCCATCTTTACAACACCATAGTCTCCATGTGTTTAAGATGAGAAGAGGTTTTGTGTGGTGTGCCGTGAATGGTTGCACCACTGTCAATTACCCAACTTGTTTCATGAGTTAATTGACTAACAATCTCACTGTCACAACTGATGTTGAACTCGTCAACAAGATTTCCTTGTGCATTATCACTGTTTGTCTTTCCCTTCTTGTCTCTATTATTTTGCCAGTCTTGAATTTTTGACAAAATTGCTTGATGTGACTTTTCTTCTTGCAGTAATGGCACTCGACATTTGCATATTTGTTTGACTTTCCTCGACTCCTATCTCTGGAGCTCGAACCCTTCACTTGACTTCTCCCGCTCTTTTTAATAATCAGAACTTCTAATTTTAAGAAAGACGTTGAACCTTGAGATCTACATTTCATTTCTTCATTTAATATACTGCTCGTAACAACTTCTATGCTTACTACACCATTTGGTGCAGTATTTGTCAAAGAAACTTTCAAGGTTTCCCATGACTTTAGTGAAGAAGCTAAAATCATAAGAGCAATTATCTCATCATCAAACATTATGCCCATTGTCGATAGCTGGTCCACCATTCCTTCTATGTTATTTAGGTGATCAGCTACAAAAGTGTTTTCTTGATATTACTTCCATCAACTGGTTAAGTAAAATAATTTTTTGTTGCTGGTCTTTGAAGCATACAACTGCTCCAGCTTATTCCACAGTGTTCTGGCATGAGTTTCACTACAAATATGATTGTAAACGTTGTTATCGACAAAGTGTCGATTATATCCACAAACTCGTTCATGCTCAAACACCCACTCATCTTCGGACATCCCTTCAAGTTTGACGGTAGAGAATACTGGCAAGTGCATTTTGTAATCATGAGAATATCCTTCATTTTGCTTCTCCAGACACAGTAGTTTGAACCGTTCAGGTTGATCATCTTTCTTGTCTTTACCTCCATTTCCATGAACCTAGACCAGGCTTTGATATCACTTGATGGGGCCCACACAATGGAGTGAGCAATAAAGTTTAAGAGGAATAAATAAAGTAAAATAGACACCTGAAAATTTAACGTGATTCACCCAAAACTTTTGAGTTACGTCCACAAATTAACACTTCTACTATATTTCTTCTACTATTACAAATAGTAGGCACAAATATACAATTTTTTCTACTATTACAAATAGTAGGATCTCACAGAAAAATACCAAAAAATAGTGAACACACTATTTTTTTTAGGAAAAATATTTCCTAGGCACACACTCTAATTCTTTTTCACAGACTATTTTATTTTATAGTTTATGGTATACCTCACAGAAAAAAAATGTTCACTTTATTCTCTGTGGCTCTCTCTGTATTTTTCTCTCTATCGAATGATTTAAAACTAAGGAGCAATTCCTCCTTTTATAGAGATGTTGGCAGGCTCCTTTTAGAAGGGTTGGTGGCCAATACATATCATTTGTCAAAAGTTGTTAAAACAACTTTTGACAAGCAAATCAAAACAAGAAATATACACAGCCTTCATTTGAATAGTTATTGAAATGAACTGTGCAACAATTGTTGAGAAAATTGCCATATGGGTCCTCCATTTGGAGGGACCCACTCAACAATAAACACCTACTTCGTTGCATATTGTCCCATTGTTATTTCAGCATGTATGTCATTATTGTTGAAACCTCTACAAAACAATTGTCTCATTGCATAATCCATTTGATGGGTCCAGATTCCTCAACATCATGATAGGTTCATTCTCTTTAAGAAGTAACCTAAAATCTAGAATAGAAATATACATCTGTCGTTATGTATTTGTCATCATCTTTTTTTTCTCGTGTTCTTGGAGTTTCAAATAATGTAATATTTCATATGGAAATGACAGTATAGGAACGATGATGTACCTATGTGGCGGTAGACCATTTGGTGTTAATGCATTGAGATATTCTTCTTGATAGTAGTTGTTTGTATCGTCTTCAGCTAAGTCAAAACTGTAATAAGTTTTGCTTTCTCCCAGGAATTGAGCAATTAGCATTTCATTTAGTTCATCTACAAATTCATTTCTACTTGCTAAGATTGCCCATTCTGTTATAAACTTTGCAGATTTGTAGTTTTGCTGTAGTGCTGGTAATATTTCCTTGACCAAGCACTCTTCTGGCTTACTATGCCTACCTTGTTATACCACCATCTACTTTGGAAGCACTATTACATTGTCTGATGTTGTGCATTCTTCGCCATTTGCAACCCGAAGCAAGAAGTTGCTAAAATTTGGATCTGCTATGACTCTCATATTGGTTAAATGAATCTTTTCCATTAAAGGCCACAAATAGGACTTGACCAAACTTGCTTCACCGTCTCTGCTCGGGTTGACTTAGGAACCACTGGTAGAACTTGTCGGAAGTCCCCTCCAAATACCATAACCTTACCACCAAAAGGGAGCTTGTTGTCCATTAGACCACGAAAGCTTCTGTCGACTGTTTCAATTGTGTTTCTTGGCCATGGGTGCTTCATCCCATATTACTAATTTGGCTCGTCTAATTAAATTTTCACTGCCACCTTGTTTTGACATATTTGTCATGGTTGATTCATTTGCTTGTAGAGGTATTTCAAATCTTGAGTGAGCCATACGACCTCCCGGTAAGATTGATGCTGCTACCCCACTGCTATCATACCTCTAGATCTGATATTTGCCAGCAATGCTCGATGCAGAAAAGTTTTTCCAGTTCCACCTGGTCCATCAAGAAAGAACAACCGTGGTGTTGCTGAGTTGGTGGCTTGCAATATTTGCTCAAAAGCTTGCGCTTGTTTCTCATTTAATTGTGATTGTGCATCAATGTCTTCAGGTGGCACCTTTACACACATTTCTTCCATTATTTCTCTACATTCATAGACGTCACTTTGCTGTATCTCTTTTATAATTTGTGGTAGATCAAATTGTATCAGACTTTTACCCATACTCTCCAAGTAAGAATTAATACTTTTCAAGGTACTCTGCAGTTGTGCCTCCAGTGAGGTGTCATGTAGTTTTTGATAGATTTCCGCCATATCAGTGTAATATGAATTCCAAAGACTTCTCGCATATGTTGGGTTGCAATGGACTAATATAGTCGCAAATAGACTTTGAAGAGCTGAGGGCATGTTGAAGATCACTGCTTTGCGTAAACATTCCGAAATGCTATTATCTGATTCTAATAATCCTCTTTCCTTGGCTGCCTCTTTGAAAGTAGCACAATATATTCCATTAACGGTGAGTAAGTCTTCAAACGATGTAGGGCCTCAGACGTGATTCAGTAGTAGTCTCTCATAATACCTTTCACCTTCTCTTGGATTAGCTATCATATGAAGCATCATATTTATTTGGCGTTATAATTGAATGTCTAAAGTTGCGTAAATGAATTTTTCGAACAAACTTAGGGGACGAGTAAAAATAACATTCATGTTTTATTGATAACTGCGAGCTTATAGCAGAATGGAAATTGACTTGCAGCAGTAAAAATATAACTTTTGTTGCTTCATTTTCACCGAGATGTTTCTCTTGGATAATCTATTTTAATACCATTTTGAATAAGGCAGCAAAGACTTTTAAGTAAAAAAAATTAGATGGCAAAAGTATAAAAGGTTGGATGGCTCAATCATAAAGCCACTAACCTGAGTAGATCGAATTAATTATTGGTTACCAAATAGTTGAGTTTTTTTTGTGGGTGTCAATGAATGTACGCGAAAAGTGATCAAATTCCTAAGTTTTATAGTGCAAATCATAGGTGAAATTTAGGAGTGCTGGTGCTATAATTGACATTCCCATTCTTTAACTTAAAATCTTCATCTCAAACTTTGAAATAGGAAACACTTTAGTACAGAGCCCGTGGTGTAATCATCTTAACAACATTTATTCTCCCAATGACTGATTGTGATTTTCTTCGACTCCAAATTTTTTATTGTAGTTCCAAACATAATGCTGGGGGAATTCTCTATATTGATGATTTCGAGCATCAGCGTCAATCGAGCACATCCTGAAAATACTCAGTGAGCATCGTTTGCTGGACAAATTGGGAGGCGGCGATATTTTGTAAATTCTGCTTCTTCCAGTAGTACACTATATTTTGCCACATAATTAAAATAGTAATATTGGTTTATGTAGCTTGGCAACAGTGGCTTGTATTTATAGTATGTAATAAGAGATTTAAGAGTGCTTGCTTGCTTGCCGTGTAGATGTAATTGTAGGTTAATAACAGCTGGTTGCATCTCACTTAGAGTAAACTCATATATTCTCCATAATGCTTCTGGCGGTGACACCCAGCGTGCATCTTAAAAGCTTCGTATTTCATCAATGTACTTTTCGCCATCGTCTGACTCTATGTAAACTGCACATTTGTCATATCCTTTATATATATATTTGTATAAATACTTTATTGCTTTTCTCGGAGTAGACCTCTACATTAATGTGGAAATTATATCGCTTCAACAAATATGGATTAAAAGGGACAACCCATTGGTTATTCATCTTCATTCCTCGAACCTCACTCGTCCTCCCATCATTCCTTCTTCGATAAATGGGATATCCATCTCTTCCTTGTATTGTTTTATTGTTTAATGCTCTAGGATAGTGAAACTTACATTGTCCATCCTTCATGCACGGACTTGATTGGCTCCTCATACCGCAAGGTCCATGTATCATGTGCCTGATAACCAAGTCATACAACACCAGTTGTTTGTCATTATGGGGCAATTCTGCAGAAATGTATCTATCATATTGATCTGCTGATGTTATTTTGTGCCCTTCTTTTAAAATTATAAGGAGATGTATGTGTGGAATGCCTCTCTTCTGGAATTCAACAACAAAAACATGTGCCGCTGGAGGTCCAAAAATTTCTTTTTTGAAAATTTGGTCTTTAAGGTTTTGCAATTTCGCTCTAAACACTCTTGTCACCAAATCTGGCCTATCCTGAGCCACTTGTCGCTCATATAATTCTTCTTGAATCTCTGGCCATTTGGGATTACATGTCATGGTGAAAAATAAACCTATTCATCCAAACTCTTGAAATAAAGTCATAGCATCCATATATCTTCGCCGCATATCCGTCGATCATCCAATGAATGATCCCGGCAGTAAAACTCTTTGTCCTACTTTGTCTCCTCTACATTACCCTACTGAAACACTATCGATAATATCTTGTGACATCTCCCTTCTATAATTTGATTGCTGCAGTCGAAAATATTCCAGCCTTGTCGTTTCTAATTTTATATACATGTCCACTACAAATTGCTACAATAATCTGCCACCGATTAACAATATTGTTTTCTCTTCACTGCGAACTTGAAGTTTGTAGCAGTAATACTCTCTACAGGAAACATAACCTTTGGTTTCGCGCTGCACACCTACAAGTAAATTTGTAAATATTACGTTAGTTTGAACATATCCATAAAAAGTAAGGAAAGTAAGGAGTTTAGTAAGGGAAGGTGGGCGGATGTCTTGTTACAGAGTATTAGGTCCTCGATGGGCTTCAATGTCCATGTCTGCTACCACAATGATCTGCATGTACGAATTCCTAAAACGCCTCTCAACAAAGAACCAAGAAAATTGGACATCATGAACCCCATAGACAGTTATCGCTCTTCTTAGGTTTACTTTTCTCTCTCTGATCCATGTACAAATTATCTTTTCAGATGATGGATGATCCCTTTCAGGGAAACGGTATGCTGAGTTTAAACATAAACAAAGCATAGATGAAGAACAAAAAGAATGATGAATGTAAGTTCTTCATGAACAAAGTATGAATCTGTATATATAGTCCTATTCACTTAATCTTATTTTGTGTTTTACTGAGCAATTTGTCTACTAACAAATGTGAGACTTCTCTTCTTCCTTCAAGAACTGTTCTTTTCCAATAGAGGAGCCAAATAGTAGGAATCCATCCTTGTCAGGCACTGAATAGCATGAGAATCTGTAGGGGAATAATTGACTTTTAGCTATTTTCAGCCTATGAGCAAATTTTTCAGATTTATTGTCTTCATTGAGATGTAGTTTAATTGAGGAGCATTATGTGCTAAGAGTTCAAATATCTGATACTTATGCCCAATTGGTTCTCCTATGTATCATTTCCATATCTGCTATTTCTATTTTTTTTTGGATGCCTTACAAGTTGGTTGGTATTATAATAAATGTGCATACCTTGTTTTTCGGTCGCCGTGGCATATGATTGAGACGTTGTGTTGGCAGTTGTTATTGCATATGTAGTAGCATTGCTATTTGGATTGCAGCATTTCACAATACCTTGATGCCATCCTCCTTTGCGTTTGGGTAGAATCAGTTAATCGTAGCAACCATAATAATGTTTTACTCGATGTCTATTTCCTGATTGCTCGTGTACAGTAATATCTCTTTTAAATGGTATATTTGGGTTATTTCTATCCACCCAAATTGCCACAACTTGATCTAACGAGGGTTTGTTATACACCCCTTGGTCCAAAGAAGCATTTGCAACTACGTGTATTTGTAAGTTTTGAAAGCTCGAATGGTCCTTAAGCTGGGAAAAGAATTTTGCATATGGATTGTGTTCCATTATTTTCCTGATTTTTTCCATGACTTCCTCTGATAAATTTCCATCTTCTATTATTAACATTGTTGAAAGTAGTGCCTCAAAAGCTGGAGATTAGTTGTATCTCAAAATACATCTTAAAAATAGGATTAAGTTCAAATAAATCAGCTGCAATGTTGTGTAGAATCAGAAGTCTGTCCTAATTTTTAGGCTTTAGTTATTGGAGATAATGATAACTTATTTTACTCCTTTTCTTTAGCTTTTTCAGTTATTATTTCATGTATTTATATGACAGTCATTATTCTAATAAAGTATGAACTTCACATCTGAAAGCTGTGTTTTTTCTATCTTCATCATATCTGTCTTTTCTCTCCAATAGATTGGTATCAGCGCATGCTATCTTGAGGGACTTGTGAGAAGAGAGTGAACCATAAAAGTCACTATTTAAACTATTATTTTAAATAGTTTATAGAAAATAAATTCTGAAACAAGTTTCTTAACTACACCTGTCTTCAATAGTGAGAATTATCAAGCTTGGGCAATCAGAATGACGGTTCATCTTAAAGCATTGGATCTCTGGAAAGCAGTAGAAGAGGACTATGAAGTAGCTCCTCTTGGTGATAATCTAACAATGAATTAGATAAAAAATCACAGGGAGAATAAGACAAGCAAAGCCAAATCTAAAGCTTGCCTTCTCTTTGCAGTATCACCTTCAATTCTTACCAGAATCATGCAAGTGAATTCTACTGTAGAAATTTGGGACTATCTAGAAAAGGATACTAAGGAAATGAAAGAGTGTAGAATACGCAGATGATGAGTATGATTCGAGAGTTTGAAATGAAGAGAATGAAAGAATCAGAAACTATAAAAGAGTATGTAGACCAATTACTCGACTTGGCCAACAAGGTGAGATTGTTTGGTAAGGATTTCACTAATGAGAGAATAATTTAAAAGATTCTTGTTATACTTCCTGAAAAATATGAAGCCACAACTTCTTCTTTAGAGAACTCTAAAGATTTGTCCAGTGTTACTTTGGCAGAACTTGTTAAAGCTTTGCAGGCATTGCAACAAAGGAGAATGATGAGGAAAGAAGGTTCTGTTGAAGGTGCTTTTCAAGCTAAATCAGAGAACGAGTCAAACAAAGGAAGGGAAAAAATAAGAAGCTAAGGCCGAGTAATAATTACAACAAACAGGGAGGAAATCAGCCACCCTGTCTTCACTGCAAAAAGACAAATCACTCTCAATAGAAATGTTGGTGGAGGCCAGATGTCAATTGCAACAAATGTGGTCAACTAGGTCATGTGGAGAGGGTATGCCAGTTACATTTGCAACAAGAGAAGCCAAGGCAGTTGTAAATAAATATCAAGAAGAGAAATTGTTTGTAGCGACTTGTTGTGCTGGCAAAAGAGCTTCTGAAAGTTGGTTAATTGATAGCGGATGCGCAAATCATATGACCAGCGACCAAGAGCTCTTTACTGATCTAGATAGATCTTTTATTTCTAAAGTCAAAATTGGAAATGGAGAATATCTTGATGCAAGAGGAAAAGGGATAGTTGCAATTGAAAGCCCTACAGGTTTGAAACTTATAACTGATGTTCTTTTTGTTCCTGACCTTGATCAAAATCTCT
>JAOTQJ010000011.1:6491627-6504732 GCA_025642045.1 Solanum sejunctum | reverse complement strand
ACTTAGACTTCCGAACGTTCAATGTCTACACAATTACAATAACGCCAACAATTAATATCCATATCGTGCCTTTATTCTTAACTTTTTCGTTCTAAATTTATAAAAATTTCGGCAGCATTTCCCCTTAAAATACACCGCCCCAAGAATTAAACTCGACTCAAATAATCAATCAACAACAACAACAATAACCCATAATATCAATAAACCTTTTCCAATACTATCGCAACATCAAAACGCCACAAAACACTATTGCGATGTAAATAGTAAAATAGGGCAGCAGTGATTCAAACTTATATCTACCATATTCAGGCCTTCCGATATATTCCAAAAATCATAATACATCACCCTAACGCCCAACCAAACTCCTAACGCTAAAACATAACGTTACACCTTCGACGAGACTCCAATTCAAGATAACGTTCATGTAATCTTTTGAATAGTTTTCTAACACTTCCTTCACTCCATAAAGACTATTTTCATGGCAAATAAACACAAATACATGACAACAATCCAATATATAGCCATATGCAAATTTGTTCTCAATTCGACCACAAATTCGAAATTCATAATTCCATTAACAACCAATCCTATTTTCGCGTTTTACCTTCATTTTAACACATTCCTAACACCTTCACAACATTTAATTAACATAAACAAAGATAAAAATTAACATACCTTTCAATCCTTCACTACACCCAAATCCTTCGTAGCCGTTAATCTATGTGTTTTCTTGACCAACCAATGCCACCACACTACTTAGGGGGTTCAATATACCGAGCTTGAAGCGTCAAACAATCAAAAACATGAAAAAATAGAATTTTTTTGAAACCCACTGTAGCAATCCGAGAGGTCTACAGCTTTGCTCAAAATTTTTGAATTATGGAACTTCTTGATCTTGTACAAGATATATGCTTGTATATATAGACAACAAGTATACCACTTGGACCAATCAAAAGCTTACATATATATTTTGACCCCACCTCAAATTATCCTTAAGGACCAAACTTAGAAGAAATTTTACATTCGGTCCCAAACTTTATTAAATCAAACCAATTAAGAACTTTCGGGGTTTAATTTAAGTTATGGGTTCTAACACATCAGACTTGTATTTTTGTTTCCTCTGTACTCTTTGCATTAAAGGTTTGTATATGTGACACCAGCTTTGGAATAGCTTGTAGATTTTATATTCTAGTGCTTGTCCTATCTTTTGGAATTTATCTCTTCCGCTTTTGGTTGTATATAATGAATTGAGCATATTTATGCTTACTTGTCTTGATGGATTAGAAAAGTTCCATCACACCTATTTTTGGATGGTGACAATTTGGTATCAAAGCTTCTAAGCCTTCACGAACGCATGCCTCAATCTCGCAAATTCGGAGTGCAAAAGTAGGCTACACTAGATTCAGTAAAAAACCAGCTGTATTCAAACTAAGAATGGACCCTTGGTGTTCTTTTGGAACCTGAAACACACAAACAAACATGTAATCCTACTAGAAATGACGTTTTAAATTCACTGGAACTGCTAGAATTCGATTCCAAGGTCTCCTCGTCTCGGAACTCAAAAAAGCTCATTAAACATAGTTAGAAACTCAAAATAATTCTGGAAAGTCTAAAAATTACAACGAGACCATTTCTAGTGTTAGTTTCACCATTCAAAATCACGGAAATTTTTGGAATTTCATTTTGAGCTTTCGAACTCCGAATGTTGACCAAAATTGAATTATGATTCGAATTCCACTGAAAATCACAAATTTGGGTCCAAAATCTTCGTTGTAACTCCAAATACAGTTTCATAAGTTCTCTTGTACTAGATTCTGCATTTCAGAGCTGATGAAATCAATAGAATTACATTTCAAAGCTCGAAACTCCAAATGACTTTAAAACTCAAAACTTTAAAATTCTCAGACTTAAGCATTTAAAAACTTTTTTTTAGAAAAATTCCAACTTTTCACGAGATTTTCATAATTTGACTTTTTTCACTCAACCAAAAATGACTTATTACACTTCCAAAAAGGACAAAATAATAATTTAATCAAAAGCTTCAAAAATGACCATCTGGGTCATTACAAAGCTAGTGCATTAAATAAATACTATTTAAAAAAAATCAAGGCGAATAGCCTGAGTACATATTGTCGTACCCCATTTTAATCAGAGGTCAAATGGTGTGCAACGTATTGGAGATTCCTAAATAATTAGTTTAAGGAGTCGCCACGTAATTATTTTAAGGTTAATTAGGAAACCTGTATTTTGCTAAAGTGATGCTAATTTAACTATAGCTAATGATCTGCTTATCCTTATGTGATTCTACATAAGGGGTCCAAATTATCTTTAAAGAGAAGGTGTAAGGCACTCTTTAAGATTCGTTAAAAATGGTTAACCGACCAAACTTAGGTTAATTAATCAAGAACAAAATAAAGGTCTAAGACGATAACACATTTTTTTAGACTAGAAGTAAAATAACAGAGGCTTTAGAAAAATGGTTGATTTACTTAAAGTTTAAAAATGCTAAGAATAATTGAAATCCTAAGTAATTGATTGAGAAAAGATTTTTAAATAAAACTCATGGTGGCAATTCAAAACTTTATGTTACGGCCATGATTTATTTCTAACTAGGGTGTCCAAACTCAAAATTCTATACTATTGCTAGCTATATGGATCAAGAATGATAACATATTTAAGTAACACAAGCAAATTTATATTGTAAAGAAAAATAAATGAGCAAATAAATAATGAAAAGATGAGTAGCTATAGATGACTCCAAGTAAGATCACTTCGTTTGGCTTGCTATTTGGGATAGCTTAGAATATCGACTCCATGTGTGGGTATGATGGTGTCGAGTCATGAGATTCTATTTTGTGAAAGTCGCGAATTGAGACTCCATTTTACTCATACGCTGTTCATGCAAATAAAAAGAAAATATAAAAATTAGTGACGCATTCAAGTTCTCGTGATTTTGAATAAAATAAATAGACAGCCAAGTAAAATCATATAACAAATATAGTATTCTAAGCGTGAAATATGTGTCAAATAAAATATCAATTACTCCAAATCTATTATATTTTCTCTTTAAATGATGCGTGTGCCGTTTTGGGTCTACCCCAAGTAAGCACGATTTTAGATTTTGTTGGTCGTCAGGGTCATTATAAAGAATCGACTGGTAATATTATGCTGACAATGTTTCTGACTGCTAAAGGTTTAATTGATCTCAAAGTCTAGCTTTAACTACTATATGGTTGCTTGAAGGATGATATTGAGTTGATGTGCTTTGGGTTATTGTGTATTGATTAAATATGTTGTCAATATCTTCCATGTTTACAGTTAATTTGCCAAGAGCAAAAGTCACGTTGAAATAATTTTGCTTCTCAAATTAGAGGCATCCCATATACTAGTAGTTTCAACTATGTGTTTAAAATTAGGAGTTCATTGTTAGTCATCAAGTGCCCAACCACTTGTCTATTCTCTTTCAAACTAACTGCTGCTTCCTCATAAGTGTTCATCCATGTTAACACCTAAAGTTTGTTAATGTTGAAGAAAGTGATCTTGCGTTTGAGCATATGTTCTCATCCATGTTCAAGCTTTCGGCAGTTTGGCACTTGCATATTTCACGCGTGGAATACTGTATTTGTTATATGATTTTACTTGTCTTTCTGTTTACTGTATTCAACATCATGAGAACTTGAATGCCTCACTAATTTTTATATTTTCTCTTTCTTTGCATGACTACAGTGGGAGTAAAATTGAGTTTCAACTTAAGTCTCACAAAATTGGAGTCTCATGACTCGACACCATCATACCCACACATGGAGTCGATATTCTAAGCTATCCCAAATAGCAAGCCAAACAAAGTGATCTTACTTGGAGTCATCTATAGCTACTCATTTTTTCATTATTTATTTGTTCATTTATTTTTCTTTACAATATAAACTTGCTTGTGTACTTAAATATGTTATCATTCTTGATCCATATAGCTAGCAATAGTATAGAATTTTGAGTTTGGGCACCCTAGTTAGAAATAAATCATGACCGTAACATAAACTTTTGAATTGCCACCATGAGTTTTATTTTAAAAATCTTTTCTCAATCAATTACTTAGGATTTCAATTATTCTTAGCATTTTTAAACTTTAAGTAAATCAACCATTTTTCTAAAGCCTTTGTCATTTTACTTCTAGTCTAAAAAAACTATATTATCGTCTTAGCACTTTATTTTGTTTATGATTAATTAACCTATGTTTGGCCGGTTAACCATTTTCAATGGATCTTAAAGAGTGCCTTACACATTCTCTTTAGGATAATTTAGAGCCCTTACTTAGACTCACATAAGGCTAAGCGGACCATTAGTTGTAGTTAAAGTAGCATTACTTTAGCAAAACATAAGTTTCCTAATTAACCTTAAAATAATTAAGTGGCGACTCCTTAAGCTAATTATTTAGGAATCTCTAGTATGTTGTACACTATTTGACCTCAAGTTAAAATGGGGTACGATAACTTGGCGACTCTGCTGGAGATTTTAGGCTTTAAACCATAACAAACTTAGGTCAATAATTAAACTTTTTTAATATTTGTTTGTATTATTTTAATGGCTTATTTTACATTAATTATTTAATTATTATTTAATATATTTATTTTATATAAACTGCTTATTTTTTCTATGTAAATTGCTTATTTGTTAGTGCTTTATATAAATTGGCATCCCATTCATATTCCCTCCGATTTAAGAAAATTCACACTATCACACGTACACGCAAGGTGTGCTTTGCGCACCTGCAAACTTCTTTCATAAAATCCAAACTTTAGGAGAGTTGGCATATGCGCGGGGTGTCCGAATATATTTTCGTGAGATCGCGTAGCCTTCTCACTCGAGTTGTCCACTTGGAAACCTTGAGTCTAGAAAACCAACTCTTTATCAACATAAGATAGAATGAAACCAACATCCTTTAAGGAACATGCATCATGTAAGCCTAGGAGTCTTGCGTTACCTTACCAAACGTTAAGTAGGTTCACGAACCAAGTGGCACCTAATCATAATGTATGTGCATATTGGAAGAATAAGTATGCCTAAATGCCGACTATTTGCTCTTAATTAGTTAAAATTTAGTGAATAGTCATAAGCTAACCTTTTGTTTTTCAGTATGGTTGGCCATCGAGGTTCCCAAATTTTGATACATGAAAAGATGCACCTTTAGCAATATTGGCGAATGAAGCAAAACTGAGACATGCATGATTAGCTTATTAGGTTACAAGTATTCCTATTGTATAAGTTAATCTTGTACTTTACTTTTAGAAATATATTCCTGTTCAATCGATTAAAGAACAATGCAATGATGTATATTGACACATTTTTGTCCTTCAAATTTACTTTAGGCCTACCTCAGACATAAGAGAGGTCCCTTGCATATTAATATGCATTATTTGTCTTATAACTTGTTTAATTTTTATTTCACACTACTTTGTTTGCTATATGACTTATTTTTCCTATTCTAAAATTTTTTAGATGTTTTGTCGCCTCTTCTAACAGTAGTTTTTATTTTTTATTCTTTTTAGTTTTTTAATCCTATTCCTCGAAAGGCTTATTCACGTTAGCACTTGAGATGTCTGACGATGCAAACTCTTTACCTCAATGGGCAATGCGTAAGCTGAGAACTAGCTTGGTCGATCCACCAATGTCAGATCTTTTGGGTATTGAAAATGTCACCCTCACTGAAGATAATCCTAAAACTCCAGCGACTAAGGACGACACTAATAATGATGAACACATTGCTCTATTGGAGCAACAAATTGCTAATTTACAAGGAGAAGTTGAGCGTGTTAGGAATCTATGCAAGTTATTGATTCTCAACAACTCTTCCCTAGAACCAAGGACTAGTGCTCCAATACCTTCTCACTTTCCATCTCTCGAATCTCCTATTCTTAACTATTTCTCTCCACAAAACACCTAGTCTATAAACACACATGTCATGAGCTCGCATCTCATAAATCTACTACCTATAACCCTAGCTAATGTTAATCCCCAATATATTAACCCATCTCTCATATGCCAAAACCCATCCAACCAAATTTTCTCCAATACCCAACATGTTAACTCGCCTCATGTTCAATCCTCTCTTAACCCGCAACATGTTGCTCCATTTCCTGTCTACTAAAGCCCTCCAAACTAAATTCCTTTTTATCCTCAATATACTACCCAATCTTTTGCATACCAAAATCCTCAGAACCAAATTCCCACAAATCCATTACATGCCATCCCAACCATCAATCCTTATAATTCTCTACCAATCCAAAATCACTCAACTCGTTAATATATGTCAGCAGTTCATGTTGATCCTCCTAACTTGCAATGCATTCCACCTACATATATGACATAACTTCAGCCTTCCTCTACCTTAACACCAATTGTTGATCAATATGAGTTGTTGGAGAAAGAATGAAAGACAAAGTTGGA
Organism: Solanum sejunctum; assembly: GCA_025642045.1. Lineage (NCBI taxonomy): Eukaryota > Viridiplantae > Streptophyta > Magnoliopsida > Solanales > Solanaceae > Solanum > Solanum sejunctum. The sequence goes on along the minus strand of JAOTQJ010000011.1, from coordinate 6,498,291 downwards.
AGAATATGACAAGGAGATGTGAGAGTTGACGGAAGAAGTTAGGAATATGCGACTTTCTAAAAGAGGAGAGAAACTCAAGTATGAGGATCTATGTGTGCATCTTGACATTGACTTGCCTGAAGGATACAAGCTACCAAAATTTGAGATGTTTAATGGCACAGGAAATCCTTGTAATCATTTAAGATCCTATTGTGATAAGTCGGTCGGGTAGGCAGGAACGAATCCATAAGAATGAAATTATTTATCAGAAGTCTAGCCAGAGATGCATTAACTTAGTACATAGAGCAGGACCCATAGAATTGGCGTAATTGGAGTAGTATGGAAGAGGATTTCATGGAAAGGTTCAGATTCAACATTGAGGTCGTCCTTGATCAATCTTACCTTGAAAAGTTGAAAAAGAAAACAACTGAGACCTTTCGTGAGTATGCCATCCATTGGAGGTCTGAAGCAGCTAGAGTCTGACCCCCGCATATGAAAATGAAATAAAGGACATTTTTATCAAAGCTTAAGAAAATATGTATTATGAAAGGATGTTGCTTATGACAGGTGCAAAATGTCTTTTTAAGATTGGGGAAGCTTTAGAACAAGGAATCAAGACGGGAGAGTCACGAACTTTGCAGTCTTACAAGAAGCAAAAAAGGCAATTCAATCTGCAATATTAGGGGGAGTTAAGAAGAAAAAGTGGAAGTTGCAGCTATAATTAACGTTTGAGGACGTAGGCAAGGCCAAAATTCATGAATACCATAGTCAACCACCTCAAAGCCCATACCACCAAACGTTTTCACCAATTTCTTATCCCGTCTACAATACCCAATCAGTGTATTACCTACAACCTTCCACATATCAGAATCAACGTCATTATAAACAATCATCTCATTACTAACTTCAAAATAATCAACCAATCCCACCTGGGCCATGCCAAAACTTTGATAAAAGGAAGTCTTACACACCTCTAGCTGAATCCTATACCCAACTCTTTGAAAGGTTGAAAATAGAAGGAGTGACCCAACCAATTCTTTGGAGAGATAGGGAACTTTGTCTTAAGTGGTTTGATGAGTTTAAACATTGTACATATCATTCAGGAGCTGCTGGGCATGTCACAGAAAATTATTTTGCTCTCAAAGATAAGATTAAACTTCTTATCAAGGAAAATGTGATCCATCTTAAAGGGGCTCCCCCAAATGTGAACAATAACTCGTTGCCTAATCATGGGAATGTAGGGGTGAATATGATCATGACAGATGATGAGTTGAGTCTGAAGGGGACAATTACGCCAGCATGAAGTGCTACTTTTGAAAAGGTTCTCAAGCTTGATACTAAAAAGAATGGTGACATTTATACACTAGATTCTATACCACTTGCCAATTTGCCTGTTGTTCGAATGTTAGAGGATGTTTTTGAGGATGATCTAGCTATAAGGACTAGAAGTTTTTCTATTACTAAAGAGAAAATTTGAGATTTCATTAAGACAACGACCATCTGGGTGCCAAACCAGGAGATGCCTTAAGGAATTGGACCTATGCTTCGTCCTTGGTTCACCAGAGATCTTGATAGATTGAATTTTATCAGTATTTTGAAATGACATGATTTAAAGATGATGCTTTAATCATATAGAAGAACTTTTCTTATTCTCCCTTCCTTTTTGAAAGCTCAAATGCAAAATCTATGAATATTTTGCATTTTGCCTTTACCTCTTTATTTTTATATTATTATCTCTATTTTCACTCTTTCAGCATATAAAATTCTAAACTTGTTAGTTCTATGATTATGACATGTGATGAGGCAACAGAGCATCACATGAATGACCTACAAAAATTCAAATAATACAAAAATGGCATGCCACTTGACAAGCTAGCCAAGGAATTTGATCAATTTTTAGATAAAGCTGAAATTTTGAATTTAGATAATTCAAAGCTAGCAAGAAGAATAGGAATCAATGCCATTTGGTGTAGCTCGAGAACGAACCATTGCTTGATTTATTAAAGGAGTATGCAAATATTCTTTAGCCCAATTATGAAGTATTTAGTGGCTAAGATCAACTTGAATAAGCAACACACGGATGGTGATGTAGGATTAAAGTTCGTTTGTTCCTAGAAGTGTAACTTAGTTTATTGCCTTTCACACCCCTTTTATGTAATTTGAACTACGTCTGGACCTGATTCCCTCGGTGGGATACATAGGCAACTTTTATTAGCTTTGGTCTATTAGTACAAATTTTTCTAAATTCTACTTTGCATTTAATGTGAACTACGTTTTGACCTGATTTCCTTGGCAGGATATGTAGGCGGCCTCATTGACTTCGACCACATAAAATCTTTTTCTTATGTTGTATCCTGAACTACGTACGACTAATTCCTATCTTTAGGGGACACGTAGATGCCTTATAGGCTCGGTCACATATTTTAAAATATTTTTTATTATTTATGAGACAAAATTGGGGAAGATTTTGAGGAAGTCTCAAAATTCTACTACAAATGAGCTCAACAAATTGGATAAAGCGAGAAGCTGGGGCAAAGATTTTTCAGAATGTGCTCAGCAAGAATGCTAGATAATGCAATATATGGTACAAAGGATGTCAAATGCATGTCATAATCTGAGCCCCAACATGCTTTTTTTAAATATATGTGTACTACTTAGTTATTGTTTATTGAAAAGTTATATTATTAATTTTTGTTTCTCATCTATCAAGTTTAATTCCTCAGATGGAGTCAGAGATCCCAAACAAAGCAAAATATAAGAAAGGAGTAGAGTTGAGAGTCTCAAGTCAACGTGAATGCACCTTCCCTCCCTTAACTTACACATTTTCTTTGAACAAAGGAAAACTCAAGTAGGAACAACAATGGAGTTTGACTATTATTCATGCAACAAGTACTATGTCTTGGATGAGGTTACATCATACAAAAGGGGAGGCAAACAAAAGATAAAAAATAATTCAAGAGAGCAGAGCAGTAAAATAGTTGCATCCACAAGATGGTTTGAAATTCCTTTATTAGTTTTCATATATACTAGTCAATAGTACTACTTAATGTTTAATGATTTTGCACTAGTTTTGCACCGACACTAGCTTTGCACTAGCACTAATTTTGCAGCAACTCTAATTAGATTAGCACTAATTTCGCACTGATTCTATTTGTGATTTTTAGCACTAATCTCACACAAATATCAATTTTATAGATTTCATGCAGCACTAGTTAACACTAACTTTGACTAGTCATATATTTATCTCAAATGATTATTACACTAATTCTAAAATTTGCATTAGCCTGTCCTTAATGATTTTTGCACTAATTTTGAGATAACACTTTATTAATCTTAAGAAATTTGAAGCTCATATCACTATACTCAGTATGTTTATGTCAATGACTTCTTGACTATTGTACGATTACCAAATGCCTTTTAGATTTTGCAAGTCTAGCAGGAAATATTGTATAGCAAAAAGATATGGAGCATGACACAAAATGGAACTTTGTTTTAACAGCAGACTAGAATACAGTCTGAAGAGGAATGTCAAACTCTTTGGACGCGAGCTGAGAAGTGACTTCCACCATAATCCCTATCTGAAGACATGTAGGCATTTCTTTGGATTCATTAGTTTCAATTTCGCATCCGATGATCTCAACTCTCACCGTAAGTAATCTTTCTGATCCAAGTGACAATGCACCAAGAGCTTTGAAAATTATGTCCATGTAAGTTCTTACTTATGGGTGTGAAGTACACCACATTCACGACTAAGAGGTTGCAAGCTCTTTTTCATGCTCAACCTACTTGTCACTCTTCTCGAACCAAAGGTTATCTTAGCGTAAGAGATTTTCTTTTCAACCGATTGAATTTAACTACAAATACTTGATTCATGAGTCCAAGTAGGTGGACTCAATATTAAAAACTCGACTTTATCCTAACAATTTACTCTTAAACCTCATTCTCAAGCATTTCAATTTCGCTATAATCCAATATGAGGATAACTTTTGAATTCTTTTAAAGTCGTGCGTAAAATCAAGCGCTGTGAACTACAAGTGGCCTGAATTCTCATGTAACTTGAGATATGTAGGAAACCTAAAACCAGGGCCCGACCATAATTTTCTAAAGTTCATACCAAATACTTTTCAGAAGATGAATTATTGGATGGACAAAATTGGATTCATCAACTTCCTTTGCCTCGGATCTCTTTCATCGGCCCGAGCCAAACGAGGGGTAGCTGTTGGCATCCAATGTTTACCTTCTAAAATATAAATTAGTTATCGAGCTTCTTCAATATTTTAAATTTGAAATAATTATTTTTGAAAAATAAAAAAATATTTTAAGTTATTTTGGTGTTAATATTTTAATTTTTAATATATAATTACATATTTATATATATTTTTATAATACGTATTTTAATTATTACTTTTTATAATTTTTCAAAAATCAATCCAAAAGATATTATTTTGTATTTATCTCAGTATAATTATAAATTATTTTTTTGAGTTAATTATTTCACTTTTTAATTTTAAGAAGATTTTTAATTAATTTATGCTAATTCGTCTTGTGACCTTAATCACTAGCTCAATTCAACTACCTTTTCAATTGCAATTTAAATCATCAAATTTGCAATAAGTTTCAAACCCTTCTAACCCTTGTTTTTAGACCAAGTGTAGTCCAATTTTTGGACCAATTTCGGCCCAATTGCCTCAATACTCGGCCTAACCCTTAATTATCAACAATACACACATATAACACTTATACATAAATATCAATTGCCCCTTTCTTTTAAGAAAAACTCACAAGAAAATCATGTGATTTTCCCTTTTTATTTCACCTCACGTGACCCTTTCTTTTATTTTCCCCCCTTTCATACGCTCATGTGTATTCCTCCTCCAAGAAACAAAAGTCAACGGCAACCTGCAAACTCCTTCAGCAATAGTCATGTTGCCAACAACAACTTCGAACAACGTGTACCCCAATTTTTAATTTTGAAATTCAAAAGGTCCATTTTCGTCCTTTTAAAAAAATGATGCTAGTTTTTCCCTGATAAACTAGGGTCGTTTCTCTGTGAACAGGGGTATTTATTAGGGAAAAACTAGGGTCATTTTTTTGGGGGGAAAAAGGACAAAAATGGAGCTTTTGAATTTGAAAATTGAACGTTAAGGTGCACGTCATTCAAAGCTATTGTTGCAGTGTGACTTTCACTGAAAGAATTTGCAGGTTGTCGTTGATTTTTTTGCTTGGAGGAGGAAGACATGTGTGCGTCTGAAGGGGGAAAAATTAAAACAAGGGGCAGGTGGGGTGACAAAAAAAGGGAAAACCATGTGGGCTTGTTGTGAGTTTTTCTTAAAGTAAAGGGGAAATTGATATGTTTGTATAAGTGTTGTTTGTATTTATTGCTGATAATTAATAGTTGGGGCGGTTATTTAGACAATTGGGCCGAAATTGGTCCAAAAATTGGACTAGACTTGGTTTATAAATAAGGGTTAGAAGGGTTTGAAACTTATTGCAAATTTGACCATTTAAATTGCAATTAAAAAGGTAGCCAAATTGAATTATCGACTAATTCGATCACAAGATGAATTAGCATAAATTAATTAAAAAGCTTCTTAAAATTAAAAAGTGAAATAAATAACTCAAAAAGTAATTTATAATTATATTGAGATAAAGATAAAAACAAAATAAAATCATTTGGAGTGATTTTTGGATAATTATAAAAAGTAATAATGAAAATACATAATTATAAAAATATATAAAAAATATCTAATTATACATTAACAATTAAAATATGAACACCAAAATAACTTAAAACATTTTTTTTATTTTTTAAAAATAATTATTTCAAATTTAAAATATTGAAGAAGCTCGATAACTAATTTATATTTTGAAAGTTAAAATTTGATGTCAATACATGTATTACAAAATATTAGAAGAGTATGTTCACTCATGATTTTGTGGTGGCACATATGCTCCATTCCAGTCATTATGATACCCATCTCTATGTACCTAGTCACCATCTCAGTCTTGACCACTGTTTCTATCATAGCATCCTCCTCAACTGTTATTGTACCTGTAAGCATTATCCCTATTATAGTTCTAACCTTGATCCTCATGACCTTGGCACCAATAATACTAATTGGACCCTTGGGCGTGGTCCGAAAACCCCCGATCTAATTAGTCACAAAGCAAGTGTCCTCATAACAAAAGTCATTATAAACAGGTGCTCTTGGTGGTTGTTGGCTGATTGCGTTGACCCGCTCTTGATTTTGCTTCATCAATAACCCAACATTGGTATTAACCTAGGCTAACTCTTGTAATACCTCTTAGTTGGTTTTAGCTTTCTCCAGATTTGTACTAACTAAGAAAGAGCTCCTTGTTGTCTCTGAGTCTCTTGTGCCCTATGCAAAATTAATCTTGGTTACTCTCTCCGACCTTTGGGATACCTCAGCAAAAGAGCGATCCAAGAAGGATCTTCCAATTATGGTTTTGGCGACCGCTTTGCTATTGTCATCTAGTGCTCGGTAGAAAATCTCTACTAAAGAATCATTAGTGATCTTGTGGTCTAGAACACTTCACAAATACTTAATAAATCGCTCTTATTGTTAGACCCCGTAATTAATTCAACTGAAGTAATTCGTTCAATTGGAAAAGTTATGATGAACATGGCGTAATTTTAAATCGCGGTGCTTAATTACAATTGGAG
>JAOTQJ010000011.1:6465277-6491527 GCA_025642045.1 Solanum sejunctum | reverse complement strand
TTATTATTATTATTATTATTAATAATAATAATAATAATATATAAATTTATATTAAAAAATAGTAGATAGATAAGTATTACCTTAATTGAGTTATTATTTTAATTGAATAGATGAAACTTATGAATAGACAAAGATGTTAGTTATAAAGTAAGAAAAAAATTTTAAATAATAAAAATTTATTAAACTCAACTAACTAATCTGAGACCACAAGACCACAATATACTTTGAATGAAACAAATTAGACTATCATAATAATTAATATTATTTTCTTAAATTCAAAAAGTAAAAGAAAGAGAAAAGAATATGAAAATGAGTGAGTAATATAAGTAAAAATGAGAATCAAATTGAAGTTTAGGAGAAAGTGTAAAATAAGAAGAGCAAGCGGAATAATTAATTTTTGAATGGTTGATGAATCAAAGTTAAAATTAGAGTATTTTTATATAAGTAGAGAAGTTATAAGTTAAAAAAGAAAAAAAATAATATTTTATTATATTTAATATAAAACTTTTCATCATATAATTAGGATTCATTGTGAAATTAAAAGATTTTTTTATTAAAATATAGTAAACTTTTTAAACAATTAATACTTCTCTTTTTTTTAAAAAAAACTTTTTAAATTTAGTCGAAGAAAACTAACCTCCAATTTTCAAACTTTTTTTTTAAACCAAAACCATTCATATGTTTTCTTCTTCCTTTAAAATAAGAATATTTTCCCTTTTTTCCTTAAAATAAGGAAAACCCTTTTTTTTAACCAAAGCCATGCGGCTCACAGGTTTCCTTAAAAAAAAAAAATTATAATTTTCCATTAATTACTTTTCCCTTTTTTCCTTAAATAAAAAACTTTTTAGTAATTATTATTTAAAAATTTGAAAAAACCCAACCTCCATTTTTCCCTTTAAAAAATAAATAATTTTTTTTTTTAAAACTAAGGCCATTAATATGTTTTCTTTTCCCTTTAATATAAGGACATTTTCTCTTTTTCCTTAAAATAAGGAAAACTTTTTTAAGCCATACGGCTTTCACGTTTCCTTTAACAAAAAAGAATCCTTTTTGGTAAATTTTTCCTTAATTACTTTTCCCTTTTTTTCTTAAATAAAATTTTTTTGGGTAATTATTATTTAAAATTATTTTTAGACTATTTTAGTTAATTTTTTTTTTGTGTAGGAATTTTACAATAATAAAAAATTATTTTTATTTAATTTTTATTACATTGAATATTACTAAAATAATTTTACAAAATAATAAAAAGAATATTTTATTTTTAAAGAGAGACAAAAAATTCAATCATACTTTTAATATAATATAGATAGATATAGATTAATATATTATCTTTTTTATTCACCAAAAAAAATACAAATATTATTTCATATATTATAAAAAATGAATTATATTATTAAACCCGTATGGAATGGGGAAGAAGGCGGTAATATTGTTCAAGTCCCAACCAAGGCAAAAGAAGAGGCAAAGGGTTTCTCTATTTGAGGTTTCTTTCTCCTCCTTCTTCCTTATTTTTCCCTGATTCTTTTCATCAACTTTTTGTTTCTGCTATTCTTGATGGCTATATGTTGCCTTGTAGGTTTGTTGGTCGATTATTTATCTGTTAATGGTAAAAGGGTTTTAGTGTTTGTTTGCTTCTATAGTCGATGACGATGAGTGTGTTCGAATTTCGAATCTGAAATTTGTTCATTGGCTCTTTACTTAAATTTTGGGTTTCAATGGATTTTGATGGGAAGAATTGATTGTTGAGGCATTTGGTCAGTTTTGAGGAAAAAATATGGAAGAAGATAAGGCAGCTTTTGTTGGGAACAGCAATAGTGTATGTTCAGAAATGGAAGTGGAAACTGTTTTGCGGTCAGAGAAAGGTGAAGGAAGCAATGGAAATGTGGTATTTTCAAGAGAATCTCCACTTGTACATAAGGACTTTAGATCATCTTCCCTAGCAGGGCGTTGTAGTTGTGGAGTTAATAAGAGTAAATCAGAGTTAGCTAACTCTGACTCGAAACTGGGGAAAAGTGACAAATCAGGTCCTAAGAGGAAGCTTAGCAGGCAAGACAGAATTGAGTTGGGGCGCTTGTTCCAGGGTGCTGTGAGTGACCATGATTGGGAGCTGGCAGAGAGTTTGATCCTAATGGCTGATCCCCAAACACTGAATCATGCATTATGCATCGGTTTGGATTCAATCTGGTTCTTAAGTAATCAAGATGAGTTGTTCGGGATAACAGGTTTGATTAAGAAGATCATCACTAATGGTGCATATGACTTCACTCGGGCTGCCCTAAGGACTTCATTTCTTGCTTCTTGTGTTTCTGCTTGCCAGAGTCGAACAATGGGCCTTGCAGATACTGTCACTGTAATGGCACAAAGGTCAGAGTTTTTGCCTTTCCTTGCATCTTCTTGAACTCAGTCCTTGAATGCTTAAATGATGGAAGAGAGGGCTTCGATTTTCTGTTGAATGTTCTCCCAATCTGTGAAGTATACATGTCTAGTCAAATTAGTAGGATTCCTGTGAAATGCAGCATGTTTATTTGAATCCAAGTTCTTTCACCTGGAACCACAATTTTTATTCCCAGATACGCTCAGTTGATGCTTTGTGTACAATGTTGTGAAATAGTTTCTCTTTTATTTCTCCAGTACTAGTATATGTAAGCTTAAAAGAAGCAATCTCTCAGCTTCCAACCATAGGCGCATCCAGGTTTTGGAGGCTCCGGGTGCCACATTATTTTGAACAGACATATTACTATCACAGCTGAAATGGGGTATGCATTTGGGCTGGTTTGATCCAATTTCAATTCTAGTTCAGATTATTCTTTTTTTCTTTCAGTTCATATAGATAAACTAATCCAATGGAAAAAAAAAAAAGCTGTACAAAAGCTGTTCTCCTAGGAAAGTTTTTCATTATTTATTTTTTCATAATTGATAATAGTAGATTCAAACAAACTAGTACAAAGTATAAATAGGGCATATATGTAACACTTTTCTGAATTTTTATAGCATATAGAAGAAAATACTCAGAATTAATATTAGGGAAAAGGTCAGCTGGAGTTAATTAAAACAAAAAATCTAACAAGGAACTCAAGAGAAAAAAAGAGGATAGAACGGAGGAGATAAGTTTGTCTCTTCATTGTAATAAATGCTGCATATCAGAAAAGGTTGTATTGTGGAAAAGACAGGGATAGACCTTGCGTCCTTGGAGCAAAAGTTGGGACTTTGCCAATGGCACCTAATGTATATTTTGTAATCCAGGTGCCACTAAACGTATTTGTATACTTTTATCTGTATGTATACATACTTGTACAAAGTTTCAGTCAAGGGTTTCTGGTGGCAAGGCTCCTCCTCCCTCCTTCATAGATCCACCCCTGCTTCCAACAACTTGTCGGTTTGCGTTATTTAATCTTATGCTGAAAATACTCTTAGACCTTTTGCTAAAATGTAAGCATGAAGAACCTGCATTTGCTTGTTATTGAAATTAGTAAACGAGCTTGCTACATTTGCTAGTTTGTATTACCCATCGCATGGGCTATTATCAAAGTGATACATAGGATGACATATTATTTGAAAAGCTCATTCTTCATATATAAGAGTTTCCTTGGTGATAATTTACAAGGTCAAGTTACAATTTTTTTCCCTTTTAACAACGGTGGTGTCTGGGCTAGCTTGTGTGCACCTCGACTGTTCCACTGGGTACCTGCTACCTCTCATCCACCTAGATACTGGGAACTCTGAAGGCTTAAGTACATTAGAAGAGATCACCTAGTATTTGTTTTTGGTGGTATTTGAACCGTAGTATGTAGGGTTTGCTCCCACTTCATTGACCACTTGGCCACACTCTTGGGAGCAGTCTAGTTACAACTTTTCTCTTTCATTTCCCTTGATGTCTTGGTATTCAAGATGTTTGTGGCGCTAAAGTTTTTGCTGGGTATGAACCACCACTCTCAGCAGGTTGCATGAACGACTACAAGAATGCAGTGGAGATGAAGTCTTGAAGGCTGAAGCTGGTGCTAAGGTTCAGAAGTTCACTGAATGGGCTCTTAAATGTATAGGTTTCCATTCCCGCTGCCAAGGAAAGAAAGATACGGTTGGGCATAACTCTGCTGTTCAAATACAATTGCAGTTATCAGCTTTCAAAACTTTCCTGGATCTTGCGGGGAACCATCTTACTGGGAAAGACTTTACAGAAGCATTTGATGCAGCTTGCTTTCCGCTTACACTATTCTCTAGTTCATTTGATACTTTCTGGGCATCAGGAATTTCAGCTACTGCAATCCAAGGATTGCTCGGCATGTTGGTAGAAGGGGGTGCAGACAATGTCAATCAGTGCTTTCTTGAAGCATCGCGTTTTGGGAGCACAGAGCTGGTCCGCATTCTTTTGCAGGTATATTGATGTATATTTGGAGTTTAATGGTTTCACTTTTATGGTTAGAAGCATTCATCTACCCCCTTTTCAGATTTGTACTTCCTAAAGATTCTTCTTTGGTGGCTGCCTTTATAAATTTTATATTGGTATTTCACCTTTCATGGATGTTCCATTTGCTTTTTTTTTTTCCTCCTCTCTCACCCTTAGTTTTTGGGTTGGGCTTTCAAAGCACTGTTTTCTACATGTTCCAATTTCACTTTGATAGGTAGATAAAAAAATAGATAAATAAAAGAAAATACAGGTATACCTTTAAATAATAAACAAAATCTCAACAAGAAATTGCTTATGAAGGATCTTGTTTTACTTCCCTCTGGGCAATTAGACTCCTGAGAATGTGTAGCTCGTTGGAATACTTAGTTAGGTTAAAACTACTTTAGGTCGTGCCACTTATTTATAAAAGCTAAAATAAAAGAAGAAAAAGAAAGATCATGTAGGTTCCCTTTTGGCCCTTGGTAGAAATAGCTTTTTGCATAAGAACTCATTAAACCTGCTGTGGTTTGTAAGGGTAACAAAGACAGAAAAGGGGAAATTATTTGGGTTTAGAGGGCTCGAAGGACCAGTAAAACCATTACATAGTGCTTTTACAGTTCAGTACACATTTTTGTCAAGAAAATACAGGTAGAGGACACCAGTAAAGATGTATTTAAAGGTCACTGAATCCATTATAGATATCCTAGCTTCCTGTTAGGATTTAGCCTCAGTTTTCTTGTTTGACAAGCTGTAAATATGGTTTTCAGTGCAACCCATGTACTGGTTCAGTGGATATACACAATTGTTATTTTCTCAACGAAAAATTCTAGGTACTGTACATATCACTGAAATTTTTTCTTGTGTTTTTTTTTTTGTAACTTTGTATGGTTCTCTGCAGACTCCTCTTCTCTGAAGGAGTTGCTTTTGGGTGAGTAGTATTTCGTGATGAATTCACCCTTGAAGAAAATGCAATTGAACCTCGTAAAATTTTTTTTGAGGGGTGGGGGTGGGGGACTATGGCACTATGCTATAGATTGTGACTTTGAACTGTAGTGTCCTCTATGTGAAGTAGGACTCTAAGCGACCCAAGTTGTAAAGTGACCTGCTACATGTTCCACCAAATTTGAAGGTTCAAAGGATACAATTGATAAATTGCTATAATTCAACATCAAACCAAAGATTAGGAGAGCATTTAAACTGTGAAGTGGTCACAAAAAAGGATGCAGTATGGTAGTTATCCCCCAAAAAGTCTCTGCTTGATACCACTTGAGTACCACACAATTTTTAATTGGAATAAAAAGATAGAAGAGGCAGGAAACTAGAAGAACTTGATCTAATCATGAACACCATAGTGTTTGTGTTGTCTGGAATTTCATCTTTTTCATGAGAAACAACATTTAAAATTTGTCTTGTATCCCTGGAGGAAGTTAGAAGTTACTCCCTCTATCCCATATTAATTTAATTTGCGAAAATACAAACATATTAAGAAAAACATTTAAGCACATAATTTAAACCATGCTTTCCTTTATTGCGCTTTGTGAATCATGAATGTAACTTGCAAGTAGTGTAAATTATCTCTCAGAAAATATAAAATTTCAATAAATGAAAAGACAAATATTAAAAAAGTTTCAAACACTCATCTTGAACTTTGAACAATTCAACTACTTTGAACGGTGAAAGAAGCCCCAAAAATTAAGTTAATATTGGACAGAGGGAGTAGAATTTAGTTCCTATTGGTGTTTAGTAGAGTGACGGAGGGGTATAAAGTTTAGCTGATTAAAGCAATGAAAGCTTGTCGGACAAATTTTTGGGTGGTGTCGAGCTGATTAGCTCTGAATTTGTTATGCGTAGAATATCTTCCTAATTATTTGATGTGCTATATCAGTATGTTGTGTCTTCTATATCCTTATCCTGTGAAGCTACCCCTCTTTAGCCATCAATATCAGCAGCGACGGCTCCTCTCTATGAAGAATGCAACACTGTTTCAGAAGTCTGACATTTGGAATAAATTCATTGTTGTTCCTGCAAAACAATTGAGTGCATGCTTCTATTAATAACTTAAAACTGGACATGATGTTGTTTACCAGACAAATGTACAGCAAAAAAGCAAGGCAAAAAATTAAGTACTACCATCTATATGATCGTAAAGCTTCATGTATTAATCATGGAATTTAGGTCATCCCTTTTCATAATAACCTCACACTAACATATGACCTGGCGTAGTGACATTTTTGCGCTTTTGAAAACTAAAAGGGGAAGGATAAAATGCAGGGACTAGTTCTTTCGATTCTGGAGTTCATATGACCCAACATACAATAAGGCAATGAAGCTGTAGGCTTTAAGTTTGATATCTATTAATATATTTGTCGCTTTATATTTGGAAAATACGCTCAAATGCAATCTTGTTTGGAGTTGGGCGTCTTTATAAAGAATCATTTGGTATTTCATGAGTGGCATAAAAATTCACTGTTTGCATACCACGATTGTGACGGGTTGCAATTAGCCATTTAAGTTTGAGTTCCTTGTTATTTTTCCTGGTTTTAAATGCCACAGATGGTGGCCTAATACTCTAATTTGGGTTTGTCATGTTCTGGTCTATAATAGTCTTTATGTTACTAAATGTGCTTGATTACAGTGTTTGTATTCGATTGGTGCGCAAGAAGTTAGAGGATGTGTACGTTTATATTTCTTTTAGTTTTACTGTTGTATTCTTTTCCAATGTATTTAGAGGGAAAGCTTAAAAATGTCTTCCGAGGGGAAGTGCTATGTCATTCTCATGATAGAAAAACCACCAAAAAGTTCTCTCTAGCCACCCTATCATTGGCGCCGAAACCCTAATCTCTGCCAAACTTTCTGGCGACCATCACCGCCAACAAAACGCTAATCTCTGCCAAACTATATTGGCGGTCATGGCCACAATAGCCATTGGAGTGCTCCTTGAGTCTATTCTGTCACAACCCAACCTCTTCCCAGCCACAAATCACACTTTAACATACGCAGCTACATTACGTTCAATCCCATTATGGTCTAACCTATTCCTTTGAAACCAGTTGCTTATATGTATGGAGAACCTAATGTAATATGGGAAGAGGAGAAAGTGGAATTGATGATCCTTAACAAGAATTTACAATGTGCGGTGGTGGGTAAATTCTCATATGAACGCTTGATCTTCAAGAGTTACGGAATTACTCCTGAAACAATGTGATCTAGAAGGAGAATGCATCATAGGGTTAGTCAACAACAAGCACGTTATGATTTAGGCCACACTTTTGGAAGTCTATGTTAATCTCCTTTCAAAGCCTACTTTTTTACATTACACAACACAATTTGTCCTATATGATGCAAACTCTGAAGTGGGATCCATTATTTGATCCGGAGGACGAGACCACCATCAACAATTGCATTGATCTCTTTTCTCTCATTACCATCAAACCTTTTTGGTAAAGATTTAGTTTTTTTGCTAGCCTCAGCTATTGGAAAGCCAGGGTTAAGGTTGAAGTTATTCGGCTAAGAGAATTCCCTAAAAGGATTAATGTGGGAATGAAGAAGAGATTATTGACAAGTGGATCAAAATCAAGTATGACTACGTACCGAAATACTATAAGAATTACAAATTACATGGTCATGATGAACAATAATGTTATGTGATCCACCTGGAGTTGTGCCCAAAGGAGGAAAAAGAAGACAGCAAAAAGGAGATTCCAAGGAGGACAATGGCGTTGCGAAAAACCTAGCAGAAGAAGGAATCAGGAATGAGCACAAAATTCAACAAGGTTGAAGAGAGAAACAGGACGAATTTGACACCTTCAAGCATCAGAGGCAGAAGAAGTAGGGAGAGGCAAATCGTATAGAAGATGGAGGCACGAGCAGAAGTGGAATGCAGTAGAAAAACCTCAAGAAAAACCACAGGCGAGCACCTTGAACAAGTTTGATGCACTTGGGAAGGAGGTGGTAAAAAATAACACAGAGATACATACAATCAATAATCTTATGGAGCAGCCAAAGCAGATACAAGAGGAATCAACAAAGAAATGGGTGGCGAGGCTTTTGATAAACAGTTGGATAGCAAAGGGAACCCAATAAACAACAAGAATCAGATTGCAAAGAAGAATACAAGCGATGAAGAACACGAAGTAAAACATACAACCAATAAAAGCAGTCCGACATCAAGTGTTCTAAAAATTTGGGCACTACCAGATAACCAACACAAAGAAACAGAGGGAGAAAAAGGGAGTGCAGACCACAAGGCTCCTCAAGGATATCAGGGAGGACTAGTACAAGATCGTGGAACGAATGCTAGAGAGTCCACAAAAGCGGGATAAGGTTGAAAGGCAAAATGATATGAGTACTCAAGAACTGAACCCATTGCAGATTATTCTCCTAGACACATCTCTTAATGAGGCACCAGAGATAGGGACATGTCAATCGAGAAGAAACGACACAGAAAGATACTAGGGAAGATGAACAAGTGGAAGTGAACATAGATCATATAAGCAAAGAAGGAGACCTCTCGCTCAGACAGATTGACAACCTAAAGAGTGGAACCAAAGAGGAAAAGCAGGCATTCTATCCTTTCTTCGGGAGGTTAGAACAAAGAGTAACACACACACACACACACCTTGATTCTTTTTTTTGAGAATGGTAACTTCTTTTCTATTATATAAATATCCACAGGTATACTACATTACTTTAGTCCTCCTAGCAAAAACTATTACAAGATAGAATGTACACTATCAGTGCTTTTTGTCACAGATAGTCTAAAACATCTAAAAGGTCCTCTGCCTGTCCTAGTATGTCTTGTTTACACTAAAAGTAGTTAAGCCCTAAGCAGTTCATTTTAAGGCTCTGGATATTTCTCTTCTTGTTCTCAAAACATCTTTGGTTCCTTTCATTCCAGATGGTCCACCATATACAAGCTGGGACAATCTTCCATCTCTCCTCCTTTGCTGTAGCATTGCCCACATTGACAAATTACTTTTCTGGAACATAAGGTCTGTTAATTCTCAGAGTTCCTTTTGAGAGATTAATGGAACTTAACAGAAGACATCACTAACCATACATAGATCTTATGGAGCCTTTCCAAGGACCACATGAGTTAGAACAATACAAAAGGAGACTGGGTATATAAATGTTATTGCAAACTGTTCCTCAAAGATTTGGATTTGCTGGGATGGTGAATGGGAAGGTCAAGTGCTTACAGACAGTATCCAGCAACTCAGTTTGAAATTCAGATACAAGGCTGGTAATCAAGAAATTATGATCCCATTTGTGTATGCTAGGTGCAATGTTCTAGACATACTGGAACTGTGGAAGGACATTGTGAACACGTTTTGTATGCAAATCAGATTCCCTGGATAATCGGGGGAGATTTCAGCGTTATCCTACATGATGAGAAGCTGCTAGGTCTCCCTTTTACACAACATGAAGCAACACATTTTGCTCAATGCATCAATAATTGTGCCATCTCTGAGTCTAAATTCTACAAAGGCTAGCAGGGCTGCTCTTAACAAAGCTGAAGCTGAGCTGAAAAGATATTTGCACTCTGAGGAGGAGTATTAGAAACAAAAATCAGGGATGAGATGGTTTGTAGATGGGAACAGAGGTACCAAATTCTTTTATTCCCATGTGAAAGATAGGAGGAAAAAGCTTCACATCTAAGAGATTCAGACAAGCCAAGGAAACAAGATTAAAATACTCAAAAAATGGGAGAAGTGGCAATTAACTTTTACAAAAATCAGTTCACAAACACAGGACGAGTCACATGCTATGCTGGAAAATGCCTAGGACAGGATGGATAAAATGCCAACACAGATGGGGCTAGTAAAGGCAATCTTTGTGAGAGTTCTTATGGATTTTGCCTTAGAGATAGCTCAGGTGATCTACCATATGTAGAAACATAACAAATAGGGGAAGCTAGCATCATGGAGGCAGAGATATAGCCATCATAAGACCTCTCATATACTGTTTCACACATGGACTATATGCCGTAATTCTTGGGACTGTTTCACTTGGTCTCGGGAACATGCCAGAAGAGGGGTGGAAAATACCCTGGGAGTTGATTGACAAAATGAAGTAAATCAAAAATTTAATATCACAGATAGGGGTTCAAGTTCAGCACACTTTTAGAGAGGCTAATCAGCTAGCCAGATTATCTAGCAAATACAGAACACAACATGAATGGATCCATAAATTTCTTACTGTTCAAAATCTTCCAACAATTGGAAGGAAGATTTTAAACTTAGATAAAGCACAGCTCCCTTCAATTGGGATAAAGACACACAAGATCAATAGCAACAACCATGCATAACATACAATGAACAGAGAAACAATAGACCAATATTCATAGGTATTACATTTACAGAATATGTTTTGGCCACTTTACCGAAATAACTGTGATAAAGCTGCGTCAGCCAACAAAAAGGTACTCCAGCAAAAGCTGAGGATCGCAAGATCAAAATGGACGTTAGACCTTAGAACTTCAGAAAGCACCATCAGGAGGTCGGGAGCTTCTACTTGCACTCCACCCCTACTTCGGCTATGAAAACACAGATCCATCAGTAAATCCACACATCAGACAAGAGAAGACGGATGTGAGACACTTTCGCAGAACAAATCAGCTGATACCCATGATGGCAACTCTCTTTAGACTCCTAGGGATACACATCAATCTCAACCACCGGATAACACATCTAGACAGGGTAAAGCAAGGAGCAGAATTTAGCTTCAAACCAGGACTTCAAAAACAAAGGGCAAAAAAGAAGAGAGGTAAATTTCTTACTTCTGCAAGCTGAAAACCAGCGGCAAATACCAAAGAGGACCACGAGTGTTGATCACCCAGAGGAGGAGAACAAAACCACTATTGTGGAACCTCTTCATCTTCATCTTCTTCAGAGCTCAGTGGAGGCGGTGATAGAAATCAATGAGTTTCCTCTTGGAAACCCTCCCAATATAGATATATAAATATAAATAGAGATGGACTGGATCAGTCGGTCCATTTTGTTTTATTTCCTTCCTTCTGTCATTTACTTTCCTTGACCTGGACAATTTTTGCATGTTCTCTAATTATCAATAAAATCCAGCCCATGGCTCATATTGCTTAAAAAAAAGTGTCTCTAATCCTCATCTTTGGTTGTTTTTATTGTCTTGTAGATTGCTCAAAGGAACAGCTTGGATGTTGATGTTGAACTGGCTTTGGGATTTGCTTCCCATTACTGTAAAATTGGAACCATGGAATGTTTAGTGGAAGAGGGAAATGCAGTGTCTTTCTTGGGCCCTCTGATGAGAGCTGCTGAGAGGGGATGCATGCTGGTTGTTGAATGGTTTGTCAAAAGGGGATGCAGGGACATGGAACTATGTCTGGCCCTTACAGCTGCGACCTCCAGTAGTCAGGTTGAAGTTGCTGCATATCTCCTCCCTCACGTTCCTCAGCATGTTCTTGCTGCCCTCAGCATTGAGATTCTCAAGGCTGCTGGTGAAAGAAGCAATGGGTCTCTTGATGGGGTAGCATTTCTTTTGCGTTCAGACTTCCTCGGTGATCCTGTTGCCACTTATGCAGTTGCTGACAGCATAGCTAAGTCTGATGATGATGCTGTTGCTCCCGAACTGAGGAGTTTCCTTCGGGAACATTGGTCGGAAGCTGCCTTCTCGGATGGACTGCGGCAAGGACAAGAACACTACTTTAACTTCGTGCGTATTGTAAATTGTGGTGAATCTCCTCTCTGTTTGAAGGTTCTTCCTGGACCCTTGAGGGTAGCAATAGCATACCTGCCACTGTATAGAGAAAGTGTCGAGGCAGGGAGATGTTGCTTATTATCTCAAAGACTTAGAGGACAGCTTGTGGAAGCAGCCAAAAGGCTTGGTGGTGTAGTATTGGAAGAGGCAAACCAAGGAAAAGAATTAGTGGCTGTCTTGGAGCATCATCTTCCTCCATTTTTGCTAAATGCATCAAGTGCTGCTTATTAGGAGTTACATCCCCCCCTCCTTCCCTGTCACCATAATAACACATAGTTGGGTTGAAAGTGAAGAACAAACCTCCAAGTTGGTCAAATTTCTTAATGAACAAGTAGGTGGGCATATAATTACATGTCTGCAGGTAGTTTGGAAAGATGCATACTTAAATGTGTGTTGACGTTATGTAAGCAGAGGTAACTACGCTAGTAACTCAAAATGGTCATTGTATATTGGCTAGTGTCCTGATGCTTTTTCCTGCTTGTCCGTCGTGATCTTGTTTCGAGAATTGATTACATGGACGTGGATGTAGAAAAGGAGTTCATCAAAAAGTAGACATTTGGTTACAAATGTATTGTACTTGAAAAATAGAAGGATAGTTGCGGGGTTTGGAGAACTAAATTATGTTGTATACACGTGGTTGATGTCAACTCAACTTGTTCAAATTTCGTCGTCTAGGAGGATCTTTGTGTAAAATTTAAGAGGTGATGAGGCAATCGACAAGTCAAGTTGGTGGTAGTCGTGCAATATTTGCTCAAAACTGGATTTGATTATTGGCTGATTTAGTTTTAGTAATGGGTGACCTTTTTCTTTTCTTTTATGAAATTGTTATCTTGCACTTATTGAGGATGAATAAATGAGTTGGTCACTACTCTCTAGCATTGAATATTTGCTTTTTCCAATTTAATACTTGGATAATAGATAATACCACATGTATTTTCTAGTAGGTGATTTCTTGTTTTTTAAAAAACGATGTATATATAAAAGACTCATGTAATATTTGCAAATTGGATAGTGTTTTGATTGAAGTTTTGAATAAATTGTACTCCCTCCATCTCATTTTAATTAAATTTATGAGGTAATGCATACATATTAATAAAAACATTGAAAGAAATGCAAAATTTAGATTATACTTTTCAATATTACCTTTTGTGAAGTCATAAATATATAGCGTAATTATCTTTTAAAAAATATAAAACTTCAAATATAAAAAAGCCTTCAAAAATTTATTTTAAATTTTGAACAATTCAACTATTTTAACCTTAAATTTTTTTTTAAAAATTCAATTAATTTAAAATAAAAGACCTAATATTTAGTTTCAGAGACCTTTATATTTTAATGTCATCATACATATATTTCTTGTGGTTTATAATATTATAGTTATCTCACATATTTTATCTCCGTAGCATCACTTGCATCGGTAATTTTAACTCCTTGTTGACGTTTCAATCAAGAGAATAAACTTGTTTATTCCAAGATACAAGAAAGCTAAAGTTTAAGATAAAAATACATAGATCAATTGCAATCAAGCTTTCACCGTATCGTCAACTATGATCTTCTTGTGTTTCTTTAACCCGTATTAGAGTTTTGACTAATCTTGAATTCGCGTAAATGATACAACCCATATTATTGATATTATTGATACAACCCATATTGTGTTTGATATTATTGATACAACCCATATTGTTTTTGATATAATTCTTCCTAAATTGTATTTAGACTCCATATTCAATATTCAAACTCCAAATCTGTATCTTGTTCAAAAGATTAGAGATACAAATAAAAGAGGAAACTATACTAGAATGTTACAATCAATTACACTAGATCAATTACAATCAAGACTAATCTGGAATTGGTGTTTCCCCAAATTCAAAGTATAGAAATCAAAAGCACTATAGAATGTTTACTGTAATACATGTGACATTACATTGATCAAAGTATATGTTAGATAAAGAAATAAGAAATGAAGTGATTAGCCCTTATAAGAGGTATTTTTGAGATTAGAAGTAGGCATAAAAGCCAATAACATAAGAAGCAATAGAATAAAAATGGGAAGTAAGAGTAACATAAATGGTGGAGGTGGCAATGGTGGAAGGATCAAAGGCAAAAGCAACAATGATGCTGATAAGCAAAGCAGCAGAAGAAATGACTCCAAACTGAAATAGCTAATTGAGAATACTTTCTTCCCACTTGTTGATTTTCTTGGAAAACCAGAGTTGTTGTACTCATGATTCATAAAACTTTTTGTTGTTGATGATGATCTCCATTTAGCTTCACTTATATCCATTTGTTGCTGAATCTGAATCAATCAAAGACACCTTTTGTGAAGAGATTTTAGGTTCCTTGGGAGAAGAATAGTGGAATTGATTAATACCAAGTGGAATATATATGCCTAATTATGTTTGTTGATTTAGGAAAAAGGGGGGATGGATTCACTGAATTTGCATACCAAGTGGGGACAAGTTGATGTTTTTGGAAAATCTAAATTAAGGGATGTCTCCCAAGGTTCTTCACCCCTGGCCCTCACCATCACAATTCCACAATCTTCTCTTTCTCTCTCACTTCTCTGTTTTTTTTTTTTACACCTTAATCAATAGGTCTCAAATTTAATTTTTGATAAAAAATATTTAAGAATTCTACGTAAACATGAATTTAAATATAATTGAGTTTTAATATAGATATTCGACATTAAAGGAGAAATAAAAAAAATATATCTTTTAAATAGAAGAGAAAAATTAATTTAATTTTTTTAAAAAAATCTGTATAGGAATTTATATGATCCTTTTAACAAATATAAGAGTATATTTGATTTTTTCAGAGATGATCTGCTTTTTTAACTTCTTGAATTCAACCACTAATTTGAGTTTTAGATATCTCCTATATATAGATCTATTCGCTTATCATTATTTTAGTTTCTGTTTTTTTCTTAACTTTTATTAGTTAGTGTAAAAATATAAAAAATAAATAGAAAGAAATGTGCGTAAAAAAGAGAAAAAATTAAGAAGAAAATTTTAATTTTTTTAAGAGCATATTATAATTTTATTTTTATATCTGTAAAAAAAATTGAAACGTCTATGATAGATTTTACATAAAAAAGGAGTAAAAGTCAAAATTGACCATCCAAATAATAAATTCTAACTTTCCATTAAATCAAATAAGCAAAGAAAATTCATATGTGAGAAAGACCAAATATATTTCTACATAAATTTTTTAAATAAAAATTAATTTTTTCACTTTCATTTGGGCCAAAAGAATATAACTTTAGCCATTTCAAAGATATGAACCACTTTTATAATGAAAAATGTATTAACTCTAAAATATAAAGTTGAGGAATATATCAAGTTTTCTTTCTTATTTAAACTTACAAGTTTCAATTCTCTTTCTTAAAACTTTTTACCTAATTAAATAGCATCATATATAAAATAAAATAAAAATAAATGAAGCAGCTTATATGTTTTATCTTAACTAATAATATCTTCATCCTATTTTATATGACACTTTTTTCTTTTTGATCCGTCTCAAAAAAAATATCATCTTACTCAAATTGAAAATAATTCACCTTTAAAATTTCTTTTTAACCCTTATACAAATGATTCTCAATCACATAAATATCTAAAAATAATTTTAGAGCACAAAAATTTTTTTCTTTTAAATATCATATCAAATCAAAAAATAATACATAAACTGAAACGGAGGAAATAACTTTATTTAACTAGGTCAAATTAAGTTTGGAGTAGGTTAAGTTAATTTACTATTGTAAATGAGGAATTCAAGTAAGGGTAGTCATTGGTCAACCGCAGCGTCTGCTTCTTTTAGTATTTTCACGTTTATTTTGTGCTGCGCTAAATTTGGCGAATAAATTGAAGTACATTCAGTTTCGTGGACGGGGCCCAAATCCGAAACTTCACGCTATGTCAAAATGAATTCAAAGATAATCAACAGCCACTAGGATTTGCATTCATTTCTTACGAAAATAACATATTCGATAAAATTTTATAAATAAATTTGTATTTGAAAAAAATAATAATATATTTATTAACTTTATGTATTACTAATTTCTTGTTTGATATATTTTTTTAACCTATATATAAATAATATTTGAATTAATTATATACTTTATTTGGTTTAAAGATATGTATAATTAGTTTATAAAAACTCTTGATATTGGTAATGTAAATGGTTTAAATATATGGTTAAAGACATAATTGTCCCTCAAAACTTTTTTCACATTTTTCCCATTGTACTTGTTGAAGATCTTTTTTAAAACAAATAATTTCTTTTAGAAGCAACTAGGTAAGTAGCTTGCGTCTTGCTTGCGTAGTCATAAGTATTATAATTAATTTTATAAAATTTAATATTTAAATTAATAAAATACTCTAAAGTTATTATATTCTTTTTACATGAAAAACTTAGCATTGTCAATTCATCTTAGGAACTTCTATTAATGTAATATTGCCAAAGTCCTAGTTATCTTCAATAATATTTTTGGATTGTAATATTATTTCTTGATATAATTGGCTTGTCAATAGGGCTTGAACTCCCTAACTTGAATATTAAATTATTATAATATCTCAACTTAAAAATTAATTTAATATATTTTTTATATTATATATTATATTATATTTATTTATTATATTATATTATATTAAAAACAAATAATTTTTCATATTGAACGATTATGACTTCAAAAGGTTGCGAAGAGCTGTGCCTTTTTCAAAGGACTATTATTTTTTTCGAAGAGTTGTGGTCTTTTCAAAGGGTTATGACTTTTTCAAATGATTGTAACTTTTTTTGAAAATTTATGACAATTTTAAAGAGTTGTGCCTTTTTTGAAGGATTATTACTTTTCCAAAGGATTATGACTTTTCTGAAGAGTTGTAACTAATGAGTCATAGAAATCAAACTTTTGTAACACTTTAAACGAAGAATTTTGCATGTTCTCAAGCAAAGTCATTATTTTGATGTGTGTTTTTGTGATTTTTCAGGAGAAATGGTTAAGGCATGAAGAAATGGATATAAATTAAGAAAATGGATGAAAAAGAGACCAAGTGTCGATACAAGGGAGCCTCCATAGCTTGTGTAGCATCACATGGATCGTGAGAGGCCACGTGGAGGTGGCCCAAGCAAAGAGAAGCAACACTTGAACCAAGTGAAGGAGCACGGATACCTTCACAATTCGTGTATCATCGCACGGGTCATGAGGCCCACCGTAGCCTTACACTTGGACTTGAATATGGGCAAAATCATCTACACTTTCTTATTTTAAAAATCAAATTCTTCGGCTTAAATTTTTAAAAATAATCACTCTTCCATATTTTTTTCATGACTTTTTAAAAATCTATTTTATTTTCAAATTATCAATTTTTATTGATTTTTATGTTACTTCTTTGAAATTAAGCTATTATCATAATCTTTGTAAGAAAAAATTAACAAAAATAAATGCATATTTCATAACAATTTCTTATCTATTTATACTCCCCCGTCTCAAATTAATTGAATTTTTGAATTTTTTTTCAATGTTCAAAATAGTTGACTTGTTCAAAGTTAAAAAAGAATGTTTGAAACTTTTTTCATATTTGTTCTTTCATTTATTGAAGTTTTTATGTTTTCTAAGAGATAAATTATATTAGATATTTATGATTTCACAAAGGGTAATAGTGAAAAGTGTGGTTTAAATTTTGTCTTTAAATGCTTTTGTTAATATGTGTGCATTAACTCACAAATTCAGTTAATATGGAACAGAGGGAGTATTGTTGACATCCAATTTTTACCCTCCACAATATAAATTAATCATCAAGCTTTTAATTTTTAATAATTTAAAAATAATTAGCTTTTGAAATGCAAAAAATATTTTCTCAATTAATTTTTTTTTATTGCAGGAGTTATTATTCTTAATTATTTGAAGTTGATAATATTAAAAGCTCTTTAATTAATTTGTATTGATTCATCGTGTGGTCAAATTAGTCAATCGAATTAGATTTGACTATATTTAATTGGCCAAAATTGCAATCGAATTCGCCAATTCGTAAATCAATTTTCCATCCCTTTTAACCCATTTGTGGGATCTCAATTGGATCATTTTGGTCCATACTTCAGACCCCAAATTTGGCCCAAATTCCATGACCCGGCCTACTTCCCCCTTTATTTTCAGCCAAATATATAAGATATATACATACACAGCGCGTGGGGTCCACGCGCCCCCAAATTCCTTTTTCCCTTCCCTCATTTCCCTCAAACGCGTCACACTCTCTCTCCCCGACATCCCTTCTTCCTCATCACCTCAACGAACCAAACCAGTGAACAAATCCGAAAACGCCAAAGTCCAAGATTCTCCGCAACGATTCCGTCCCCGATTCGTACAAACGTGTCCTCACTTCGTCACCTGGAGTACGAATTTGTTGTGGAGGATTCGTACGTGTCTCAATCGCGTTTGCCCCTTTTTGAACCAACGGTCGAGATCCTCAATCCGTTGAGGATTTTGCAAATTCAGGATTTCCTTCTCGTCGTTCCAGTTCCTGCTCTTGAAAAGGTAATAGTCGAGATCCTGCTCCTTTCTGTTCTGATTCGAGTACACTATTAGATTGTGTGAAATTGTATAACCTCTTTAGTTATGTGATAAGAAATAATTGTGTCATGATGGTTGGATGGCTGTATCGTGCTGAAGTTGTTCGCTGTTTCTGTTAAGTATGTTGATTGTTGTTGCATTTGTAGTTTCCAGGTCATATTAAGGTCAAAATTTTCTGCTTTAGGAGCTTTGCTTTCGTTTTGTCTAAATCTGACTTGTTAGGCTCGAAGATGCATTCATGATACTGTTATTGCGTATGCATTTCTTTGCTAGTTTGTTCTTTAAATTCTGCAAGCTACATGACTCCGTCGTTCATCACTCATTTCTCTTTGGTTTGAATAAAGAGCCCAAACTAGCCTTTAGTTGCTCGCTATTGAATTTACGTCAAGAGTTTATTTGTTTTAAGCCATTCCAGCCTCTCATTACTCTCTCTGTGAAGCTGGGTGTTGGCAATTTTATTTCCCCTCATCTTTTCTTGTATTTCTTGTTGTGTTCTTTAACCTTATATATCGCACAAACCTGTTCCGTATGCTTGTTCTGTTGGTCTGATTGACAGGTTTATATTTGTTTCCCTTTATTGTTCTAAACTAGTAACCTGGGAATATCTTGGTTTCGATATGGTCATTTTGCCTTGTGCTCAGCTGTTCTTAGAATTGGTCATGTTTGCCTTATGTTGCTATCAGCTTCGTCATTTATGATGTTGTTACTGTTAAGAGTTGTCTGTTCTAAATGAATGATTTTTCTTTCATGTTCTGGTTTGGTCTAGCTTATTCATATAATGTCGTTTCAAGTATGAATATATAAGAGATTTAGTATTAGTTTTTGATCGTTAATGAGGTTTCAATAAGTTTAATGGCATGTTACAGTCTGTCTATGGTATTCGAGTTCTGCTGTTTGTTAATTCCTCTGATTTTCAGTTATACAGCCTGCTGTTGGGTTAATTTTCTTTCTGCTATCACCTAGTATCTCTTAAAATCCGAGATCGTCGTATGAGTTCTTAAATGTTTGAATTCTAATAGTACATACATCCTCATCTATGTTCTAACTTTCCTTGCTTTTATTCTTTTCTGAAGCTTTTTATCCATCTGAGGAAAACTTATGTATATGTTGCTATCATGACTGTGTTGGTTTTTCTAATAAATCTTCAAGTTTGGTTAAGTTTGTCTGCATCCCCATCTCCTAAATGTTGCTGGAAGTCAGATTATCTGGGTTGAATGCCTGCTACTATACTCATGATGCGTTAAGGGTCACTGTGAAAGAAGGGGTATTCTGTGTCACCTTTTTATGAATCTGGTTTGGATGGGCTGGTGTCACTGTGAGGTCATGATCTAATAAGCACTGGGAATGCTGATGATTTACCTCCAGTTCATAGTTGAAATAACAATTTCCAGCGGATGTTTTAGGACTGATGTTATTACATCGTTTCAATCATTGTTTCCAAGTGTGATCTGATCGTTTAAGTTGACTATTAACTCTTCCTTTTATGAATACAGCCCAGATAACAAGGTTTTTTTGAGTTCGTTTACATCTCGTTATTACCTTATATCTCTCAAACTTCAAGTCTTAAGTTACAAATGGTTACACTAGCTCATAAATGTGTTCATTCGCATGTTATTGCTAGGCTACATGCTGGTTCTCTGTTTAAAGATCAGGTTGTTTGAATTTTGCCTGCATACCTCTATTCCTGAAGTCTTGTTTCACAATAGATGAGTTTGAGAAGTAAGGTTTCTTAGGTTGAATGTTTAGTTCAAATGTCATATATTGTTTCCATCATTGCCTTGCCTCAGTTTCCTTTGTTTTGCTTCATATTTGTGCTTCTTTTCTTATTATTAGTCCTTTTCTTTCCTGATCTATTACATGACTAAGTTTTTCTTTATAATTGTTCTAAGTTTTCAAGTCCTGTAGTCATTTAAGCCTTGGTTGGCTATCAACATGTTTTAGTCTATTGTGGGCTACTAATTCTCAGATTGGGTATGCAAATGTATGTTCCTAGGAAGTTTATGTCATTTGTCAAATGATTTTTTCTGATCCTTTATTAACATCCTGGACACTTGCTATACCTTTGATTAGAGTTTACATGCAACAAAATTTTATTTCACTCCATTTATTTTAGGATACTTGATTTGCTTGCATTCCAATTGGGTCTTTCGTTGACATACTAATTTAATTTCTTTTTGTTATTGTATGAACTCCCCTTGCTCGAGAGTCTATTGAGACTCTTCCCTCTCCTTTGCATTTTCAATGGGCCATGGAGGCCCAAACTTCCTCTTTCTAGCGAGTCAGCCCCTATTTACAGTCAGAGAAAGCAGCCTACAGGGCCTTGGAATTGTTTATGGGTCTTTCAGAGATAATACAAGTCTTTGGAAGCAATAAAAGGGGCGCATACATCAATATACATGTGACATACGCAGCAATGATACAAGGACAAAGAGAAAAGAGCCCTATAAGGCAGCAGCTAGAGATGAATTTATTGGGCCTGCAAAGCTCAATACTTTAGTATTGTATTCTCTTTCTGACTATTTTATTATGTCTATCCGTCTGTGATGTTAACTAACTCTATCTTTATTTGTATAACTTGTTTGTTAATTAATCTAATTATTTTTTCCCAATTTGTTTGCCTTTGTGTTAATTACTTTTCTTTTTGTTGTTTTCTTAGTGTTAAGATTACTTTCTACAATATATTTTGATAAAATTCCCTCAAAATGGGCTAAATGCTAGTCTATTCCTTTGCCAAATTAGCTAATTTTCAAACTTAGTCACTTCTTTGCCAATCTCAGTTAACTCCTTTCAACTTAGTCAAATTTGCAAATTTAGTCCATTTTAAACATAGTCAATGTTTGCAAAATTAGTCAAGTTTTTCAAATTTAGTCAAGTCTTTCAAACTTAATCAAGTCTTTCAAACTTAGTCAACTTTTTTCAAACTCTGTCAATTTTTTTAAACTTAATTAATTTCTTTCAAACTTAGTCAACTTTTAAACTAGTCAACTTTTTTCAAAGTCAATCAAATCTTTAAAAAGTTAATCAACTTCCTAATCATCGATCGACCGCACGTTAGTGGCCATTTTGAGTGATTAAGTTCTTCTCAAAGTGGAAATTGAATCCGAACCCTTCCTTTGGTATATTTTAAAAAAAAAATTCTTTTAGGTCTTTTAAAATGTTTATGGATTTTCTAATTATCTTTAAAATTAGGTGGCGATTCTTTTCTTTCAACTTTCGAGAATTTAGTTTATACTTAAATTAATTAAGTATTAAATTGAATTTTCGAAATCCAAAGTCATTTTTTTGAATTAACAAGTATCATAGATAATTTTAAATTGAAATTTAAAAAATATTTTATTAATGGCAATCAAAATCCATTTATCTTCATAGATAATAAAAAACAAGAAATAAATGAAACGTAAATATGCATACACATAATACACACTTACATACTTAATGCATATAATATTAAGATAACAATCATAAAAAATATTAGATTTTGCAACAAACTTATTAGAGGATTATTTTAGTTATAATGTTAACGAACTTAAATAAAATTCTCTAAATACATAGCTTTAGAAAATGTTATATATAACATAAATACATTTCGTTGTTATAGTTTCAAAAGAATTCAAGGGCAAAAGACTGAACGAAAATTAGGCGTAGTTGGGACCGCCACTTAAAATAATTTCTTTTTTAGTTCTCCCTCGACCACAAAATATTTTTTTTTTGAAATGCATTGATTTAATTAATCTTAATTCACATTATTTCAGATTTATTAAAGAGGTAACAATTTCATACTAAAAGTATTTACATGTATTTGAATGCGTAATTTTTTTTTCCACTCAATGTTCAGTATCCACGTTGAAGTCTGACTATTCGAGGTTCATGTCATGTAGGGCCTCATTTGGGGGAGAGCACTCCCTACAAGAATTATTCCATACCCAGGGCTCGAATCCAAGATGCCTAATTAAGGAAAAAGTAATTTCATCTACTGTACAACATTCTTTGGTGATGCATAATATTATTCATGTTACCTATAAGTTTAGTCGTCCAAAATATTAAAATTTAGCTAGATAAACAAAAATCTTATCTGAGTGTCCAATTTGACAATTGAAAGCTAACCAAATTAAAATAAACCAAAAAAGAAAATGAAAAAAAGATGGATCAAACAGAGGAAACCAGCAATATCCACCTCGCAAGTCACCCAACATGTCGATATTATCTGTGGAGGAGCCATCATTTTCGTCAAGAGTTTTCATACTTTTAGAATATGGATGAATGATTTTTGTATCAAGAGTGTTCAATAATTGATATATATATATATATATACATACATACTATGTTGCTTGGACTCTTCAACAATGTCAACGAATGCGTGTCAGATTCTCCAAAAATAATGTATTTTTGAAGAATCTGACGTGAGTGTGGTATTGAATGTGAAGAGTCTATGCAACTTAGTATATATATATATATATATATATTTAACCTGTATGTTCAAAAAAAAATTCTAATAAAAAATATTTATTTGACTATCCTTAAGTGAATATAGCTCGGCCCCAAATATTATACACTAGAAAGAGAAACCAAAACTAGGGGCTGGTTTAGATGGATATTGAACATAGAAACTTGCCTAAAAATAAAACTACACTTGCCAATTGCACGTGTCTGTGATTCCGTCTTGTCATTTGCTTCCTTCCATCACCTTATAATTAGATGGGATGAATTTTTCTTTTTATTTTTTTAAAAAAATTCATCTATATTTGTATATCCTTTTAAAAAATAAAATAACTCTGTAGAATGACTTATTTGAGCCGTGTTTACCTTGTCATGCTACCTATTTAATGGTTTTACACTTTTACAAAACGAGATTTTGGAGAAATGCAACATAGATTATATTATATTATTCCTTCATGTGATATGCTTTGATTTAATACAATATTTAAAAAAAAAATTTAAAATTTGTGATCTAAAATCATTTTTAGATATTGTGTGCTTGGAATCATTTTATTAAGGGTAAAAAAGAAATTTTAGAGATGAATTATTTCTAATTTGAGTAAGGTAATATTCTTTTTAAGACAGACCAAAAAAGAAAAGATGTCACATAAAATAGAACGGAAAGAATATGATTTATCAGAGATAAATTTAGATGTATTTCTCAAACTAATAAGTGATAGTTTAGGTGTGTGTCTCAAACTTTCGATACTTTAAATGTGAAACTCAAAAAAGTGATATCATTTAGGTGCGTTTTGTATACTTATCTCTTGTTTCAACAAATTCAATAATTTGTTGAGATTTTTCTTAGCAAGTAAAACAATTATTGAAATGTAGTACATACTTGGTAAGAATTTTCTCTATAAGTATAACCATTGCTGAAAGAGTCCACCTTACTTGTTGAAATTTTTCTCAGCAATTAGAGAAATTACTGAAGCAATACTGCAATACGTTGAGAAAATTTTTCAGCAAGTAAAACAATTGTTTAAGCAAATGCCTTACTTATTGATGATTTTCTCAGCAAGTATACCAGTTGCTTAAGCAAATTTTCTACTTGCTTGGAATTTTGTCAGTCAATAAAGCAGTTGTTGAAGCAAATTGCCTACTTTAAGAAGATTAATTTAATATTATTATTGTCAATTTCTTGAGAATTAAAGCAGTCAATAATAATATTTGTTCAACATTAGTATTAAAAAAATTAGAAAACGTTTACAAACAACAAATAATAATCAAGATTTCAAATCTATTCCTGTGGAACACTTCGCTCCGAACATTTTTTTTAGTCCACTCCTTTTACATATGGAATATTTATTTTTCTCTGTTGGGAATATCCATCATTTTGAGCATGACTAGACTGTGATGATTGTGTAGTTTCCGGTGTATTGCTGACAACTTCAGGAGTAGGAGTAGGAGTAGGAGTATTACATGCATCGATCAATGTTTTCTTTTTCTAGAATATTCATGTTCGACGAATCACGCTCATCATTTAATATTTGTTGATTTTTTATAATTTTCAATCAATCCTTTAACTGCATATACCCTTAAAATGGGTATACTTTCATCTTCCAAATAAGTATGCAAACTTATTTGGCTTTTTAATCCTAAATAGAGCGGCCCTTTATTTTTTTCACTGCAACTATGCATTTAGGTGATGACAAGATCTTTCAATTCATAATTTAATTCACAATAGGAAATGATTTTATTTATAAAATCTTCATACATGACATCTCCGTCCACAATATTACTATTCCTTATTATTTGTTTATTTTTCTAACGCCAAATATAATAATTGTTGGACTTGACTCATTCACCATTGCAATCAATTCCTATTGTTATTTATCCCTCATTGATAGTGGAGATCTCTACCTATATTATGATTTAAAAAGAAACTGATCATAATTTTATTTTGATTCTGTCTGCAGTTGATGAAACAATTGCTTAAATATTTTCAGTAATTGCTTCATCAATTGATGCAATAGTTGAAGCACCGACAACAGTTGCTGAATATTTTTCAACAATTGCTGAAACATATTCAGTAACTCATGCAACAACTATTGAAATATATTTAGCAATTGTTGCAGCAGCATCTAGAGCACCTATAACGATTGCTGAATATTTTTCATCAATTGATGAAATACATTCGTAACTCATGCAACAAGGGTAGTTGAAATATATTTAGCAAATGCTGCAGTAACAGTTGCTGAATAGTTTTCAATAATAATTGAACATATTCAGTAACTCATGTAGCAATTGTTGAAATATATTCAGCAATTGCTACAACATCAACTAAAACATGTACAACAGTTTCTGAAAGTATATTTTAGCAATTCTAAAAAATAAATAGTATTTGTGAAGCAATTGCTAAATTAGATGCAATAATTGTTATAACATATTCAATAACTGATCTGCTTTATCACATGCTGCATTTATTTCAACAACAAGTGCTGAAACGAATGCAACAATTGTTGAAACAAATTCACCTGAAATAGTAGATAAAATGTAAAAGATCAATACACACAAAACAATAGTATTGGCCTCAAAATAGTAGAAAATCACCTCACAAACACTGCCTAGTGATAGAACAACGAAATTTAATATCAAATGTACTAAATTTTAGATTTTTTTCTCAAATCCAAAAATAATTCGAAAAATATCAAAGGTGCTATCCTTTTTTCTTTCCAACGCATTAGCAATAAAAGCCACAATAAACAATAATAATACAAGGAGGGGGAAGAGGAGGAGGAGGATATGGTTGTTGGTTGGAGGAGGAGGTTGCACAAGCTTTTTTTTTAAAAATATATTAGGGTTCATAAGTTTGGGTCAAAGTGTAAAAAAAAAAGTATACAAAATACACTTAAACTATACCATTTTTTTGAGTTTCACAATTAAAGTATTGAAAGTTTGAGAAACACACCTCTATCTTTTATTTCATTCTCACCATGGTGTGTGTGCTATACTCTCTGTTTTATTTTTAAAAAATGTCACATCACACTCTACATGGACAAAATATTTCACCTTCGCAAAAGATAAATAAATTATAGTATTAGTTAAAATTAAATATTCAAATATTATTATTTTAAAAAAAGTATAAAAGAAAGTT
>JAOTQJ010000011.1:6415535-6442306 GCA_025642045.1 Solanum sejunctum | reverse complement strand
TGAGCAATTTTGACAAATTTCATAAACGAATAACTTCTTGATTTCAAAGATGAACAATTTGTATATTACTAATTTTTGAAACTAGTTTTTATGCACATGATTCTCACGACTCCATTTGTTCCATTTTTGGTTTCGCTCATCGATTCCCGGGCCGGTTATTATCGTGCTTATATATAACTATATGTATATATGTATATATGTATATATGTATATATGATCCGAAGTAGGTTGGATACGGCGGGTCGGTTTGCCCATGGGCCGGCTTTGCTTAGTTTGGAGGCATTAGGAGTTGGGCTTGGGATATGTTGGCATCATGACGTGTGGGTGCTTGGCCCCTTTTCCCCGGCCCACATGAACGCATGGCCCCTTGGCCATGGTTTACTGATATGACGGGCATGATGACCTTTATACATTGTGATACGTGAGTGCTTGGCCCCTTCGCCTCGGCTCACCGATACTATGACGTGAGTGCGTGGCCCCTTTGCCACGGCTCACCTATGTTACATTTGGGATTTGTGTTGGGGATTTCGGAGATTTAAAACTTCTGGTGTTATGCTGTGGTATGGCGCAAGTTTGGAGGTCGCCATCGTTCTCATCCGATATACATTATTTTGATGTTTTACATAAAAAAATATTTTGATATTTTCATACAGGTTTGACTTATATATTTTATCCAGATTATTACTCTCACTTATATTTCGTACTTTCTGCTTTACATATTCAGTACGTTTTTCGTATTGACCCCCTTCCTTCGGGGGGGCTGTGTTCATGCCCGCAGATACTGACGTATAGGTTAGAGAACCATCTGCCTACCATTGACGTGCTCCCTTTGCATCAGGAGCAGATCTTTTGGTATATACATGTAGACGTACTTTCGTATTTTGAATTTGTATATATTCGAGGGTATAACGGGGCCCTGTCCCATCCTATGATCCAGTTTGTGTGTTTAGAGGTCTGTGGATACATGTGGGTGTGGGAATTGTGTTTGATATAGCTTCGTATGTATGATACGTTTGTTGGGCGATTCTACCGCAACGGTTACCTTGTCGGCCCGCATAAATATATATATATATATATATTTATATGTATATTGATGTTTGTTGTTGGCTGGGTTCGCTGTTTGCAGGTGTGGTTAGTCAGTAAAACAGAGAAAACTCTATCAAAATTTTGAGAAATTTCTTAGCCGTTATAAGTGGTTCCGATTTGATATTTGTCGGATGCCCAATCGGCACTAATCATGGCCCCGGGGTTGGGTTGTGACACAATAAATGAAAGTTTACTCATATCCTAAAATATAATAATCCAAATTTCAAAAGTTCATACATAAGTTGAATTTTTCTACGTATATAAAATCCTAAACTTCAATTTAACAAGTATATATACTCCAAGTTCTTAATTATATTCAACTTAAAGTTCACAACTATTTAAAGTTTACTTTGAATTTCAAATATAATTATACATTGCTAAAAACTCAAAGTGAGAACTCTAAGCAAGATGCAAGTATTTTACATTGAATAAAATTTTAATATATATATATATATATACAACAATTAAAATACATTTACCTTTTCCGATTAGCTTGACAAGTCGATGGGCTAATCTTGACGAGTCGAATATATCCTACAATGATGAAAAAATTCTAAAGTTCAAAATTTATATATGGAAGTTTGATTTATAGTCTAATTTAAAATACCCCAACTTAAAGCACAATCCAAGAATCTACATTACCAAATTCACACTTACATATTCAAACCAACAATGTCAATAACTTCAAATACACTTTAGTTTCAACTAACGAAATCAAAATCACAAACTAATTTAAAACATATTTCAAGCTAGAATTCAAAAATACTCATTCACAAATTTAAGCTACACTCAAATTTATAGTCTAATTCAAAATTATCATGCCCTGGGAGGGTACCCTTGGCGTAATCGGCACTGAGAGACTATTGCTAGTACCAGTGTATACCATTTGGCCTTATAGTCAACTCAGACTCAACAACAGAAGAATAGTCAAGTAGAAATCAAGAAATAGATGAAGTGACTAAATCTTCTCATAGATAAGTACTTCCAATGAACAAAGTTTAAAAATAATGGCAGTCATCAACCTCCACTCGATGTTTATGAAGCCTGTTCCTCTAACATCTAGATCGAACCATGACATACCATGGCTACCCAACTCAAGGAAAATAAAGTACTAATGAAAGTAAAAGGGCTTCTTCGAAGGTAAGGAGGGCTCACCATTTCTGGAATCACAGATCTGAACTTCAATAGTGCTTTTGCTGAAGTCCTCTAAAACATGACTCTTCATCATGAAACAATACAGGCCTAAATATGCATCAGTACATGGAATATGCTGGTATGTAAAATAGCTGAAAGGGAAAGGACATAATCAAATCAAGTAACTCAACTTAAAATGAACTCAACTCAACTCAGTAAGACATGCAAGTGAAAGAATAAAGTCATGCTTTGGAAATAACTCAATAGTATGCAACTCACACCAAATCGTTCAAATTTTATAATAAAGTAATGCTCCTCAAAAGATACTCTAGTATGAAACTCAATCAAATATGTTGTGCAAATTAGGGAGTTTCTCTGACCAACAGATATCCTACCACCCTCTTTGATAGTGAACCGACAGACATCCCACCACCCTCTTTGATGGTGCACAATGAATATGATGTTGTTGCTCGCCCATGCATTACTTACCAAGGTAAGGATGTCAACCTCAACCTCATGGAATCATGATCCATCAGCCCCATCCATCGTTTTGGAAAGAATGTGCAGCATAACTATCCTACGTGGGCAATGTATAAGGTATTTCCTCTTAGCCAACTCGGTGCTCAACACTACTCCTAAAATATTTTCTTTAAAACCCATCTCAAACATCAGAATCATCATTATTTTTCATCAATAAATATATTTTAAAATACATTTACATCATCATCAAAATACTATCTCAAAACATAAAGTGTTGTCTTTTAACAATATACTTAAAAAACATTTATATATCATCAAAACTCTTTCTCAAATCATTATTTATGCTCAAAACTCATATTCATGCAGACTCGGTGAAATATGCTAAAAATTTATTGGTGTTTAACATGCTCAGTATGATTATCAACCTCAGTTTCAAAATAATGCATAAATCAAACATAGTCCTCAACTAAGGTTCATGTGAATGAAGGCATGAACATACAACCAATTAAATACTCAACTTTTAGAACATCGTCAAATTTATTATTGTATACAAGAAAACTCATGAAGACAATAGAAAACTCAAAAACTTAATTCAAGAATATAGGGTGAAACTTCGCTCGAGCTCAATTTCAAAGGATCAACATATTGGGCACATGGACGAACTCAATCCAACGCTATGAGTAGCTTTACTTACTTGATAGCGAGATAGACAATTGAATTCACAAGAACTTGGCCTCAACCCTCTTGAACCCTAGTCTCCTCTTTTCTCCTTAGTCCTAGTTCTTAGGATGAATAGTGTAAATGATTGAACATCCATGCGTAGGGATTGATACAGGGTTGAAAATGACCTCAAAATGATATGGTTTTAGTCTAAGATGGGATGAAAAAAGACTAGAATGTCCTTACTTTTAATAAATGTCAAGTATCATAAAAGAGTAAGTCCACGACTCGGACTTGTCACGCTACAGTTTAATTTTTGATGAAAAATTAAATGCGTTGAAAAATAATTTTTCTATGAAAATACATAGAATCATATCTGTTAAATGCATTTTATGTGTAATTTTTTGTAAATCACTTTCTGATCAATTTTTCAATCCCGTCAAAAAAATTTAAAAGAAACAAGTTTAGGTCCACAACTGGGGCGCGAAGCGCCTCTGTCACACACTCTCACTATTTTGTATTTTCGCATTAAAAAATTACTTTTTTTAATCCAGCTAAGAATCAACTGGGATCATTTACCTACTCAATTTTTTATGTTGATCGCATATTCGTCTTCTAATTTGTCATCGGAGAATGGAAAGACACATTATGCGCACATCTCTCATCTATGGGTATTTTGGTAATTTTACCGGACATTACATTATCTCTCCTTGGAATCATTCATCCTCAAATGAAGAGTACGCTGGGAGATTTTTTGAAGGATATACAATTACAAACTCAACTACTTCAACTCAAGGAAGAACATCTACGCAAGAACAGGAAACTCAACATAATAGAGGACATCATCATATGAAACTTATAGCTCTCCTTAAGGCCTAAGTCTTGTTGCACACTCTTACTATGGTCAAGCTAAATTTAAAGTCACCATGTTCTATCTCGTAAGTTAATCTTACTCCTATATTCTATCTTGTAAGATTCTCATCCTATACCTCTTTGACATTCTCACTATCTGGCATGTACAGGACATCAAAACTCAAACAACTCGAGTAATTTAGGCACCTCGACAATTAGTTATTCAAACTCAAGTAGGATATCATCAACTCTAATCAAGAATGGGACCATCAAGATAAATATAAGACTATATGGGTAACTCTCAAGCTTAGCATCTCATCTCAACTATGCTCTTCTTTATGCCACTACACCTTATCAATTAAAGCTTATAGCTCCTATTCAAATCCCTGCCTAACCACTTTCTCATTTTTTGTTTAAGCCTAATTCTAAGCCTCAAAGTGTTATTGATAAGATGATCATATTCCTACAAGGCTAACCCTCAACTCAAGCTCTATACCTTTTCAAGGATTTTCATTTAGCGAATACTACTACTTCTCACTACTCTAATATATCTACCTGGAACACTTACTCAAAATTCATCAATACTCTTCTCCAATTACTCCTATAATGACATCCACATATTCAATCCTATCACTCTAACCACTTTTAACTATATCTAAGAATTACCAAGTCCACTTAGCACTTTCACATCTGTCATTGAATGAGCTCTCACTCAAAGGCACACCAATACACTTCTTGCCTAGAGACACTCTAACCTATTCTTACCTATCTGTTGCTCATCATAAGGTCTCATCTGTCTTTCCCTCCACGCCCATAACCTTAAAGAAAGGAGGACATGGTAATCATCACATCAAAGAAGATCCATTCTTATTTATCATCTATAACTTATCTATTATCATCAATATCGCTATCAAGATTGGAAGAAGGATCATTAGAAAAGTTTAGAGGAAAAGGTACTAAGTATGATGCACTTGAGGAAATTGAACTTAGAGTACTCATAATGTGATACAATCCTATTTGTCTCTTAGGGATTATCATGGATTTTATGGAATCGAAGATGCTGTGAAACTCAAGTTGCATCTCGTATGACACAAGGTTGGGAACTCTAAGATTTTGTGAGATAAAAGTACAACTATCACTTCTTGTGCTCACAACTTAATATGAACGTGAATCAACATCGGGTGCATAAGTCTAGACCATGGGCATGGTGCTTATACATAAGACAGAAAGCATCACTGTAACTAAGCTATAAGGAATATAAGAGATATAAAAGCATCAATGTCGTATCCTGATCAACTCATCACTATTGAAACTCAAGATTCACTTCAATTTGTTGCTCCTCATCTCCCCCTTAGCGCAAATGTCCACTCTCTAAGTCTGCGAACCAATCCTCTTTACTAAGCTACAAGTATAGCTCTCCACATAATTTGGGGAATTACTATCCACAAGAACATCTTAAACTCTCTTGTTATACTATACTCAAAGATGTAAAACTATTATTAGAACTTTCCTTTGAGGAACTACTCTTAGCTTCTAGCTCTATGGACGTCTTTTTATACCTACTGCACTTATCAACATATAAATCTCTTCCTATAACTCTTATAATCTAATGTGTTGGTTTTTTTTCCTACAAACTCCTACTTCTACGCTCCCATAAATTCAATTTGTATAGGACTTAGACTACAATGGGAAAACTCATCATCATCTATTCATACGCCCTAATCACTTAGATGCTCTGGATGACAAAGAATGCTTATATCAGCTTACTCCACATTGACAACTCAAATATACCATTTAAATTCTTATAGCAATCATAACTTTGAGTTTCACATAACTTTACTCTATCATGGCTACACATCTTAAGCCTCTTCCATAAAATATTTCATCCTCAATTCTCTATTTCTATCTAAATGGCACTTACACCATACTCATAACATCACATTCTTTGCAAGCCAAGACCTTAATCTAAAACACACACTATGGTAACCTCTTAGGGTGAATCTCTAACTAAAACTATCACTATCACAATGTTATCTCCTCTTTAACACTACTCTTCAAAATTCAAGCTTAGGGTCTAGTACTAACATGTGCATTACACACTTCTCTCATATTTTACTAACCCATAACTACTAGGTAAAAATTAGGAATATAGGCTTACTAAAATCTCATAGCCAATAATTGATTAACATATTCCCTCTTCACAACTCATGTACCACTCACCCACTCACTATACCTCCTTATCTAGCTAAGCTTATGACTCTATGAATTTCCCAGGGCTCTCCCTTAGAATCATGAGCCTAGTTTAGATCTATCACCTCAAAAATATTCTATTCCCCCTATTCAACATCTATACTTCATCCTTACTAATACGAATATCAAAGTACATCGACATAAGCCTTAGTCAGCCGTCAGTCTTACTATCTGGCCCCTTTCATTCCCTCATCATCCTTCTAACTCTGGGATAATAACTCTACTCATGGTTTAGAAGACCTTAAGTCACACTCTTAAGTGGTAACATTAAACTCCTTAGAGACATAAGTTTCTCTCTCATAGATAATATCAAGGGCAAGTTTCGGACAAGAGAGCTAGGGGTGCATCTCGATTGGCTCAACTAAGTCATCCCTAGTATCTCTGTAATAGATTGGCGCGACTCAATCTCTATGGACCCTCTTAGCTAGAATAGTATCTCTAATAGGAGCAGACATACTAGAAGGTTTAGGAAGACACTCAGGAATTCAATCAAACTACTAGCCACATAAGGGGACACAACTGATGGGATAGCACTAGGGTCCATTAACACAAAACAATTAAGAGTAAGGAATCAAATCATATCTGTCACAACACCCTAAAGTGTTCCTCTTATCTGGGCGACTACCATGGAACACAACTAGTCTATGTCCTCGCTCGTGCTAGAAATAGTATCTATTTGATTTCTTCTAACTACTGGTGTAGATGTAGTGGGTTGAGCTTGGTTAGCCTACTTTAGACAATCCTTTTGAAAGTGACCCTCTTGGCCACACTTATAGCATTCCTTAGTACCCTTTTGACAATTCCCCAAATGATGTTTTCCACACTCCCTACATGATGAATTTCCTTTATGGCCTTGAGCCATACTTCCTCGGGATGAAGGGCTCCGAATCTTGAAAGGTTGGTTTTTACTCAGACTCAAATTATATTTACTATTTGACATAGGTGAACTCACTGGTGGTGGTGCATAATTCTAGGGTTTCTAAAGAAAGGGGGAGCTATTTCCCTTCTCTTGCTTAAGCTTACTATGCTCCTGTGCTATTGGCTTAGCCTTTTTTCTCAAAGGTTCGTCCATCTCACTCTCCTTGTCATCTTCTACCCATCGATCATGCATAACAAGCTAGGTGGTGAGCTCAAGCTTCTCAGTGTTAATAGTATCCCTCAAGTCCACAGTACATTTAGAAAGCATGGTCTGAAAACGTGTAAAGCACGATTTAGAAGAGAACTTTCATAGAGTTTGACTCTGTCGCACGATTTAGAATATGAAAGAAGTGAGATAACTCCTAATGTCCTATAGCCTCCTGATTATGGATATGGAGCTCTTCACACTAATAATAAGGACTCTACTAGACACAGCTTCATAAACTTCCTAAGACACTTGAACTCTGTGCTCTGACCAAGTTTATGATGCCTCGGGAGGATACCCTTAGCGTGGCCGGCACTCAAAGACTATTGCTACTCCTCGATCAAATCACTTGGTCTTATCGTCACCTCAGACTCAACAACGGAAGAATACTCAATTAAAAATCAAAAAATTGATCAAGTGACCAAATCTTCTCATAAATAAATATTTTCAACGAACAAAGTTTAGAAAATAATGGCAGTTATTAACCTCTGCTCAATGTCTATAAAGCCTTTACCACTAATATCTAGATGGTACTATAACAGGCCATGGCTATCAAACTCAAGGAAAATAACGTACTAGTTAAAGTAAACGGGCTCCTCCAAAGGTAAGGAGGGCTCACCATCTCTGGAATCGTGGATCTGAACTTCAATGATGCATGTCCTGAAGTCCTCTAATACCTGCCTCTGCCTCTGCAGGCATAAATGGGTGTCAATATATGTAATATACTTGTATATAAAATAACTGGAAGGGAAAGGACATAATCAAATCAAGTAACTCAACTTAATATGAACTCAACAAAACTCAGTAAGACATATAAGTGTAAGAACAAAGTCATGCTTTGGAAATAACTCAATAGTATGCAACTCACACCAAATCGTTCAAATTTTATAATAAAGTGATGCTCCTAAAAAGTACCCTAGTATGAAACTCGATCAAATATGTTATTGAAATTAGGAGTTTCTTTGACTCACAGATATCCCACCAACCTCTTTGATGGTGCACAACGATCACGACATCATTGCTCGCCCGTCCATTGCTTACCAAGGAAAGGACATCAACCTTAACCTTATGGAATCATGATCCATCAGCCCCTTCTATCGCTTTGGGTGAAGAGTTGCCAGAACATGCTGCACAACTATCCTACGTGGACAACATAGTTATAGGGTATTTCCCCTTACCCAACTTGGTGCTCACTACTACTCCCAAAATATTTTCTTTAAAACTCATCTCAAACATCATCATCATCTTTCATCAATAAATATATTTTAAAAATGCATTTACATCATCATCAAAATACTTCCACAAAACATAAAGTGTTCTCCTTTAAAAATATACTTAAAAACATTTATATATCATCAAAACTCTTTCTCAAATCATTATTTATGCTCAAAATTCATATGTCGTGCTATAGAGGGTAAAGTAAGGCTTTTCCCTAACGAATGTTCTTTGATATTCTTGATTATGCCAATCCCAAAAGAAAGAAGAGTTCGTACACTCAGGAACAACCAGCTCCTCAAGCTCCTCAAGATGGGGAAGTGGTTTATGAAGAGTTTAGGGACGCTATAATATGTTGGCTCATGCTATGGCCAACTAAATCAACCAAGGGGCACAAGCCCCTTGATACTTCTACTCCGTCATCTAGGGTGAGGGACTTTACTAGAATGAACCTAGCGGAGTACCATGGGTCTAATGTGGATGAGGATCCTCAAGAATTTATTGATGAAGTGTATAAAGTGTTATCTATTATGGGGGGTTAGATCAAAGGAGAAAGTAGAGTTAGCGGCCTACCAACTCAAGGGGGTGGCTCAAATTTGGTTCACTCAATGGAAGGTGGAGAAGGAGAACGATAATATCATCCTTTGGGAAGAGTTCAAGGCGGAATTTCTTAACTGGTTCTTTCCAATAAAGTTAACGGAGGCCAAAATGATGGAATTTATGAACCTCAAGCAATGGTCCATAAGTGTGATGGAGTGTGCCCTGAAGTTAAACTAACTCTCTAAGTATGTTCCCCAATTTGTGGTTAAGCCGAGGTCTAGGATGAACAAGTTTGTGTCAGCTTTGTCTAACATCGTCAATAAGGAATGCCAAACTGCCATGTTGGTAAGTGACATGGATTTGTACCGCCTCATGACATATCCCGAACAATTGGAAAGGGAAAAACTTAGTAAAAAGAAACATGGTGAGGCCAAGAGGACCCATTTTGAAGGCAGATTCCAAAGTCCCAAAGGTGGCCGATTTCATTAAGGCCAAGGGTCTTCCAATCGGTTTGCTAATGACAACCCAAGAGTTAGAGATGGTGGTGATATGGTGCCTAATACTGTGTGCCAAGATGTAGCAGATGCCATAATGACCCATGTTTAAAGGACACCAATGCTTGCTATGGTTATGGTAAAGTAGGTGATGGATTGTCCTCGTAATCAAAACAAGGGTAGAGAGAGGAGGCCCACAAGGAGGTGCCCCAAGGCAAAACCAATTTTATGTTCTCCAAGGGAGACTAACAGTGGATGAGGTGCCCGATGTCGTCATCGGTATGTTAAAAGTTTTTAATTTTGATGTGTATTCTTTGATAGACTCTGGTACCACTCTTTCTTTTATTACTCCTTTTGTTGCCAAAAAGCTCTATGTTAAACCTGAATTATTGTGTGAGCCTTATGAAGTGTCTACTCCCGTTGGTGCATCCATTATTGCTAGAAGGGTCTATAGAAATTATCCTATTTTCATTTTGCATAAAATATTGCCTTGGTGATTTTGTTGAAATAGATATGGTGGATTTCGGTGTCATTCTTGGGATGGATTGATTGCATGCATATTATGTCTCTATTGATTATAGAACCCATAGGGTCAAATTCCAATTCCCTAATGAACCCATCCTTAAATGGTAGAGTCATGATGTGGTGGTCAAGGGTAGATTTATTTCTTGCATTAAAGCCTAACAGTTAATTTCTAAGTGGTGTCTCTATCATCTTGTGAGGGTTAGGGATATCGAGTCCAAAGTCCTTCCCATAGAGTTGGTTCCACTGGTTAATGAATTCCTTAATGTCTTTCCCGATTAACTTTTTGATGTTTTTCCCAAAAGGGAAATAGATTTTGGCATAGATCTCCTTCTCGATACTCAACCCATTTTTATTCTCCTTTATCGTATAGCCACGTGGAGTTGAAGAAGTTAAAAGAACAATTGAGGAATTTATTGGAGAAGGGTTTTATAAGGCCTAGTCAATCACCTTAGGGGTGTACCACTGTTGTTTGTAAAGAAGAAAGATGGTACTCTTAGAATGTGCATTGATTACCAGCAACTTAATAAGGTCACCATAAAGAATAAGTACCCTCTATCAAGGATTAATGATCTTTTTTACCAACTTCAAGAGGCTATTCACTATCTCTAATATTGATCTTAGGTCCAGGTATCACCAAATGAATGTGAGGGAGTGTGACATTCCCAAGACAATTTTTCGAATTAGGTATGGGCATTTTGAGTTTGTGGTTATGTCCTTCAGGTTGACTAATGCACCGGCTATCTTCATGGATCTTATGAATAGGATCTTTAAACCCTTAAATTGATTTGTTGTAGTGATTTTTATTGATGATATCTTGATCCATTCCCATAGTGAAGAGAAGCACTTGGATCATTTGAGGGTGGTATTGCAAATTTTGAGAGAGGAGAAGTTGTATGCTAACTACAAAAAATATGAGTTTTGGTTGAAAGAGGTTGCTTTTCTAGGTCATGTGATTTCGGGAGATGTCATTAAGGTGGATCCTAAGAAGACAAAGGTGATTAGAAATTGGCCTAGACCTTTGACTCCATCAGATATTAGAAGCTTCTTGGGTTTAGCGGGTTATTACCGGAGGTTTGTGAATGGGTTCTCTTCTATTGCTTCTCCTATAACTAAGTTGACCCAAAAGAATAAAAAGTTTGTGTGAATTGATAAATATGAGAAGAGTTTCCAAACTTTGAAAGACAAGCTTATCTCCGCTCCTATCTTGTCCCTACTGGAAGGATTGGAAGGGTTTGTTGTGTATTGTGATGCCTCAAGAATTGGTTTGTATTGTGTTTTGATGTAAAATAG
The DNA here is from genome assembly GCA_025642045.1 of Solanum sejunctum. Taxonomy (NCBI): domain Eukaryota; kingdom Viridiplantae; phylum Streptophyta; class Magnoliopsida; order Solanales; family Solanaceae; genus Solanum; species Solanum sejunctum. The sequence continues at coordinate 6,430,657 of JAOTQJ010000011.1, read as the reverse complement.
TAAGGTGATAGCATATACCTCTAGTCAACTTAAGGTGCATGAAAAGAATTATCCTACCTACTGTCTTGAATTGACCGCTGTGGTATTTGCTTTGAAAATTTGGCATCATTACTTGTATGAAATTCATGTTGATGTGTTTACCAATCATAAGAGTCTACAATATATCTTCACTCAAAAAGATCTTAACTTGAGGTAAAGAAGGTGGTTAAAGCTCTTTAAAGATTATGATATGAGTGTACATTATCACCCTGGAAAGACGATTATTATGGTTGATGCTCTAAGTAGGGTGTCTATGAGTAGCCTTGCACATGTTGGTGATGGTGGCAAAGAAGTGGCTAGAGAGGTCCATTGGTTGGCTATATTGGAGGTTAAATTGGAAGAGGTTGATAATGGTGGTGTAATAGTTGGTCATGGTTCTAAATCTTCATTGATTGAGGAGATAAAGGCAAAGCAAGATCTTGATCCCGCCTTATTAGAGTTGAAGGCCTTAATGAGAGATGGTAAGGTGGAGGTTTTCTCCCAAAGGATAGATGGTGCCCTTAGGTACCAAGGTAGGTTATGTGTGCCTAGTGTTGATGACTTGAGAAAGAAGATTTTAGATGAGGCTCATAATTCTTCCTATTCTATTTACCCCGGTTCTACAAAAATGTATAGATATTTGAGGGAAGTGTTTTGGTGGGGTGGTATGAAGAGAGATATTACTAAGTTTGTATTCAATTATTATAATTGCCAACAACTTAAAGCCGAGCATCAAAGGTCGGGTGACCTAGCCCAAGATATAAAGATTTCTACTTGGAAGTGGGAGGAAATTAACATTGACTTTGTAGTTGGGTTGCCTAAGACTATAAAGCATTTTGACTCTATTCGGATGGTGGTTGATAGAATGATAAAATCGGCTTATTTCCTACCGGTTAAGATTACTTATGGTGCCAAAGATTATGCTAAGTTGTACATTCATGAGTTAGATAGATTGTGTGGGCTGATTTTGTCTATCATATCAGATCATGGTGCTCAAATCACTTCTCACTTTAGGATGTCCTTCCAAAGAGGCCTTACTACCAAGGTTAAGCTTAGCATGGCCTTTCACCCTTAAACGGATGGCCAAGCCGAAAGAGCTATCCAAGATCTTGAGGATATGCTTAGAGCTTGTGTAATGGAGTTTAAGGTTAGTTGGGATGAACATCTTCCGCTCATTGAGTTTGCTTATAGTAATAGTTATCATTCAAGCATTGGTATGACTTCTTTTAAGGCTCTCTATGATAGATGTTGCAGATCCCCGCTTGGATGATTTGAGGTGGGGAAGATGGCTTTGTTGGGTCCTGATTTAGTCGAGAGAAGGTAAGGTTGATAAGAAAGAGGTTGAAAATAGCCCAAAGTAGACAAAAGTCATATTCCAATGTAAGGAGAAGAGATCTTGAATTTAAAGTTGGTGAATAGGTCTATTTGAAGGTCTCACCCATGAAGGGTGTGGTCCGATTTGGCAAGAAGGGTAAATTAAGTCCAAGAGTTGTGCTTTCTTATAGAGTGTTGAAGAGGATTGGTAAAGTGACCTATGAGTTGGAGTTTCCCATTGAAATGAATATGGTACATCCAGTCTTCCATGTATCTATGTTGAGAAAGTGTTTGGGTGACCAAATGCTATTATACCTTTGGATGTTATGGGTCTAGTAGAAGATAATTTAACTTATGAGGAGGTTCGGGTAGAAATTTTGGACAGACAAGTGAAGAGGTTGAGAAACAAGGATGTAACTTTCGTTAAGGTCCTTTAGAGGAACCAAAAAGTTAAAAGTGCCACATGGGAAGTTGAGGCGTAGATGCAAAAGCGATATCCCTAGCTCTTCCACTCTACTCAAGCCTAAGGTAATAATTTAAATCTCTTATGATATTTCAAGTCTTAAATTTTAGCCCTTATGTCATTTGCATGCATTCATGTTTATGCTGACAAGTTTATGGTGATTTTGGCACTTATGTTGAGACTTTTTTTAAAGTGAGTTTAAATGTGTTGTTACATTCATTTTGGGTTGAATTCTTCATGATTACATTTTTATGTACATTTCTTTGACATTCAGGGACGAATGTTCCCAAGAGGGAGATATTGAAACACCCCAAAAATGCCTGAAAATATGCCTCCAAAATGTCCATAATCGTAATTTCTATATATCTCAAAATCCGTGCAAAATATCAAAAATTTGACTTTGTATTCGTGATTTATGTATAACTCCGATTTTAGAGCAACTATAGCAAAAAATAATTTTTCAAACATTATGATTTCGAGAGATTTTTCGTGCTCGATGCGCGACGTGCCAGGGGGTGCAGAGAGGTATATTTTTGCCATTTTTCTTATTTCGGCACAAGGGCCTTAGGGTCATAGCCCCATGCCTCCTATGCGTAAAAATACCTACACATAGTCATTTTCAACTCCATATCACTCAAGACACTCTTAAAATCCTCTCTAACACTTAACCAAATATTTTATCCAAATTCAATGTCCCAAACTCATTTTCAGATCTCAAGAACTTCATTCAAGCTTCAAGTTCTCATTCAAATCTTCATCAAGGAAATCCCCGAATTTAAGGTAAGTGGATTTCAACCATTGGGTCCTTTCACCCATGGTACCCACCCTTCCTTTTATGCAAATTGTATGTTTTCAATTTGGATTATCTGTGGGTATCTCTTATTGTGAATTTGATTATAAATTATGCTGGGGTTTCATAAATGTTGACTGTTTAAGCATGTTTTGAGCTATGAATCTATGAATCTATTATAACATTTCATGAGAGGTTTCAATGTATCTTGCATGAGGGTATTACCAAGTGTTGGAAGGTTGATTTATATTGAGTTTTCTCACATGATTTCTCTCTTGAATTTCATGATTTTGAACTAGCATTATGCACCCGCCAAGTGTTTGATAAAATATTTTATTAAGGATTCTTGAGTTATTGAAGGTCTATTGCATGGTTTATGAGTTAAGTTACTCTATGATGATGAAGGATTGTATGTATGTATAGAATTCATGAAAGGCATCTATAGTGTTGCAAGTCAACCACACCTTGTTGAGGGGGTGATATGCCTCAACTATTTTGATGGGGGCTGTTATGCATATTTACCATGTTGAGGAGTATATACCTTGACCACTTTGATGGGGGGGTGCTACGCCCATCTACCATGTTGAGGGGCATATACCTTGACCACTTTGATAGGGAGTGTTATGCCCATCTACCATGTTGAGGGGTATATACCTTGACCACTATGATGTGGGGTGACATGCCTCATCTACCAATTGAGGGGTAGATACCCCAATCACCTTCCAAGGAGGTGGCATGCCTTGGATTCTAAGTAATAGCTTGCTTAGTCTATGATGATGGTCTCTTCCTACACATGTAATCTATATTCTCAAGTTATATATTTTACAAGCATATTTTACTTCAAGCATTGATCATATATGCCATGTTGTTATTAAACTTATCCCTTGCTTATAATTATGCATTTTGATTATGTTGTCTATCTTTTGTTGCATTGTATCCTACATACTTAGTACATTCAAATGTACTAACGCATAATATATGCCTACATGATGTTACCTTGTAGGAACTGGGGCCCCTCACGATCATCCTCCAAGTGTCTAGTTTTGGCATCTTGAAGATAATCTTTGGTGAGTCCTCAAGTTCAGGGATACTAGCTATGCTACTCTTGCTTTATTTACTTTTTATGTTGGACTCTTGATACTATGAGGGTGAGCCAGGAAAGTGTCTTGGCCCCCGCTCAAATCTATATTTAGAGGTGTTGTTGGAACAAATAATGTAATCATGTTTTGAGCTATGACTCTTCTATGTTTTATACTATCAAAGACTTTCCTTAGTCCCGTGTTCTCTCTTTATTATCACCTATTGTTGTTGAGTTTGCTTCCATGACCAAGGATGTGTGTATGATATGATAAGAGGCTTGTTTGGGGTCCCTTCGAGATTCCCATTCGTTGTGTCACGTCTAGGCCCTAAGCTTAGGTCATGACACAATTGATTTAGGGTTCATGCTTTCTTTAATGTTTAATTTATGATTTGAGGTCATGAAGTTGAATCTAGATTAAATCTTCAATTACTTCATGAGAATGTGTAATTAAAGTGAAGGGTTTGTGTGACAGTCATGGGTTAATGAGGTTGAATGCCTTAATAGAATTCAACGACTAAGGTTTTATGATGGTTTGTTCATCAATTGCTTAGGGCCAAGTGTGTTTATCATGACCCGGACCTAGGGCCTAGGAGTGACATGGCTAATGGGTACCCAAGAGTCCTAAAATAAGCCTTAAAGTATCCATATTTACATCATCAGTTTCAAAAGTGTACATGAAATAATAAACACATAATTCTCAGGGATGATAAAGTAGGACTCACGCTTTGGGGATGTCATAGGTATAGGGATTAACATGGATTCACAAAGCACATAGAATATAAGAACTAAGGAGCGAGTAAGTATGATTCACTCTATGGGGGCAATATGAGACTTAGAATCTTCCACATTTCCACATCAAACATGCATACATATCATAATCCTCATAATCAATCCATAATATTCATACCCAAAAGATAACCATAACTATAAGCACCAAATATAACACATAATATATAGATCCGAAAAAGTCTACAAGATGTCCAATAATGCCTCTAGGCATAAGATGGGACCGGGGCCAAGCCATTTACTCGAGCTTACCCTCAAAGTAAATAACATAAACAATACCTCATAGGTAGAGCAATAGTGGCTTGTGCTTGGAAAATAGGACTCACCTCAACAAATATCCCAAATCCGATCTAGCCATCAAATAGTGGATGAAGGCAATCTCTAGCTCCTACATGGTTAGATCATGTGGGCAAAAATATGTGTTAGTACATTTGAATGTACTACGTATGTGGGCATACAATGCATATGACTTATCAAACTTGCATTCAAAGTTAAATGACAAAGGCACATAAAATAGAAAGAAGTATATATTCAAAGAAGAGTATATATCAATATGCCATGAAATTCATGATATATGAAATGATATAATGCTCATATATAGTGGGGATAGACTATAACCGACAAATTAAACTTATGTAAGCTATTACATGAATTAGTCCGATAAAGACCTCTCATTAGTAGGAAAAGACTACTTGCCAAGGCTAATACTCATCACACCTTACGACCACGTCATTTCAGTGGATAGTCACCTTCCTTGTGAATACATCATTTCAGAAGGATTTCTATTATCATATCATATTAATAAATGAATAATCATCCCTTATGACCTAGATATTTCGGTAATGGTTTTCATTCCTATGCTGGCACAGAGTTCAAGGAAAGGGAGAGGGCCCTTGGGGATAGCCCTACGCCCCCAATCTATCGATGCTAAGTCAAGACATCCCACAAGAATACTTATACATGTACGTGCTTTCAAAAGAGATGTAATAGTCATTTCAAATCCTTTCAATGCATATTTAGGCTCAAAAACCAAACCATAATTCATAATCATGATACTCATGCATATGAATAACTCATGCTCATGACAATATGGTGCAAGCACCCAATATGCTCAAAGAGCCAATAAAAATAAATATTTATGTTATTATATTCTTTTCATAACTATAATCTCATCAAAGTCATGTACATAAGCATAATAAGGCTTAACACACTTCATAAGTTTCTAAAATCCAATGTTCGTGAATGTATATGTCATGAATGATGTGAGAATGGCATAGGTAATTGAGATTCGATCTAAAATCAATAATATAATATGAAATTGAAGTAAATCCATAACCAAACCCACATTTAAACTATATTATAAATCACTCATGATTAGATCAAACTTTAAATGGTACATGCATATTCATAATTTCATAATCTCAATGTAATCCATCATATTGTAACTTAAAACAACTTAAAATCAATAAGTTAACATAACCCACACAACAATTGAATTTAATAAATCATAAAATTGGAAATCCACATTTAAAGTAAGCTAAATTCATGAAAATTGCTTGAAAAGAATTTGGATCTCTTTGATTGGAAGGAACCAAGGATCAAAACCCACATACCTTAGAGTGACTTGAGAGAATTTAGAGAGTTTGATAGACTAAGGGTTAGTCTTGAATGAGGGATTAGAATTAATATAGGAGAGGTTTAGGAATGTAAAAGGGGTTTAAACGTCTTAAAAATCCTTGGGGATGGGCCAAAATATCAAAAACACCTAAATAAAATGACCATTTAGATTTTATACGGAACTTCTCACGGCTGGCTTCACGAATCTTGAAGCTCTTCACGGTCCGAGAAGGCACCCCATCTAGCCTAGACAAATTCTACGGAAAAGGGCATAACTTCTTGCTCCGAACTCGAAATGAGGTGAAATTGGATGTGTTGGAAAGCTAATTCAAAGATCTTCAATTTGATAGGTTATGGGCTACCTAGTTCTTTTTGTGTTAAGAGATATATCCATTTAAAATTGATCCTTTTATTGGTATTTGTGAAAAACTTAGCCAACGGAATTCCTTTAAACTTGGCTTGAAAGTGAACTTAGCTTGAGCTTGAAGATCTCATACTTAGAATTTTTCAACAAAGTCACCTTTATGGGAGGCCACACGGGTCCTGTATTGTCATATAGGTCGTGACACTACTCATATCCCTCTCCTCAGAAAATTTCCACGATCAAGTTATGGGACGTTGATTCTATACTTAGAAAAATTTCACTCTAAAAACCTTTCGGGTGGCCACACAGGCCGTGACACCCCCACACAAGCTGTGAACTTGGCCGTGTGACCATACTTGGTCTTAAAATTATGGGATCTCAAGCAAAGGCCTCTACATAGCTCACCACATGGTCTGTGAAGTGTCACACGGACTGTGAGGGGTCAAGGTGTAGTGTGCCTTAGTTTAAAACACCACCTTGAAGGGCCAAACATCCTCCAAAGACCAAGGACCACTCCATGGAGGCTCTACACGGACCTTGTGACCTCACACAAACCGTGAGGGCTCCGATGAAGCATCACCTTGGTCCAAAACTTTTCTGAAATTAAATTTTCATGCTCCTTTGAGGTCGTACAAAGTACAAGTCCTTACAGTGTTCTTCTAGTGATTTGGGGTATAAGAATTAACCAGTTCATGTGATACATTATTATTGTCCGATCAAAAATAATGGTTACAAACAACTTAGCCTACCCATAGAGATTATATGATACTATGTTTAATGTATCGTTTGAGTTCTAACTAATTTCCCATTTCCCCTTATTCTTTGCTCCCTTGCTTGACATGAAATCCTTACCCTAGTTCTTTAGTTGTAGTTTGTAGCTTAATCTCTCTCCTTTGTTGATAACTGTTGTGTTTATCTCGTAGTCCTTATTCATTTCAATCGTCCCCATATTATTCCCTATAGGATTCGACCCCGACTCTTAGTTAGATTAATATGTTGCTAACGATTGTCCATATCTCTAAAAGGAAAGTAGAACATTATCAGTGTGAGCGACACTTAGGATCACGGGTGACCAAAATAGACCTTTAGTATTGACATGCTACTAATGAATAAATTGAATATTCTGTGTAAAGCTAAAACTAAAATAAAATTAATTGGGTAACATCATCTATGTATAGCTGAATAAAATGACTAAAAATCTATGAAAAACTAAATACTTAATGTATGAATATAAGCCTAAAAAATGTTGAGACATGGCCTTAAGCTACTTCAAAGCATATAATCTCTAAGATAAAACCCTAACTACTGACTAGTCCATCAAGTCCCCTCATTTTGGAGGAGGACTACTCAAATGCTATGAGCTAGTATGAAAATGAACACCTAAATCTACATTATAATTGGATGTAGCAAAGAGAAAAATATATGGTCAGTACTTAAAATGTACAAGGAGTAAGGTCACACTAAATTTAACCGATTCAGGTAAAAATATACAATAAAAACTTGTGAGTTACTAATAATCATAAATAGAATGAAATAAATGAAAGATGTCTTAAATTAGGACGATCATTTGAGAATCTACTTTCTAATCTCTAAAAGTAATTTTTTCTCGCTCTGAAGTGAAACATATCTAAACTATTATATCTGAAAGATCATGATGATAATTCAATGTATAGAAATAATAGTACTCCCTTCATTTAAAAAAGAATGACCTAGTTTGACTTGGTACGGAGTTTAAGAAAATTTTAAAAAAAAATTTAATCTTGTGGTTCTAAATTAAATTTATGTCGAATGTATCAAAATGTCCTTTAATCTTGTGGCCTTAAATATATCACATGAAAAGTTAAAATCAGAGTGTTGCCAAAAATGAAAAGGGGTCATTCTTTTTTAAATAAATTAAAAAGAAAAATAGGTCATTCTTTGTCAAACGTAGGCAGAAATATTTTTACTAAAGAGTTCTTATAACCAACGTACATAATATACTTATAATTCTAGTTGGAAGGATTGGATCATATCTTGATATAGTATACAACTTGTCTGTCTAATATGATCAACTAACTAATCCTTTTGATCTAAAGGTGTAAACCTAAACAGGTGGAAGACTATTATGCTATGGTAGTAATGTAGTTTTGGGGCTTGGGTTATTTAGAACTATTATCCATTTGATGCTGAATAGTCTTAAAATTATAATACTATTTAATCATAATAGATAAACAAATATCTGGAAAAAATAAAGTATGATAAATTACTCTTTTATTAAAGTTTTAAAATTGGAACTAGGCATGCTAAATTTTTGGGATCATATATTCAAACATGTGCCAATTTACTTAAATAGATTAAACCATATCAAATCATACTAAACTTCTACTCAAACCTGAAGATTAGGAAACACTTTTGAAAGCAATGATTATTTCATATGTCCTCCAATCTCAAACCTTCTACATGCTAGTTGCTATATATTGTCCTGCCTAGGGGCATTTTGAAACAAGTTGAGATATACCTTTCCAATTTCTTTTGGGGCGAAAAGGAAAGTTAAAAAAAACTATCATTGAATGCTTGGAAGGAGCTTAGTTATCCACAATCAGAAGGAGAAACTAATTTTAAGAAATTGAAAGATATTAGTGAGGCTTTTGCTTATAAAAGATGGTAGAGACTTAGAGTTGAAAATAATCTTTGGATTAGATTCTTGAAGGATAAATACTCCCTAGATCTAATTCTGTATCGAAGGTCGCAGTCCCAAAAAATTCAAGTATCTGGAGAAATCTTTTAGCTACTAGTAACAAGATAGAGCAACAATCACTTGGAATATTCAAGATGGAAGTGCCGATTTTTGGTGGGATTCCTAGATTCTTTCTGGGCCTATTTACAGAAACAATAACATGCAAAAGAAGCCTATCAAAACAAAATAAGGGAGTTTTTCAACTTAATAGTTGGAACCTAGAAAAGTGATAAAATAAGATCAATCAAGATTGGTACAACTGGCTTATCCATCTATTGGGTGAGACTACTCCTACATATTCGAATTTTCTGTTGGATCTGCTAACATAAAGGATCAAGCCATCTGGACTCCAAACCCCCAAGGTAAGTTCTCTTGTTCTTCTGCATATTTTCTGTTAAGACGTAAAAGAGGACTCTGCCCTTTGTATGCCAAAGGCCTTCCTTTCAAAATTTCTTTTAATGCTTGGAGAGTTTTAAAAAGGAAGCTCCCTTTTGATGACACTATCCATAAGTTGGGGATTAATATAAATACTGATTGCATATGTTATAGATTCCTAAATATGATACTTTAAATTATTTTTTTCGATGAGTGATCTAGTTATTCATATTTGGAATTCTTTTCTATAACCCTTTGCTTTAATACAAGAGGTAGAAACCCCCTGTCTATAATTAATCAATGGTGGAATATTCATGCTAAGAATCAGGTTCATAAGTTATTGTTTTACATCACTCCTATAATTATCTTGTGGGAACTATGGAAGGCCAGATGCGCAAAAAAATATGAAAATAATAACATCTCCAGGTACAAAATCTAGCAACAAGTTCTCATGCAGGTCAAGACTTCACTAGGACATAGTTTCAGCATCATGGAGGAGAGTTGGAATTGACATAATGTGTGCCAAGTTACAGAGAACTATAAACCTCAGCACACAAGCACTAAAGTGATGTGGGAGAAACCACAGGGAAACGAATGGAAACTAAACACTAACGGGAGCTTCAATTAAGAAGAGGGAAAAGCAAGAGCGAGGGGTATTGTTAGGAAACGAAATGGAGACATGGTGATGGCATTTGCAATATTGGTACCTTTCTATACTAACAACTACTCAGAAGTAAAAGCAGCCATACATGGAGTCAAGTGGTATATATCCAGAAATCCATACAAGTTGATCCTTAAATTAGACTCTCTCATGGTTGTGAATATGATTTTAGACAAGTGCAAGATCCCATGGAAGCTATAAAGAGACGTTACTACAATACAACAGTTGGTACAACAGAAAAACGTACAGATTCTCCATTGCTTTAGAGAGGGAACTGAAGTCATCGATCTCTTATCCAAGCATGCACACAATCTTAACAACATTGTCATTTTTCTTGAAAAGAGTAAGCTATCAACAGAAATTAGAGGTTCCATCAAAATAGACAGAATGCAAATCCTTGCACTCAGAATTAGATCCAAAAAACACTTAGGATGGCACTTCGAACCACCTTAATTCTTTGTTGATACATTAGGCTAATCTTTCAATAGAAAAGGGTGTAGCCTCTTTTGCATTTGCTTTGATGTGCTCTGAAAAAGAACAGAAGTGTATTTTGGTTCCATCATGGATAATAAAATTCGATCAGTTATTTGAAAAAAATATTCACTTTGTGGATGAATATATATATATATATATATATATATAACATAAAAAGGAAAAAACTAAATCTCAAGAAATGTAATAATTGGGTATGAACTCTATTTTACAAAATTATAAAAATTATTTATAAGATATGAAGTTTTGAACATGACAATTATGAAAGAAAGTCTTTATTTAAATCGTACAAATTAATCCTGATAGAATAATAACTTGGGAGGAAATGCTATTGATGGACCTGCTTGAACAAAACCGTATTATTGACTTACTTTAGGGAACTTGCTCTTAACTTGGGTTGGAGAGAAATAAAAGAATTAACTTAGGATATTTAAAACATAAAAGAGTTGGATAATAGGTCAAGAATAATCAAAACTACCTTGGAAACACATTTGAAAAATCTAAAAATAGTGTCCCATGACCCATGGGTTAGCTCACGATTTGTAGAACAATTCATGACCTTTGAGTGGGTATTCCACACACTAGATCAATCTCATGACCTATGGGCTATTTCTCGGTCCAGGAGTTGCAACAATCCTACCTCTTTCTTACCTTCAGTCTTGCCCACTTAACAAATATGATAAGTCTTCGTATATGCTTCAATAGTATCTTCCATCTTAGTTCAGAAATACACACACGACAATAGAGCCATCATCTTTTCCAGACTTGGATGACCAGCCCATGTAGTGTCATGTGCCTCTTTCATCAAGTCTTTGAAGGGGGATCTTGGCAAACTAGAACATCTCTACTAAAAGGATCATAGTATTTTTTCTAGAGTCGAATTTATAAATGATTGGTGGTGTTAGAAAGAACACTCAAAGACTTTTGGTTCACTAAGTTATAAGACATATAATTTTCATATTTTGAGAGATTTGATCATTTGAAATTGACCAAAGTAAAAACTTATATAGCATGCATCTCACCAATAAAGAAGCTTTTAACTTAATTTTGGACTTGGGGTTTCTTGTGACCATAATTTATATCTAAAGTTACCACAGTACTAGGGAATTGACCTTAATTGACTCCTATGTACAGTTGGAAATAATCAAATTTGGACCTATACACATGTGAAAGATCATTCGAATCTTAGCTTAAAATTTGTAGGGTATTATATTTTGTTAGCTGTAGTGGTAGGGTAATTGCTTGCTTGTTCTTCTTGTGACACTTAGTTGGTTATTTCATCCATTTAAAGAAAAGTATCTAGCTTGACTTTACACAGAATTTAAGAAAATAAAGAAATTTTTTTATTTTGTAGTCTTAAATTAAAGTTATGTTAAATATATCAAAACACTCTTTAATTTTATGACCTCAAATATGTCATGTGAAAAATTGAAAATAAAGTACTGGCAAAAAAAGAAAGGAATTATTCTTTTTTAAATAAGCTAAAAATGAAAGGAGATCATTCTTATTGAAATGGAGAGAGTATTACTTTGGTGACAAGTCACCCTCTTTGGCAATATGCTAAATACTTGTCTCCATTGTGTCATTCTTCTCTTTCTCCCTTCTATCTTCCTTTCTATTGATTCTTCCTTCTTTTCCTGATTTAACTTATGGTAGATCAATTCCTTGTTTCAACTATTTTCTAAAAGAGTATTCTTACCCATTTCATTTCTAAGTCTAGTTTGTTTGTTTTTTCTAGATTCTGATTTCTGATCATTGATTTGCTTCTTGTCTTTACCATTCTTATACATTGTATTGGCCTGATTTTTACTTTTTCCTACTTTTTATTCTTTGTTCTTGTACTTTTACCTCCTTTTGCATTCTGTAGTATGCTACCGTCTTCTCCCCGGCCCGTGATACTGTTTCCCCCTCGTATATCCATTCTTTTGTCTTTGCATAGTTAACTATGTGTCATTGGCTTTGTTTCCTTCGTTCTCCTGATTTTTTGTATGTCCTTCATTAGTGACTTTGTATGTGGTTGTGTTTTTCTCCTTTGATTCTCCTTTTTCTAGTTATCCTCATGTTTTCTACCTTCTTCCTCATCCTTAATTACAGTATAATTTTAGGTGACTTACGTACGTAGCAACCAATCTCATTGTGTTCTTGTAGTTTCTACCTCCTATGGCAATATTTAGGTACAGAATCAAAACCGATTTTACCTATATTATATAATTGATTTCTCCATTGCTTTTCTTCTTCATGCTGAAATTGACTTGTAAAGGTTACCCTATTGCTGAGGCTAAAGATAAGTTTGTTTCTTTTTCCAAATAAATTTGGTGGTAGGTACAGGAATAATACCCATGCAATTGTTGTTTATCAAATAATAGATGCATTTCAACCCGTTATAATCTATTATAACCCGCTTAAATTTGACTCAACCAATCCAATTGTCACCCCTAGTTTATACCTCTGAACATTGTCACACCTCAAGCTTTTAAACCATGAACTTAACCTACCACACCAAACCCCAATGTCATTCAAAAGAGAATGAAAAAACAAATTAACAAACATTACTACCCGTGAGGCTATTCATCTATTATAATCTGTACAATCTCAAAGACCACGATTTCTACAGAACATAATGTACAGCATGATGTTGCACACATGCACGATTTCAAGCGTGGAAGAAAACAAGCTAAGAGCTAGCACAATATAATACCAAGCAAATTGCAATGTCTCGAATGACTGCAAGTCACATCCTTATTTGGAGAAGTAGGTTTTGGGAGAGAGGAGACGACGAGGAGAAAGCATGCCCATAAATCTTGGTGAGGCAATTGCATCGATAGTTCGATTGCTTGATACACCAAAGTCCTCTCTATCATCTCTAGGTATATTGGCACCACTAAAGGTGCTACATCTTGCTAGCTTTCCAAACCAAGACTTCTTCTTAGGGGACTTGTCATGCATTCCATTAATCTTTTCGCACAAGTATTGCTTAACTGCATGTATCCCTCTCTCCACCACGTCCGTTGGGGGAGAAATGAGGATGTTGCCTTCTACACTCAGCTTCTGGAGATTTTTCAGGCATCCTATCGAATCTGGTAACTCCGTAATCTTGTTGTAACTAACATCTAGTTCATGCAGGGAAATGAGAAACCCTACTGAATAGGGCAACTTTGTGAGGTACTGGAAATTTTGGCTAACGTTGAGGATTTCAAGGTTGATTAGGTTCTCGAGATCATCAGGGAGAGACCTAAGACAGTTTAGCCTTGCATCTAACACGCGAAGGTTGGTCAAGTGGGAGGTGGAATATGGAAGGTAGACTATTTTATTTGAATTTATGCAGAGCTTCTTGAGATTTATGAGCTCAAATCCAATGGTGTCGGGCAAATGAGTAAGCATATTGAAGTTGGCATTCAACTCTTCCAACGATCTGCAAGTAGGAAGAAAATATTGTAATTATGTGTATTTATAACCAACACTCTATACAAAAGTCGATAAACGCTTTAAGAGACTCTAGATGCAATAATATTAACGTAGTTGTCCCTCACTATATTCATTGCCAGTAAATGTCTCTTTTGTTTTGTTGTAGCGATAATGTTATGAATTAGAAGTGACTAGATGAGTAATAACCTGCAATTCTCAATAGTTTTAGGGAGTGACACAAGGAGATTCCCAGAGATATTGAGAAGTTTGAGCTTTGATAAGCAACCTATGGAGTTAGGAATAGACTTGAGCTGATTTGAATGCATATCTAACTCCACCAAGTTAAGTAGTCTTGCTGTTAAGGACTCTGGTATAATCTGTCAAACATTCAACAAAAACAACACTAAGTCATGGTCGTAATAATATTTCAAGGTTGATTTTCTGAATATTTGTCCTTTTTAAAATTTAATAGAACCGTAACAAAGAAAAATTGCAAGTATATCTACTCAATTCATTTATAATTTTAAAAAGTTGCTCACCGCGAGTTTTCTTTTTCCACAATCTCTCCTCCCTCTTTCTCTCTCGCTGGTTTTGTGACACGTTCTTCTTTCTCTATCAATTTGTTAGACCAAGTTGCAGCAACCCGTGTTTTACTAATGCATCTACAAAAAGATGAAACTCTAGTTGCTTCAGCCTCCATGGGTTTTCTAGGATAAAGATGATAGTTTATGAAGATGGCGGAGAATGATTGTTGAGAGGGCGATCCAGGTTGGCGTAGTTGCATTTTTGTTTTATGACAGACGAGTGGACAACTTGGAAGAGATACATATATATATGTATAACAGAGGAGTAGACAAAGTTGAAGAGATATAAATTGTCATACAAGTTTTCATGCCTTGCTTCACCCGGAAAATACTCACGTACCAATAGATAGACTATCACAAATAATTAATTCATAACAATAATATCATTTTAATTTTTTTATGGGGTGGGGGTAGGGGGTGGTACAGTGGAGGTGAGGGGTGGGGGTAAAAATTTTA
>JAOTQJ010000011.1:6387470-6403864 GCA_025642045.1 Solanum sejunctum | reverse complement strand
TATTGGATATTATCAACAAACCAATAATTTGATCTTCTTTGTATAAATCTAAACTCTATACACTAAATTATTTATTATATAAGTTGAGAATACATGTATAATAAATTAATTTATTTAATATAATACTTTATTGAATTGAATAAATAAATAAATAAATAAATAATTATTATATCTAAAAGCATATGACATTTGTTCATTGCTTCTATCGACACTGGAGCTAGAATTTTATCCTTTGTCGTTCTCAAGAATCGACTCTTCCAG
Source organism: Solanum sejunctum (assembly GCA_025642045.1). Taxonomy (NCBI): domain Eukaryota; kingdom Viridiplantae; phylum Streptophyta; class Magnoliopsida; order Solanales; family Solanaceae; genus Solanum; species Solanum sejunctum. The sequence goes on along the minus strand of JAOTQJ010000011.1, from coordinate 6,403,603 downwards.
TTAAAGGCTACGGGCATAAGCTTGACATGGTGTTTGACTGCAAGGTGTTCGATATAGTGCCGAAGAGGGATATTTTTGCAGCATTTCCTGGCCCTCATACAACTACTGGTTCACTTCCACATTTGCAATTGGTTTGACACTTGACAGGTTTTCTGGGCTTACTTTGATAGGGTAAATACCGATGTGTATTCAGTCAACCGGGTTCTGCTTTTCGGTCATTCGAATGGCTTTCCACTTCGGAGTTGTTGATGATGCTTCAGATGTATGTGATGACCACTACACACAAGGTGTTTGTTGATATGTCGGTCAGGTATAACTATGCACACTCTTTCAATCTTGACTCAACCAGACCGTACACTGAATTTGGGAGTGACATTATGATTATGGATACAACCACATTGCTCCATAAGTACAAATGCTTAGAACTCCCATTTGATCCCACTGTATATGTCACACATGATGTTACCAATTTCCTCCGTGACGTGTAAAGATAGGAGTGTTACACATATAGAATCTCTTTGCATATCTTCTGACCATGTTGCCGGGTTGTCTCTCCCGATGCATTAGAGAAGCATATTGATGGATATGACTTCTTGCGGTATTTCTATTTTTGCAACTTTAAGCAACCATACACTCTTCCTCACATGGAGACAATAGTTTTATTGTGCTTGGATTGTTGGAGCAGCTAAATACCACTGGTGAGGTGCCTGTTTATTAATGGCATAAATCTAATATCAAGATCAATATAACAAGATGTGGTAACGAAGAGACCATTGGCCTGGGCTTATCGTCTTTTTTGTTGACCAACTATTGCATGCTGTTGTGAAAAAGCAACAACAACATACCCACTAAAATCCCAATGTGCAGAAACAGTATTTGGACGCTTGGGGAAACCCGAATGGTCGTGTAGCAAGATATAAATCAGAGAGTTGGTGTAAACATGAAGTCTGGTATAAGCTTTATCTGTCATGTTCTTAATGATGGCCCTCAAACTGAGAAATGGGACGGTAGTATTTTTGGGCCAGCTCCACCTACTGGTATTAACCAGTGGCTTCATTTGTCTAGTGGTCATTCAATTGTTAAATGGGTTGACAACTGCTCAATAGTAGTTTTATGGATCATCTTTGAGGTTTGTATTCGACTCTTTTGTGGGTTAATGTAATACATATCTAGTTACAACCATTTTAAAAAGGAGCGGCCACATCTTTTCTGATGACAAGGTTAGCATGAAACCTGGTTGGTTCAAGCAATTTAATCTCAAATTTCCAATTCACAAGTTTGACCACTATTGGATCCAAGATGGAATGACGCTTGAGGTGCTTGAGAAAAAGGCAATTTTATGTGAAAAGATTGCTCCTGAGGTTGAAAAGCAAAAGATTTTATTGGCGAACAAAACAAAAGAGCAACAATACCATAATTACGCAAACAAATGCTTTATTAGCAACAAGTCGACCAGCTCGAAAATTTCCATTTGCCTATCTGTGATCAAATGTTACTGTTAGACAGTGCAAACACCACGAGACACACTATTATTGGGAGTTATAATAGCTTCAAGGGAAGTCATGCAGAAGGCCTCGACTATTGAGCATATTGACAAAATAATTGTTGCAATCTGCGAGCAGATGGAGATTATGAGCATGCTACAGGAAGCAATCTGCTCGCACACTTGTGCAGCTGCTGGTTTTGTCGAAAGCGAGCTGCAGACAAGAATAACAAAAAGGAAGGCACAAATAACATGTTGAAAATTATGTTGTCCAAAAATTGCTCCAAATGTATTCTATGAAATGCAAAGGAAAGGTAAGTCTCCTTCTGCTTTCACTTTGTCTCAAGTGATACAAGCAATATGTATAGTCAATGAGGTAGACTCTGCTAGTTCACTTCTTAGTTACTAGTTTGGAGTAATTGTAATGATAAACTCTTATATTTGTACATGCAATTCCAATTATCCATTTCAATACAATATGGAATCATTAGTGAGTTGGGTCCAAATATTAATTCATGTTGAGTCTAGCTCAAAAGAATCAACAACAACAGAGACCTAGAGCTTGCACGAGAGATATTATCATCATTCAACTCGACAAAAGACAGGGGAAATAGATATATCCTCATCTTTTCTTGTGTTCTTCCTCTAGTCTCTCACGATGGTTCACTATAGCTATATTTCAGAGATGTAACATACTAGTAGCTTTGTAAAGATAGACATTTACCTTTAAAATCACACACACAGAAAAGATGAGGAAATTAGATGGAGTCATAACATTGAACAAGTAGTGTAATAGAGGAGCACCAAAACGCTAAGCAGCACTTATAGCAAAATATAGCAGTAGCAGCGGAAAATAAACACAAAAGCAAACAAGCAAGAAGTTAAATCATGTGAGAATTGCTTGGAGAGCATGGATTGCTAGCTTTGCCTGTTCCTCCATCACTTGTATCTCCGACAAATACTGGCGAGCTTTACCAATCTTTAAGCTTTGCGACTTCTCCAGCATTTCTTCCCTGTCCTTGTCGCTGATTAACTGACCTGGATTTCTTCTGAACCAATCCTCTAAGTCAGCAGCACTACCTTCACGTAAAACTAAATCTGAACCCTCAACCTTAGCCTTAGCCTTCACCTGTTCTCCCCAAATTCTCTTGGACAGTTTGAATAACTTCTCCTCATGAGGTTTCAGAAAGCTCCTTTTCTCAACGTTTCTCTTGTATTTCTTTCTCAACCTAGTCAGCTTGTGTTGTAACTGAGTTTTCGTCGTCTTTTCTTGCAATCTGCCCTTGACAAAATTAAGGAATGCATCATAATCTGTTGAAGGTCTGGAGGGATAGTTGAGATAGGCTTCAAGAATAGCTATCTCCTCCTCTTCACTCCATACTCTCTGAAAGCCGACATTTTCCATTTTCTGCTTTTTTGTTGGGTTGTAATCAGAATCATCACTCTCAATTGAAGGCCTCCACTCTTTGTCCGAATCGTGACATTTCGATTTTTGCTTTTTGGATAAATTTACAGAAGCCATGTTTTAATTTTTATTTGCAAGTTTGGCACTTAAATACTAATATCATATCGGTTGAGCTTCCCAGGGATTTCCTTGAAAATATCATATCGGTTGAGTTTCCCGGGGATTTCTTTGAAAATATCATATCGATTGAGCTTCCTAGGGATTTCCTTGAAAAGATCATTGGATATTTAATAGAGAGAGAGTTGTCATTTGGTGGAATTGGCTCCACACCAAATTGGTTAGCATATAGCCAATTTGTTTCACTTTTCTTTCAAAAGATTTCGTTTAATCATATCGATAGTACTTCTATCCCTTAATTCAGTAATAGTTGTTCAATATTTAGCTTGACACAAAAATTAAAAAATAATAAGTGAAAAAAATAATTTTATTAAATTACCTTTTAAATATAATGAATACAATGTCTTGAAAAATATAATAAAAAATGACTATGATTAATAATAAAAACTAAATTAGAAACTAAGTGTAAAATTATCAATTGATTTTATAAAGTGGACAAGTATTATTGAACATCTATTTTTAGTATAGTGTATAACTATTGTTGGCGAAAGGAGTATTAACTTAATCTTTGACTCTTTTTTCATTATTCAAAATAATTGAAAATTGTTAAAAGTTCAGATGAATGTTTAAAATTTTTTTCATAGTTGTCTTTTCATTTAATGAACTTTTATATTTTTTAGAAGATAAATTATACTATTTTCATAGCTACATTTATGATTTTATAAAAAGTAACAGTAAAAAGGAATAACGCTAAATAACCACAAAAATTTGGCCCAAAAAATGGCCACAAAAGTTAAAAAGACTATACTAACCTTCCCTTCTAAAAATAAAATTAAATCTTTACTATTCAAAATGAGATTAAAAAAAAAGTTTAAAAGATACCTTTGTCATTAATACTTTTTATTTTGTAATTATTATATCCCAAGAAGAGGATAACTTATCTCGGTACTATTTATTAGTCCTGTGATAAATTATCTCGAGTTTGTCAATCAAACATTAATTTAAGACCCATTATATTTTTATCTCAAAATTAAATTCATTAATCCTTCACATTAAATGATCCATAAAAGTAAGTGAAACACAATTTTAAATGTTAAGGAGTTAAAATTATCATTAATTGGAAGAAGCAATTATTTAATTAACTTTATAACGTGAGATCCATTATTTAGTTCTCCCAATCCATCATTTTTTCTTTAGTCTTTTTCTTTTCTTTTTTTATTTTTTTCATCACATTTTAAAACTAATGCTATTAAATATATAAATCATGTTTTTAAAAATGCTTTTAGATATAATTCAAGACAGGTAATTCAATTTTAAATCTATCACATAAATATTTTAATGTTATTATTATTATATAAAGAGTAAACCTATTATAAGATTATTACACAAAAAACTTTTTTAAAAGCCTAAAAGTCATTTAAAATTAAAATTTATCATACAAATTTCTATTTAATTTTTTTTATCACATAAAAATTATTCAACTTTTACTAAATTAACTAAAAATAAATTTCTCATGAATCTTATATTTTATAGCTAAAATATGGTATAGCGTTCCAAAATAGGTAATCATTCCATTCATTTCTCGTTCATGATGCTTTGGAATTTTAGGTTTGACTATTACTATTGCTTTGTTTAGTTATTTAACATTAAATAGTATTATTAGAAATGGTAATAAACTCTCTTAATTTGAGAAATGACCAAGGAAATTGAAACGTCTATTTTTATAGTAGGGTTAGGTAAAATGAACAAGCAAAACATATCCAAGATAATATATTAAAGAATTTCTTAATATTTTACTTCACAGTATAAAATTTATTGGTGTATATGATATCATATTTGCTTTTATTAATTTGATTTTTCCTATGTAATTTCGAGCACTATAAATAATATTGAAGAAAATATGATATGGTTATTTTTTTCCTTATTAACGTACTCATTTATATATTAAATTTCATACACACCTTTTAAAAATAAATAAAAATATTTTTAATTTGATAAAAATTAAATATGGAATACTTTTGTGTGATGAAAGAATAAAATTTATTTTTGTGTAATAAATTTTAAAGTTAAATGACTTTTTTATATAACAAAACTAAAAAATAATTTTATGTGTAATAAATTCAAAGTTTGATGATGGTTGATAAAATATCCATTTCTTTAATTTTACTATTCAACTTTTCAATTCTTTTAATTATCTCAGAATGTTTTCTCAAATTATGAAAACAAAAAATTAAATAAATTAAGAATTGACTAATTATTAAAAAAAATACTTGCTGAATTTCATACTATTTTAATTTTTCAAAAAATAAGGTTTAGGAAGAGAAAAGTTGGTAAGGAAAAATTAACAACAAAATCTTTTAATTACTTGAAAAGTGAGAAGTACTTCAGTCTATTTAATTTGACAATAAAAGGATGCCTTCGTATAAGAATATAAATTATTTAAAATACAAATATTATATTTATATAAATATACTTTGCTTCATTTACTTAGGATTTTCATTCTATTAAGTTTGAATGTTTTTAGAAAAATAGGAACAAACATTATTGAAAAATGTAAATGTGTTTTGTGTAATTAGGAATTGGCTTCACACCAGATTGATTAATATATAGCCAGTTTGTTTCGTTTTTCCTTCAAAAAAATTTGGTTTAAACATAGCGATAGTACTTTCTCTCTTCCTCAATCTAATAATAATAATAGTTATTTACTATTTAGCTTGACACAAAAATTAAAAATTAATAAATAATAAAAATAATTTTATTAAATTATCTTTGTAATATAATGTCTTGAAAATAGAAAAATGACTCTGATTAATAATAAAAACTAAATTAAAAATTAAGTGTAAAATGGTCATTTGATTTTATAAAGTGAATAAATATTATTGAGACATTTATTTTTAGTATAGTGTATAACTATTGTTGGGCGAAAGGAGTATTAACTTAATCTTTAACTCTCTTTTCATTGTTCAAAGTTCAGAAGATGAATATTTGAATTTTTTTTATATTTATCTTTTCATTTAATGAAGTTTTATATGTTTTAGAAGATAAATTATACTATTTGCATAGCTATATTTAGAATTTCACAAAGAAAAATAATGAAAAAGAGTAATGCTAAATGAGCACAAAAATTTGGCCCAAAAAATGGCCACAGAAGTTAAAAAGACTATACTAACCTTTCCTTCTAAAAATAAAATTAAATCTTTACTATTCAAAGTGAGATTAAAAAAAAGTTTAAAAGGGTACTTTTGTCATTAATATTTTTTTATCCTGAGATAAGTAATCTCGAGATTATTATACCTTCAAGAAAAGAAATAATTTATTCCGGTACTGTTTATTAGTCTCGGGATAAATTATCTCAAGTTTGTCAACCAAATATTAATTTAAGGCTCGCTATATTTTTATCTCGGGATTAAATCTATTAATCCTTCACACCAAACAACCCGTAAAAATAAGTGAAATACAATTTTAAATGTTAAGGAGTTAAAATTATCATTAATTGGATGAAGCAATTATTTAATCAACTTTATAATGTGAGATCCATTATTTAGTTCTCCCAATCCATCCTTTTCTCTTTATTCTTTTTCTTTTCTTCTTTAATTTTTTCATCACATTTTAAAACTAATTTTATTAAATATATAAATCATGTTTTTTAAAAATATTTTTAGATATAATTCAAGAGAGGTAATTCAATTTTAAATCTATCACATAAATATTTTAATGTTATTATTATATAAAGAGTAAACCTATTCGAAGATTATTACACAAAATACTTTTTTTAAAGCCTAAAAGTCATTTAAAATTAAAATTTATCGTGCAAAGTTCTATTTAATTTTATTTTTTTATCACATAAAAATTATTCAACTTTGACTAAATCAACTAAAAATAAAATTTTCATGAATCTTATATTTTATAGCCAAAATATGGATGCTTTGGAATTTTAGGGTTGACTATTACCATTACTTTGTTTAGTTATTTAACATTAAATTGTATATTAAAAATGGTAATAAACTCCCTTAATTTGAGAAAATGACCAAGTAAATTGAACCATCTATTTTTATAGTAGGGGTTAGGTAAAATGAACAAAAAAAAAATATTATATGACAATAAAATTCGCGTTACAAAAAATAATATTCAAGGAACAAAAAATATTGCAATAATTATTATATTTTATTTCAAGGATTGAGTTCTACAATCTCTATGAATCATCTGATTTGTCTTTTCAAATATAAATTCAAGAACTCGTTAGCTTGATCTTGAACCTTAAAAAATGTGATGGATTTGATCTTGACTTGCATTTGAATTCAAGGGCTTTTGGGCTTGTTCTTTACTCCGGTGGTCTTGATCTTGATGTGTTCTTGAACTTGAATGGTTGATTTCTTGAAGTCTGTTGCTTGTAGAGAAATTTGGCATTTTGATCCACAAGCTTTCTCTTGCTTCTTGTTAGAATTCTTGATGTCAATTCGGAATTATGAGGACCACTATATATAATTATAGAATGGAGGAGCCATGATGGAAACAGACTTTCTTCTGGTTAATCAGATTTAAGGTGACATGGCGCAGGAAAAATGATTAGAATAGGTCTAGTGACATGACGATATTTGATTGGTTGAAACACATCACTTGTACATATGGTACATTTTTATTGGTCTTTAATTGAGATAGGAATGTCATTCATCTTTGACATATGGTGCGGTTCTATTGTCTTCTTTATTTGACTTGCCATATCATGTTATCTGATACATGACATCTTTGAATTTAATATAATTTGAATCATATTATAAATTTTATATTTTAATAAAGTTTATATTATTACAAGTGCCCCCTACTTCAAATCTTGTCGAGACACTTTCTTTGAAGATTAGGCTTGAAGTGTTAATTTGAAACCTTAATTTATTTATTTTAAAAGGATCAATAAATGTTATGGACACATTATTTTCTTTATTTGAACATTGTATGACATACATATCCTTGAGAGCATATTTTTAATTTTATAAATGTATGTATCATGTTGCCACGTGAACATATGAAGGAACTTCAATCGTCCTTTTTTGGACTAGAATGCAATATTGCCACATGAGCATGTTGATAACATCCAGAAACAACAATTGTCATTTTTGGATTAGAATACATTTATTCATGCATTTCATGGACTAGAATACATTTATTCATGCACGTCAAAAAATTTTTTCTATATCCTTGTTGAAGTGAAGAGTCCCTCTGCCGCCGCATGTTTTTTTACCAAATATTTCGATGACTCATGTGCAAATTTGTCTAGGATTAGGGTGCATTTTCCCTCAAACCTTATTTTGTATAAATAGCTTCCGTGACTCTTGCCCAAGTTGGAGAATTACGTGGCAGATCTGTGTTATTTACGGAGAATTTTTTTTGTCTTTAATATAATATTATTATCCAATTAGGAGGAGGATTATGGTAAAAAAAGTAGCACTTTTATTTTAATTCTAATAGAATTAGAAAAGTGTTAGCCATACAAACTATGTTTTTCAAATTCTATTAGGAGCCAAATTGTATAGACTCAGTTCATGTTAGACACTAATTGTAGTAGTCCTATAAATATATGCCAGATTATAATTCTTGGGCATAAATTGATTTGACGTGGAGGCTGCTATTTTCTCCTTGACATTGTACAAAAGATTTTCGTGCTAGGTAATTTCTTTTTTCATGTGTTCTCTTGTTGGCCTCCCCCCTTTCTCTTCTTCTATCCTTTCGTAGGACCATGAATTTTTTTCTTCGATATCATATAATGGAGAGATTCATTATATCACAAGAATATGGTTTTAAGGTATGTTGGACGGATCCGCATCGCGCTATCTTAAGAAAGGTAACTTTATGATAATTCTGATCGCCTTAAGAATAGGGTAACTTTATGGTACTTCTTATTGCGCAAAGAAATGGATACTCATTCCTTCCTTAAGAATAAGATAACTTTATGATAATTCTTATCACGCAAAGTAATGAATACGCATTCCTGCATTAAGAATAACAAAGAGCTTTTCTTGACAAGATTATATTTGTATATATTTTCTTGTCGTTTTGTGCTTAAGTTTGTCACTAATGAGTTCTTCTATTCCTTGTAGTTTGAAAATATGGTGATTTTCAAGCAATACATCTCTTTGTCCACCAAACTTAAGTATCTTGTAGTCGAAACTTGAAATGAGGTAGAGCAAACCAGGTTCTTGACTCAAACTCCATTAACTGGTCGATCTTCGAGTCTGTGGCCTTCTTTAAAAAACCAACTTCATATGGCCTAGAAGTCACTTGCACTTTTGCTTCTTAAGAGGTTTATCTAAAAGATTCGCATTCGGAAGCAGTTCATCGACAACACCAAAGAAAACGAATTGGCGAATTGGACATCAGTGAAAACTCACAATTCCAACAAGCTGCTGAAGTTATGGTCTCTTCAAGCACCAGATCATCATCATGCTAACATTGCAACTTTCCTTCTAAGTTTAAGTCGTCACATAATTAAAGGTGCGATTTGATAGGGAGACACTATCATAGTTGAGGGAGAGTATCGCCATATTTCAGGTTATTGGGAGTAGACTGAAGATGTAGTTGGCAGGTGTCAAGAAGTCTAGGGTATGGTACAAATTTGCGATTTATGCATCACTTTTCATTTATAATCGCAATTAAGATATTTTACGAGCATTCTATGAAGCTTGGTGCCCCAAAACAAACACGTTTTTTACATCTATTGGGGAATTGTCCATTTCTTATGGGATTTACATGTCCTTGAAGGCTTACCAATTTTGGGTTATCGTTATGAATAAGTTGTGCCCGTGGTCAAAGAACTTACTGAATTTGATGAAAAAAGGATAAAATATCTTCCTCAGACTTGTGAATATTTATTTATGGCCTTTTATCATCTTCGGGACACTAACCAGAGGGTATCTTTTAGTCAATGGATAGAGTTCTAGTGTAAGAGACCCTCAAGATATGGACCTGCTCCACTGATGCAAGAAGAGAAATCTTCTTCTCTTGAATTAACACATAATCCTAGTGGAGCTTTACCTGACACAAAGAGATAGTCACATATTGAAGAAAAGGTGTTCTCCGAGATCAGTATGAACTTTAACAAAAGAGATGAGACATATCTGGCATCCTTCTTATCTTTTTGGTTGTGTGCTTTTGTCCTTCCCAAAAGAAGGACATTACATTCGTCTTGGGACTTTCAAGATGGCAAGCTTGATGACGAGTGGGAAAATGGTCAGTCTCGCAATTCTAGTGTTGGTCAGTATCTATAATGGTTTGAATAAGAGCTCAAATGCATCCAACTTAATCAAATTATAGCCTGCTTCCCTATCTATTAGTTTATGGTTGCTTGCTCATTATTTCAAGGCTTATTTCGCATTTGCCAATGGGCACTTTGTTCCTACTATGGTAGTATATTTTAGAGAAGGTGCCGTAAGGTATTTTGATAAAAATGATGCAAGAAAATGTATCCATGGTGCAGAGAATATTGCTTGGTCCTCTACGATGCTGGATAAGAAGTACCCTTACTTTTATGTAGATAATGATAGTGCACCAGAGTTGGAAGCAAGCTACTTCATGAGTATCCGTTTCAATTATCTTCCCCTTAGATACAAAAATTCATTTATCATTGAGCCATACAACCCACACTGCTTCAGTCATCAATTTGGATTCTACCTGAATATTTCTGGTATTTTAAAGAATGACATTCTCAGTGTTTCTTTGGACAAGGGACTTATATTTTGGTGGATTTGCACTATGAGTTGATCTTCATCACGGGTAACTTTTCCCTTAATCATGCCTAATACAGGAGATTATTTTGGATCTGACTATCAGATTTGGTGGAAGAAGACTCATGGGAATTTCCTTAGTGATCATTTGCAGGGTTTGGTGAATGCTGCTGGACTAACTCTTGTTGTACACTTAGAGGGTTCAGACGAAATACATATATCAAAAGTACTCAATGCTAATGCGAACGATGCTCTTCCTTTGAGTGCCAAGGTGCCCTAGTAGCATAATAACGGAAAATCTTGACTTCCTCCAGTGGCACATAAAGAAAAGACATCTACTCAAGCCACTCGAGTTCCTACAAGGTTGCTTCAATATGAGAGTGAGAGTAGTAGTAGAGATCGTTGTTGGAAGAGAACAAGGGTATGTCTAGATAAAAATGCTACTATAATATGGTTGAATTACATGATGAGACAAATATCCCCTCGAGGACCATCACGACCCCTATTAAAGAGGTATGACTTAGACTTTCCTTATCGAGTATATCTTAGCTCCCTTTTTTCGATTATTCACCCTCTTCTCCTTTTTTTTTTAAATGCAGGCGAATAAAAGGTCAACTTCTATCTCTTGTGATGAGATCAAAGATACTTTGAAGTCTAATGTATGCGACCATCCAATGACTGTCATGTCCGTATTTGATGGAAAAAGAGTCTTCCTAGATGTTCTAATGAATTTCATCTCTTCTCTTTAGAATACTATTGGAAGGAAACTCTCTAGATGTGATGTGGATTCTGCTTCCTCTCTTAAAGATGAAATCTAACAAATTATCAAGGAGATAAAATGCAAGGATGTGAACGTCTCGCCTTTGATAAGGCTATTAGACTCTTTCTTTAAGTTTTTTACTTCATATGACCAAGCAAGATCAACCGTCCATGATATGGATGTGGAGATTGTAAGAAAGAGTTGTTTCTAGTAGTGGGAGAATGTCTTTCAAATGCCATGCTTGAGGAGTATGACAAGGTTAGAGTGATGTCCTTTTTCATCGGTCACTAGGTAACATGAAGAAAAAGATAAAGGGGTTATGCAAAAAGGTACAAGCTTTGGAATCCCTTTTAGCAACTGCCAAAAGAGGCCAAGCTAGCTACCGCACTTGAAGCTAAGGAATTCGATGCATGCTCTGACATAGATTCGTCCAATGGTTTGGAATAAAATAAAGAGCATCTAGAGGCTTTGTGTCAAGAACTGATTAACTATAATTTATGCTTAGATTATATTTATTTTCTTTTTTAAATCTTGTTTTGCTTATTTTATTTTCTTTAGAGTTAGATGATATGTTAGATAATTTATGATTTTAATATTTTTTTCCTTGTTTACATAATGCATCTTTATGGCCTCTTTTCTTTTATTGCATTCTCCCAAGTGAATTTGCTTTAGTTGCAAGCTTTAACACTCCAAACTTGACCCATAACTTATAGGCTAATAAGAATAACATAAGCTCTACTTGCAAACATTGCAAATATCACCTACTTGAATTTGCTTTGGTTTCCAGCTTTAACAATCCAAACTTGACCCATAACTTATAGGCCAATAAGAATAACATAAGCTATACTTGCAAACATTGCGAATATTAATGCTTCAACTTATAACATAAGTCTTAAGGACTTCCAAAGCTTGAACATTTTAACTTTCAGACTTGATGACTTTCTTTTGTTAGTTTGAAGGCATTTAAGAATCTAGAACTTCCACTAAAAGGCTTCAACTTACAACTTTGTAAAATTTGAAAAGATTTTGATTTTGTCCATATGCTTGATTTGGGATCAACCTGCAGGTTAGGGGGATTTAAACACTTGAACTCCCATACTTGGAGGATTTAAAGACTTCAACTTGCAAACTTAGAAGATTTGAAAGATTCGAGTCACGTATTTGGAGGATTTGAAGACTTTCAATATACTGTTAGTGAAGTTCTTATTTGATAGATGTTTGCCCCCCATCGAGTCACCGCCATTTGGTATGAGTCCAAAGTTTGATGAAAGGTACTCACAGCTTTAACACTCATGTAAGAGATCAAGTGCGGACATATGATTCTTTTTGACATTCATGCAACTGAACTTATAATATAATTCCAAGTGCCTATGTACCTCAATGAAGAGGATCAAGTCACAACATAGTTCTAAAAGAGTGAGAGTTTTTTATTTTTGTTTTTTCTTTTAAGGTGTGTCATACACAGTTTATACTCTTATGGGCCAGGAGTAACATGCAATCTATGCTTATACATCACTAAGCATCATCCCATTTCAAGGGTAGTACCTCTTGAGGAATTTTGCATTTTTGGGACCAACCCTTATGCCATCTGTATCGATAAGTTTGTAAGTGCCATTTGAATATACTTTTTGTACTATATATGGTCCATCCCATTTTGAGGTGAATTTTTTCCTAGACTTATGTGAAGTGATAATGGGTCTCCTTACTATGAGAACTTGGTCTCCGACTTGAAAGCATCTCCAGTGAACCTTTTTGTTAAAAGCACGAGATAGATGAGCTTGATAGCATTTAAGATTTTGTTGAGCTTCGAGCCTCTTTCATCTAGCACTTCTTACTCGGAGAGACGTAGTCGAGCATTTTCTTCTTTGGTAAGTCCCTCTTGAATATGGGGTTGCTCAAGTGTTAGGACTGCTTTAACTCCAAAAACAAGCAAATATGGGGTTGCTTGAGTCGGTATGCAATATGTTATCCTATATGCCCACAAGGCTTCTTCTATTCTTTCATGCCAGTCTTGTTTGGACTTGGAGATTACTTTCTTCAGGAGATTGAATAGAGTCTTATTGAACGCTTCAGCAAAACCATTGGCGGCATCATGATACATAGATGATTTACGTTGCTTAAAGCTGAAAAGATCATAAATCTTATTCACCAATTTGTTCTCAAATGGCTTACCATTGTCGATTATTATGTGTCGAGGGATTCCAAATCAGAATATGATATTCACTCAAATGAAGTTTGCAACATTTTCTATCATTACTTCTTTGAGAGCGACAACTTTGACCCATTTTGAGAAGTAATTTGTTGCAGCCAAGATATGTAGGTTCCCAGTAGAAGATTTTAGCAATGGTGCAACAATATCCAATCCCTATGCATCGAATAACCGAGATGCAATAGTCGAGTGTAAAACTTCAGGCAGTTGATGTATGAAGTTTGCATGGAATTGACAAACTTTGCACCTTCGAGCATAGTCCAAGCAATCTTTTTCCATGGTTGGCCAATAATACCCAATTCTTTTCATATGAAAGTGGATCTTTGGTCCGGATTGATGTGATCTACACAATCCTGAATGTGCTTCCTGCAGAGCTTGACTTGCTTCTTCCTCTCCCAGACATCGAAGGAGTACCCCCTCAAATGATCTTCTATATAGTGTGTCCTTATAGTAAAGGAAACTACGTGCACAACGATGAATGTCAGTCCTCCTTCTGGCATCTTCTGGGAGTATCCCATAATATAAGTAGTTGATGATAGCTTGTCATCAATCCTTTTTGTTGGCTTTAAATACTGCAACAACATGTTCAAGATTATTCTCCATATGTTCGACTTCATCCAAGGGTGGTGCTACCTATTTTTGGTAGATAGTAACTTGCGTCTGATTAGGGAGAGCCAAAATTGAGGCTAGAACAGCTAATGCATCAGCTATTTTATTCTCCTTTCTCGGCAGATATTGGAGGGTTACATCTTCGAGCCATCCTATTAATTTTTGAGCATAACAGTGATATGGATGAAGTACAATCTTTCTGACCTTATAAGTTCCCAAAATCTGTTTAATCACTAACTAATAGTCACCAAAGACTTGCAGTTATAATTATTTCATGTCGACAACCATTTCGAGACCAAGTTTTAATGCTTGATATTCTGCAACATTATTGGAGAAACATTGTTTCAATGTGAATGAAATTGTAAGACCTCTCCTTGCGAAGTGACAAATAGCACTCTAGTGCCAGCTCCACCATAAGGTGCAGCCCCATAAACGTACATCTTCCAAGGAGGTTGTATTTCAATAGCCATCGCATCTTTATCAAGGAGCTCATCAGTTAGGTCCCAATCATCTGGTATTGGATGGTCTGCCAAGAAGTCTGCTAATGCTAGTCCCTTTACAACTTTTTGAGGGATGTATACGATCTCAAACTATTAGAATTGGAGGTACCACCTTGCTTATCAATCACTGAGGATTGGTTTTCGACATGAAAAATCTCATTGGATTTGCTTTAGATATGAGACGAACAATATGAGCTTGAAAATAGTGCTTCATCTTTTAAATTGAGAAGACTAGAGCTAAACACAACTTTTCGATTGGTGAATAATTCAGCTCATTTGGCGTCATCATTCTACTCAAGTAGTAGAGGGAGTTTTCTTTACCTTCACTATTCTTTTGAGCTAATAGGACTCCAACAAACCTTTCCTATGTCACAATGTAGAGTATCAATGGCTTTCTAGGTATAAGGGCTTCTAAAACTGAAGGGTTTACCAGATATGTTTTGATACTTTCAAAAGCTTCGCTAAATGTTTGGTTCCACTTAAAAGGAACACCTTTCTTCATAAGATGATTGAATAGTTGATATCTACTATCTAGATTTGAGATAAACCTCCTCAGGTCAGCTAACTTTCCTTGAAGGCTTTTAACTCATAAATATCTCTATGATGGTATATCTTCAGGATGGTATCAACTTTAGCTTGATCAATCTCAATCCCTCGATGTCGCACAATAAATCTAAGAAACTTGCCAGAAGTAACCTGTAACACCCCAATTTTTTTTAAGCTAAGACCGAGTCATCCTTTATATGATATAGGATTTTAATTGAGGATTCTTAATTAAGCATAGATGTTAAAGTTAATTTCGTATTATGGGAATATAATTAGAGATGATATGAGATCGTAGTTCTAATATATGATTTTATAAAAATTAGGTAAACCAATGACTTGTAAGTTGTATATACATGCTTGGATCAATTTATAAGTATTTAAAGTATATTAGGTGTAATTTAGAGTCATAAGGGATCTGGTACATCAAGCCAAGTTCAAAGCATTTCTAGCAATTAAGTTTTCGTATGAGTCGATAGAAGGGTCAATTTAAAATGACCATATCTCCTAAAGTATAATGCGTTAGATGACCCATAATATATTAAATAAAATATATTCAAATTATCTTTCCAATGCATCTAATTTCGCATAAATAGGAGTTCGGAGTAGAAAGTTATGACCATTTTAGTAAAGAGGTGCAGAGCTGTCTAAAAGTCCGCACATAGAGCACGTCGCGAACCCTCATTGGTTAAGGAATGACGTTTGTTTTCCTTTTATTTAAGGGTAAATTTATCCTAACACCTTTAGGAGTGTACTTATGGTCCCCAAAACATATAAAACATTAGTTTTCAT
>JAOTQJ010000011.1:6366715-6377941 GCA_025642045.1 Solanum sejunctum | reverse complement strand
CCTCTCCTTCTCTTCTTCCTCTTCTTCAAGCTTCACAAGACTTAGAACAAAAAATGTTCTTCATTTTGAACTAGAGAGGGGTATTTATAGAAGCCAAACTTTTAAAAATTGCCCCTAAGGGCTCTTAGTTAGCCCATTGATCAATTAGATCCCCAAACTTTTCTATTTTAATCCAATTGAGGACTCCCAACTCCAACTTAAAAAAAATAATACGCTCCCATTATAATTAAGCACCGCGAACGAACTTAATTTAAATTACGCCATGTTCGTCATAACTTTTTCAATTGGACGATTTACTTCAATTGAATTAAATTACATAGTCTAACATAAAATAACAAATGATACAGTAAAATATATTTAAGTAATTTGTATTCCTAAAAGTCTAATATTAGTAAAAAGAAATTCAAAGAATTGTTGGATTTAGCTTCTAACATTCTGTTTGTTCTTACTATAAATAATAAATTGATATTGGATATTGCTTACTCTCTTCGAGCATGCGTGCTATTTTGAACGACTGGCTTCCCTTCTATGTGTGGTACTTTTTTATTATCTTTGAATTAGAAGCATGAAATTAATTTATTAATAGAAAATTCAAGTATGTATAGTTATACAAAAACTAAATAATTACTTGTAGTAAGATGGATATTTCAATAATAAATATGACTAATCCAAATTTTATGTCAAAAATTGAATGGCATTACTCACAACAAGACAAATCATCAATTGTCACTATCAATTCTCTTTCTAATTTTTTCAAAAAGGTAGAGTTCATGAAGTATGTCATGAACGCTGCAAAGTAAACTACAATCATGTTATTTAAAAAATAAATGATCTAGATAGATAAATATAAAATATGACAACGTGAAAAAAATTTAAGAACGTGAGATATATAGTGGTAAAAGTTTTAAAAGAAAAATACTACAAATCATATGTAAAATAATAATATAATCCTATTTAATTTTTTTACTTATTTATTTATAAAGATCCTATATATAGAGATCTTATCACTAATTAGAAGTCATGATAAATTAAGATTTTCCTTAACGGGTGCAGGGTATTTTCGTGATTCAAATAAGGAAAATGTAAAAATCTATCAAGTAAAGAAGATTTAGAAATCTATTAGTTCTTTCCATATATTTTAGAAGTCAACAGCAACATATCTAGTGAAATTCTATAAGTGGAGTCTGAAAAGAGTAGAAAGTATGTATTTTAGAAATCAATATTATAAATATAGTTAAATAATAATTTTTTTAAAAAAATTGATAAAAAGATGATTTTATCTAAAACTAAGTTTTTTAATGAAGCGCAAAAAATTTAAACAATATTTCTAAGCCTTCATACTTTCAATATAATGTAGATATAGATATAGATTGTTGTAGCTACGGTGAATCATATGTATAGAGAAAACTGTTTCATCTTTTCTTATTGTCAACTTAAGATCAATATAATTCAAGATAAACTTTTAGCCGCAGTGGAGGCTCAAATGCAACAACAGTTTTGAAAGTGGCCGCAAAAAAGAACGAGGAAAGTATCAAAATAGTTCATTATCTTTAAATTTAAATTTAAAATTATTTATATTCTTTTATTCAATATTTATAAGAAAGGCTAAAATAGTTTATTATCTTTGGACTTAGACACAAAATCATTCATATTCTTTTGCTTGGAGCATTAGTAGTACACAATGTTTATTACAGTGGTACAATTTTGGTCATCCTTCAATTTTTTTGTTAAATTTTAATAAAAAAATTTTACTTTAAATCCAAAATACCATTTTTCAATAACCTAAAAAATATGATAAATTTATTAATAATCAATAAATTTTATAATTTTTTTCATACCAATATATCTATATTTTGAAGATATAAATATTTTACCGTTTATTAAATTTGATTTTTTATTTGATTTGAAGATATAAAAATTAAAAATTTCTTGAATTTGAATAAATGCTAAAATATTTATATCTTCAAAATATAGATATATTGATGTGAAAAAAATTATAAAATTTATTGATTATTAATAATTTTATCACATTTTTTAGGTTATTGAAAAATGTATTTTGCATTTAAAAGTAAAAAATATTCTATTTAAATTTAACCAAAAAAATTGAAGGATGACCAAAATTGCACTACTACTGTAGTAAACATTATGTACTATTAGTGATCCAAGCAAAAGAATATGAATGATTTTGAGTCGAAATCCAAAGATAACGGACTATTTTAGTCTTTCTCGTAAATATTAATACTCCAAGTAAAAGAATATGAATTCATTGGGGTATAAAGTTCCCCAACGTCACCACATTGTAGCCATCAAAAATCCTCAGTACTACACAAAAAGAATAGAACAAATGGAATTGATTGGACAAACTATACATGGCATCAGAAGTGGGTTTTCCAAGATATTTTAAATGAAAAAAGCAGAACCTTGTTGAATGATAAGAAAGTGCTACACTGGAACGACATCAATCTTTGAACTGTCCTCACATCTCAAAACGATGCCCTCCAGACTGGCTGGAAGAGTGCATTTACCCCAGTGACATCCAGTTGAAAATGGCTCTGGAGGAGGAACAATCATCAGAACATTATCATTACGTTGGACAACTCCCATTACACTAACAGTGCTACCTTCTTTTATATACCTGAACAAAGATGTGGAAGAGGAAAATTTGAGCACAACATGCATGCCAGGGATAAAAAGAATCTAATATATACATTTACCAATAATTCGATTGAGCATGTAGTCTGTTATCAATCAAAGAATTCAAGCAGAAGAAACAAGATTCTTTGAAGTTGAGTTAAACCATACCCTTCTTTCAATCGCATTATTTGGTCATCACTGGATAAATTTCTCTCTGCCAACCATCTCACAAATTCAGGTGACATGTCCCTATTTGATTGATCAATATCCACAACAATAGCCTCTTCAACATAAGGAGTTACTCTTGCACCGTACCCAGTTTTGACCAAAGCCCTTAATCCAGACTGGAAATCAGAGATATAGAAATCAGAGACATGCCGCTGCAAAGACAAAGGAAGATTTCAGTTTTCTTTAACAAGTATCTTAATAAATTACACACCAAAGATGAAGTTAAGTGTAAAATATGTGATAAAAATAAACGGGAACAAGAATAGCAGGATGAAAGCAACAAACAAGGAAAGGAGGTTCAAATGAACTTAAAATGACATCCCATCACATAGCAGTGTCAAAGAAACAAGGCATTCAAACTTCTCTAAATATCTGGACATGAACTCCCAGGTATGACATATTTTGTCGCCTTAGAAGTCTTTACCACACTCAAGATATTACTAGTTTTCTAGAATACAGATACATATAATCCTAATTCTGCCCTTTGCCTAGAACTTTTCGATCAGTTAGTTGGAACAGTGCTTTGAAGCATGTTTTGATTGGTTTGCTTCAAAATGCAGACAAACTGTTTTCTATAAGCTGGAATATAGGAAAAATCCATTATATCACAGTGATAAAGTTATTTGTGGTAAGCTTAAAATACATCCAGTCAAAGGGCATTAGGAATCCTACTTATAAATAGTTCCCTATAAGTGAGTCTTCCTATTAAGTAACATTTACTTTTTAAGTTATCTTGTCTGTACGACTTATTTCAAAGGCACAGGTTTTACAAGTTCATCTCGAATCTGAGAAGCGTGTTGCTTAAGTATGTTAGATTTAGAAGATTACTTGAGTTTACTTTTGTCCCTATTGTTATTCTTACCTTATTCAGATTATATTTTACACATTTCATGTAAATCTTATTCCGAATAAGGAATTCTCAATGTTGAAAACCGATAAAGCAGTGAAATATGCTTACAACTCCAGAAAAGCTTAAATCTTTGTTGGTGTTTTTTTCTTGATTTAAAGTCTAGCTGTTGATGCTTGTGTTAGGTAAGTTGTGTACATTACATAGCCTTGGGGTGCAGCCCTTTCCTAGACCCTTCGTGAATGTGGGATGGTTCGTGCACCTAAGTTACTCGGACTCCGCCGTGGATATTAGATGCGGATGCGAATCCAAGAGTTGGGTTCTGCAAAATCTAACTTTTAAGGTTCGGGGTTACGGATTCAGGTATGGATACGGGCGCTGGGATTCGGCTAAAGAAATCCAGAATTATAAAATTGAGCTATAAAGATATTCTAATTTTTTAAACATCTTCAAGGTCATTTTTTTCCAAAGACCCCCAACTTCTTCTTTCAAGCTCTCTGGCACTTCCACTCCAAAAAAGAAAAAGAAAGTCATTCAAGGCCTTCCACCAACTCCTTACAAAAGTCATAACACAGCCGCTTGAATTCTTAGTTTCTCTTCGTTTGGCTAGAAACATGAACCAATGAATATTGATCACGAGGAAAAGCTAGAAAAAGAGTCAAAAAGGACTATAATACTGAAGGTAAGCCATTTCTCATGTCTGAATTCTCCTTTTATCTTTTATCAAAATCTCAATTTTTGCCAAAATTTGCCCATCGACTTAGGTCAAAGTATACAAAGTGAGTTAAACGAATCCCACACGTATGCCACACCCCCGCCCGCACCCCTCTCATGTCGCCACAAGTGCGGCAGCAAAAATGAAGCATCCGCACAACTTAGTCGTGCACCAAGCGACCCTGTTTCAAGTAAAGGATAGCTGCTAAATTTAGAGACCTCGAGATCTCTCCTTAAAGCTTTCCAGTCGGAAAAAAAAGAACATAAGAAAGATCCTCCAACACATTCTTGTTTTCAACATTTATTTTGGGGGAACAAGGCCTCTTCCACAGAACTTTATTTGTTTAATTCTAGGGCCATGAAACACAAAAGAAAGCATCAGAAAAACTAAGCAATATTAATTAATTTCCATCATCATGGGCCACCAATGCGAGGAGGAATGCACAACAACATTGTTTCTTTTCAAACGAACAAAGGACTTTCATAATCTTTCCTTACCTCCAGCGTGCGAAGACCCCAAGAAAACTGATGATGTTCTGGGTTGGATGTTTTTGAATGCCACCCTCGATACTCATACAAGCTTGTGACTGTATATACACATCTAGAAACCTTCTGAAATGAGGACTCAAGAGGGACATTTCCACAGGTAACTACCTGTAAAAACATTAAAATATCCAAAATGGGATCAAAATACAACAAGAACTACATTTTAAAAAAATACAAACTTAACATTATCCATTAAATCCAAGCAAGTTACTCATAACTAGGAAGAGTATTTTAAGCTCAAGAAGCCAAAGTAAGAAGTGTGTACAACAATAATATAACCCAGTGTGATCCCACAAAAGGGTCTAGGGAGGGTGGGGTGCATACAGACCCTTGGCTCGAGAAAAGGGTTTCCAAAACAGGTTCAAAAGATATAAGAGTACAAAGCTATGTTGAAAAAACTGAAGCAGAGAAAGTATTGATAACAAAATGGTATATATAACACAACTAAAAAGTAACAGCCACAGTAATTATATTGAAAGACAATATTAAAAATTTCAAAGGTCTTTTCGATTGTGATTCTACATTACACCAAGGACAACTTATAATTTAGATAGTCAGATCCCCATCTCTAAAGCTTTGATGTGTTAAACATTGTTTCTTTTTGCAAAGAAACTAAAAGATTTGTGTCATCACAAAATAATAAATCTAAAGTGAAAAGAGAACTTCTGTTAATCATTAGCAGTCTCATAAACACAATAGAAACCATGATACTCCACTGAGCAACAATATTTTAATAATTTAACACTAATGCATCTATTCAAGACACAAATTAAATCAAGAATTGGATAAACCATTTATGATAACTGCAAACCAAGCACTAACTTGAACTACCCAAGTTCAAGATCAACTTTAAGGGATGGAAATCATAACTAGTTAACTAATCTAAGAAGTTCACATGCAACCGAACATTAGCAAAGAGAGTATAACTATGACAAATGATTATTTTAGTAGCTATTTTTCTTTTTTCATAGGTGAGAATAGTAATAGCTATTTATTTTAGAGAATGCGATAGGAAGAGTGAAAAAAGTACACAGAAAGGTTTCACACAAAGACAATGCATACCCCCGAAACTTTAACAAATTGGCCATTTCTTGCCGTTCTAAGCTCAGCATTTGGGTATTGAGAAATGAAACCAATGATAGCTTTTCTTCCATAACAAGTATTCCATGTGAACACTATACTGACTATAGCAAATAGGACAACAACAACTACCAGAAAAATGGAATTGTGAACAGCACCAAGTATAAAACCACCAGCAATAAATCCCATCAAAAATAAAAGAATTATGGACCAAAATATTGTCTTTGGGAAGCTCTTGTAGAAGGAGTATTCTTCACATTGGTTAATACGAGTAACAGCTTGGTTATTAACTATAGAATGCTTGATTGTCCCTGTGGAATCCAAGGGTCCTGACACTTTACGAGGGGCTCCACCAGAATTTAGAGGGCCAGATGTAATAAGGCCTGTGGTAGGGAGAATTGGTGGGATAGGGCCAGAATTTTGACGGGACGAAACAGTACCTCCTCCAGCTTGAGGATCAGAGGACTTCTTCATAGGCTCACCATGTTTCTTTAAAGGCCCTGAGTTGGTCTTTTTCAGAGAAACATATCCAGGAGCTCCAGCAGAATTCATACGATTGACTGAATTAAGTTGACCTGAATGAGAAGTAGCAGCACTAAATGACCCTGTTCTCAAGGGGGCATTGTTGATAGGTCCAGATTTTCGTGACCTCGAGCCATCCGCTGGGATAACAAACATTTTTCCAAGTTCTCCAGACTTTTTAATATCACCGCCAGTATAAGGCATGACAACTGAGCTCATAGTGGGGGTCTTTTCTTTTTGCTGCTCAGGCCGGCCAGATACATAAAGGCCACTGCTCAACTGATGAGATGGGAATCGAGAACCCATAACGCCAACCTAACTATCAGAGATTCCCAATGACAATGCACGAAAATTCACTCTAGCTCACCGTATCCAGCAGTGTGGCTGTACCTATTACAACAAAAATACTATTTAAGAGTTAAGACAGCCGAAAATACTCCATCATTGTTAACAAAAAACACATGAAAGAAACTGATCCATTTTAGAACAGCATCTATTGCCACATACTTGACTTAGTAGGAAAATTCAAAGAGATCAATCACAACCAAAAATAACCAAATGGGGCAATTTCCAGATACAAGCATCAAACACATTCATAGATTTAAGTTGTGATAGAGTATAGATCTGGTTACCAGTTTATTGAATTCCTGTGAAGTTGAAAACAGAGAGAATGAGCAAAAACATTTACCTAACCCTAAACATTTTGCAAGAGAAGGTGAGATAAGAGAGTGGCATTTTACCTAAGTAAGAAAATGAGCAGTAGCATGATTGATGGATCAAGTGCTTGTTCGTAATACAGTTGTGTTGCTTTCTTTGATGGGGAGATAACAGTGGAAGCTGAAACTGAAACTGAAACTGAAAACCGACCCTCCACCTTCCTTTCTTTTGCTGCTCTCCTACTCCTCTCTCTCTAGAGTAGTTTTTTGTCTACCCTCACTCTATCCGCATTTCTCATCTGTTTCCTACGGATGGCGGGATAGGATGGGGTGAACTCAATTTGTCATTTTTTTAATATGGTGATTTTCACTTCGTTTAAAATTATTTTTAGTTGATATTTTTTAATTGTTAATTAATATTTTAATAATTAATAATTTATCGAATATGTTTAATGAAGTGATAGCTACTCTAAGATTTAACAATCTTTGGATAAGTCTTTTAAATAACTAAACTATCCCTCAATATGACTCAAATTCTTTTAATTATTTATTTTTATTTTATATTTGTAGTTTTATATTGGTAAATTCATTTAAATAAATTAACTAGCAATTTTTTTTTATTTTTGAGTTCATGTTTATATAATATAAAATATTTGTTTTCTCATATTTAATTTTTAAATTTTATTTATTTATGAGTTCATATTTACGTAAAATAAAAAAATAAATTGTCATGTCAAAATTTTGTTTTGATAATTTAATTTAATTAAGTGATTTTGTTGATACAAATGCCTTATTGAGTGATTTTATTATACAAACTAAATCTCAATAAATTTTCCAGATAAATCTCAAAGTTGATTGATTTAAAATATTAATTGTATTTAAAACTACAACTTGCAATTTTTATATGTAAATATAGATGATTTATTCGATCTTATTATTGTTTAAGATCTTTTTTATTTTAAAAATAGATGTTCTATCTTTATTAAATGAAAAATTGACATTTTGTGAGTAATCAATTTATTAAGATGATAATTATTTATATTCAAATAACTCAATTGAGAAAGTAGCAAACATGACAATAAAATTGTTCTTCTTCAAGTTAGTAAGAAGTCTAAAAAAAATAATATTCTCTGACAATTATATACCTTGACCCAATTACATAAATAAAATATTTTGTAATAATTCAAGGATATAATTGAAAATAAGTTTTTTATAAAATTTTAAACCAATCAGAAGATTAGGGTGAAAAACAATGAATCAAACACTTGATAAAAATATAATTCATGTGTTACTAATCCTTGCATTATTGATATTTATATAAACGACCCCTTAAATTCTAAAAACTCAACAAGGTATTAGGATAATTCTATAAAGTTGAAAAAACCTAGAATATGTGTAGATTTAACTTTTACAAGGCTAGAATAATTATTTTCAATAAATTATCAGTTCAAAATAAAAATAGTCTAGAAGAAGTGATAGAAACAACACTTTAGATCTCAAATTTTTGCAAGATCTTGAATGAAGAATTAAAAAATTAAATTTAGTATAGCATATACTGAAGGAAAAGAAAACTTGCAAATCATAAACTAATAAAAGGAAAACTCTAAATCATTCCCCAGAATGTGGTTTAATAAACTACAAAGTGAGTAAAAATTTTCTCAACCGGTTATCCTGCTTAAATTTTGATAAATAAAGTTATTGATGTTAAGAAATAATTATTATTCATTTCATTCTTTCTTTTAAAAGTACAATAATAATCTATGTTACTTGGACTCTTTAAATATGTCGAAAAGTGCATGTTGAATATTTCAAAAGTAGTGCATTTTAAAAACTTTAATACGAGTACAACAATAATTTTGAAGAATCTAAACAACATAGATAATGATAATATACTTACTATAATCACACCATAATCACACCATCTGAAGTGTGATGGTCCGTACGCAACCTTACTTCTAACTTGTACATTAAGATGGAGAAATTATTTTTAATAGAAGTGAATCTATACTATTAAAAATGGGTTCCTCCAGCTTGTAACTTTTGCTCCAACCTTTTATATATAATAAGTTAGTGTACATTTTTTGCGTGTGATCTAAGCACATACTTTATTTAACAACAAACATTATAAAAAAAAATAGATATAAATATGGATTTCCTCCTCAATCAGTCTTAATTTGCTTATAGCAAATCTTTTTAGAATTCATTGTTAATTTATAGCTAAATACAACTAGTGATGGACCTTGAAAATTTTTAATATAAACAAAGAGAGTCAGATTTTCAAATGTAGAGCGCGATACGACAAATTTTGATTTACCATTTAAATTTGTTATGGATATATTTTATTCTATATTATTTCATCCTTGTTACTTTAAATTTACATTTTACCTATTTAACATTTAACATCATAGTACATCGATTTTGCTTTATTTCTAATCTTTTCACCACTAATATATTTATTATTAACAAATGTCATCTAGAATAAATGAAAAGTCAATTTTCCACATTTTGGTTTGTATGGTATACTGAAAGTTAATACTTTACGGATATAATTTGTCACATCCCGAGCCTACACTCTAGATGTGGCCAACACTCAGAAATCATTGTTGGTTCCCAAGCGAACCACTTGGCTCAATTTACTTATTCAATTAGCGAAAGATTTAATAAAACAAAAGGAAGTACTCAAGTGGGCATGCAAATTTTCATATACCATAATTTTATATTTTGTATTAAAATAACTCAATATTTCATTAAAATAAATAATAATAGTTTTTCAAAATTGACTCTGAAAGTAAGACAAACTCTATATTCGCTATCTAACTCAGTCTATGAAGCCTCTATCAACTCATAAGAAGATGTCAAGACATGTTTAAGGCTAACTCAAGACAATAAAAAAAGAATGAACTAAAATAAAAGGGTTCCTTCGAAAGTGAGGAGGCCTCACCACTGTCTGCGACTGAATAGATCTTCTATGAAGTGCTTACTGAGGATCTCTAAAATTTTACCTGTATTATGAAATAATGCAACACCGAGTGACGTCACTAAGTGGAATGTATGGTATGTAAGATAATCAAAAAGAATTAAGAATAGGATACTCACTTTAAAATTGAACTCTGAGATAACTTAATTGACAAAAATATGTCATGCAAGTAAAACGTATTTTTTGAACTTGTTTAAAAGTGCAACTTAATATAAAGATATACTGACTTTAATGCATTAATGAACACAACTCAATATATAAAAACTATGATACTCTAATGCTTATCTCTGCAAATAGCTCAACTCAATTAACTATGCAACATAATAAAAAAATACTTTAATAAAAAAATAATAAATTTAAATATGTAAAATAATAAACTTTACTTCTTGGGAGTTTCTCTAGCAGACAACCATCACTATGAGCTTCATGATGATACAATGTCTTGCTCAAGTTGCTAGAGCTGTCCTATACTTTGCCGGGATAAGGAACGAAAATTAGGAGAGTGGATCCAACCAAAAACTAGGCCATCTCAGTGGTGAGTGAGGAGTTGTACCCTGGTACAATCCTATCTTATGTTGGCTACGTAGTTTATGAGTTCAAGTTATTATTATTACTCTTACTCATATCAGCGTTCAATACTACTTCCAAAATTATTAATTATATGCTCATATTTAAAAGAATATTCTTGCTCAAAGTATTACTTTCTTCTCTTTGGGACTTAACCCAACTTAACATTCTCTTAACTTTGCTCAAAACTGTCTAAAATCATAAGGCTTCATGCTTCACTATTCATAAAATACTTATACTAATATTTTTCTTGAGTTTAAAGCAAGATATCAAGATCCATAGATTTTTGTAGTAACTTTGGGGTTCAACTAGTTGTCACACCCCACCCCGGGGGTCGTGACCAGTGCCCGATAGGGGCACATGAACACGAACTAAACCAAATTCCTTTATAACCTAGCCCGAAATTCTACAGAAATTTTGGCAGAGTTTTCTCTGTTTTATTGACTAACCGCACC
>JAOTQJ010000011.1:6325628-6358731 GCA_025642045.1 Solanum sejunctum | reverse complement strand
TGTTCATAACAAAAATAAATCAAGCTAAAACCTTCTTCATTAATTGAGAAGTTACATTTAAGGGTAAATATTTTTTTAAAAAAAAAAAATTTTGTGCACCTCTTATTAGATGTCTTTTCGAAACAAAATTCTCATATTAATACATTTTTTTTCTATTCAATCATACAATCAACTATATTTGTCTCAATTAATAAATATAAATTAATCATATATTCAAAAAAGATAACTATTTAGCAGCTCATCTTACCAACTCAACTCTAGAACATAAAGGCATATGTCAGCATCATAATTTTCGGGAGCTCCCAATCACGAAAAGAATAATTCTGAATAAGAAAAAAGCATAAATACCATTAATCATGATATGAATACGAAATATCTAAAAATCTAACACATACAAGAAATAATTGGAGAAAAATAGGTAGATCAAGGTACAATATCATACAACACACAAAAGAAAGAAACAAAACTAACAAAAGACAATTAAATAGCAATTATAACATACATGAAAAGAAGAATACATCAACAGAAAAAACTCTTAAGAGGAATTGCAAACTATATAACCTCATCTTGGTGGACACCAATTTGGGCTCTCAGATGGTCATCATCACTAGAAGAAGAAGAACCAAGACAATCTTCAATAGGAGTAAGAAGATATTCTCAAATTTGTACCTGGGATCAATAATTAGAATGAATTTACTTGATAAGATATTTTCACATGAAATGATCGAAAAAGGAATCAAAACTAACAGATCTGGGAAGAAATCACCTTGCGAGATTAAAATAGAACTAAAATTATGATTAGACAAGCAATATTATTAGGGTTTCTTCATTCTTTAGCTGCTCCGTGTAAAGAAAGATATAGTCACTTCACTCTCTTAACATCAAATATATACTTGCATTTCTTTGGACCCTTACAACTTTTTGGGCCTGGTCATTGTTTTATATTGCTTTAATTTGGGCTAGACCTTTTAGGCACTTTTGTTTTACTTTTATTATTTTCTTTGAACTTCGCGTTTTAATATATATAAAATTGATCATTATGCCAAATTTAATAAAATACAACAATTTCAAACTAATATAACTAGATTATAGACTCTATTTGTGCATCAACTACCAGTATACTATAATTCTTAGGCCTATTAATGATTTTCAAGAAATACTCACATAAGTGGAGATACATCATGTCATCAATGTAAGAAAATATTTTGTTCAATAAATATTATATTTATCTATTTTGATACATCCAAGATTCAAAAGTATTATTATATAAAGACTGTGATCACCAATTGAAAATCAGAGAATCGGTAAGATACTTTTAATTGTATATCTTAAAAAAATCTACCCTTGAATATCAAATGCAATTATTCCACACATTTCATAGAAAAGTCTCCAGTATCCTATGTAATAACCTATTACGTTGTTATTGAAAGAACTATTATTAAAGGTATAAGAATCTTATTCAACATAAGTTTAGCATCAATTTCTTGATATACGAGTGCATTAGTGGTGAATCAAGGATGTAAAAACACCCCTATCAAAAAATTAAGTTGAAAGTGCCTTCCCGATTTACTTTCGAGCTTAAGTTTAAAGTAAGATCAACTTCAAATGATCATAATTCTCAAACTATAATGAATTGGGTGTTCCGTGACCTATTAAATCACAGGTCTACGAGTCTTCTTTTCAACACCACCAAGTTTGCGTCATCCAAGTCTAAAATAAAAAGTTATGACCATTTCACTTATCATTGTCTAAATTGCGCCTCCATGGTGGGAATTAGGCCACCATGGTGGGATGGCTAGCGTTTAAATACATTTTATATACCTTCAAACGTTACTTATACTCCCAAAAATCATCCAAGGTTAGGCTAGGATGGTTGAAAGGCAATTTTAGCACTTTTCATTAATTTTTTCGCTGAAGTAAGTCCTTCCATGAATCTAATGCTTATTTGATTCTTTGATCATAAGAACAACATTTGACTGAATATGGTGGAGACTAGAAAGTTAACCTAAATGAAGTTTTCTAGTGTGAAAGAAAATTGATAGGTTAAAATCTCTTGAATTGAGTTAGTGTTGAAGGATTATGTCCTTAAGCCTCAAAAATGATCTACCAATTTTCAAAATATAAAATTTTTGGATAGAGTGTTGGATAGAGCTCATGGGTTTGCATCCCAAAGTATTTGCTGAAAGAGTAGTTTAATAATCAGTTCCATAATTATTATTAATAAATAATTAGCTTTTGAAAATGTGAAGAAGAAGGATGACCATCAATGGGAACTTACTTGTTGTAATAGCTAGGTGACTAGGTAGGCTGAATTTTTCAATTGAGTAGTTATGAGTTAGTTTATCATTATATGATATAATATATATTGACGAGAGAGATCATGCATAGGCCTTCAATGTCACGATCCAAGTCTAGGTCCTAGGCATGACACAACCAATGGGGAACTCGAAGGGACCCAAAACAAGCCTCCAAGCATAAATAGCACATCCTTAATTGTAGAAGCATAAGCAAGCAATAAACAAATAATTCTATGGGAAGCGAGACTTTGGACTTAAGTTATGAAGATGTTATAGCAAAATAGGAGTTTCCACCAACATATAGCAATTTGAGCTTAAGAGGAGGGTAAATATGACTCATGCTATGGAGAAAGTAAGAGCTTAGGACTTCCATATCATATCATCAACAAGCATCAACATATACAAGAGGATAAGGACTAAAGGAAGTCTTACACAATTACATAATCATCTAGAGTCAAGCTCATAACATACATATCCAATGACACCTCTAACAATATGAATAAAACAAGGGCCAAGACATCTCCCGAGCTCACCCTCAAAATAGCACATGCAAAAGTAAATACGTCTTTAACATAGAATAAAAGAAAATAGTTGTTGTCCCCAAAATGGAGGACTAACCAATAGCAATCTTAAATCAAGCCAACTAGTCATGTGGAGGAGGATGAGTAGGAGCTCTGGTCCCTACATGGTTAGATGATGTAGGCAGAAAGTATTCATTAGTACTTGGAATATACTAAGTATGCAGGGTACAATACAACAAAGAACATAAGTTATTCTAATCAAGATGCATTATCATATATAATGGATATAAGCTCAATATGACATGAATGATCAATGCCTAAGTCAAAAACATGCATGAAGATAGCCAAATCAAATAACATATCATATATATGTGGGAAGGGACTATAACGGACATATAAGACCAAGCAAGCTACTACTTGAAATTCTGAGGTTCACTTCACACCGGCCAAGGAGTGGTCTAATTTACCAAGGTAAATCAAACACTCACCTTACAGTATTTGTAATACTCTCTAATTCTTTTTACCTAGTCTGAGAAGATGCATAGAGAAAATTGAGAAAATGACTGAGAAAAATTACTAGAAGAGACCACTAAGGATATCTACGAACGTTGAGTGATCTACAACCATAGATAAGGCCTCTTAGATGCCCAGGTGACTTAGTAAAAATTTTCTAAGTCTGAGGATAACTACGAGACACCATACGGACCATATATTTTTCCTCAACTTGTAGATCATCATCCATAGTTACAGCAAGTGCTGATATACGAGACTCTTTACGAGCCGTGAAAATTTCACGGGTCACAAAGTAGGCTTCGTGCCAAAATCTAGTGAAGGGTAATTTTTTAAAGTTGAGTCTACAAACATGCAGAGAGCCATAAAAGTTTCTATGAGTTGTAGACTTGGTGTCATGCCCTAAGGATCAGAAAGTGGTGAGTCGTTGAAAAGTCATCAAACGAAATTCTTTACGGGTCGTAGAACTTTATACAACCCATAGATAGGTCTCATAGAAGTTGTCCCAAGAATTGATAAAAGAATCCATGAAGCCCCAACTATGGGTCGTAAAACATTACACAACCCATAGAAGTGCTCGTAGAGCCTGCCGACCCAGTTTTATTTTATTTTGATTTTGTATTTAAATACTATAAATGGGTATATATTTAGGTTATTTTTTGTATAGAACAATAGAAAATAGTACAGATCTTGAGAGAAACATTGTGAGACTCTTGTGAAATTTTGTGTGTTTAATTCAATCTTGTGATTCTTGGTGAAGAGCTTGGATTTAATGTTCTTAATTTTATTGTGTAAATGCTCAATTATGTTATTCAAAATCATGATTCTTGTAGCTAAACTGATAATGAGTTGCTAAATCCACAACTAAAGTTGGGGAACCATGAAAAAATAACAAGGTAAAATCGAATAATTTGTAATTTTTAGAAAGTGTGCATGCATGTATTAATTAACTATGTTCAATTTTGAATGCATTTTAATGGTGGCCAACATTAGAACTAGCCTAGTATTACATTACTTACTGGATCAAGGCATTAATGTATAGGAAAAGAGATTAATTAATAGATTTGATTGATGTTTCTCTTCTAATTAACCAAATTGGATTAAGGGGAGGTTGTGCTGGAATAATAGGTAAGGGTTAGTAATGTCACACTGCAGGGATGGATCAAATGACATAGTAAAATTTACCTCTTACCTGGATCAAAGGATTTGATAAACTTAACTTATCGTTATGTATGCTACACATTGGAAAAAAATTCAATTATCTGGTAATACCAAGTTAGAGAATCATAGGAAACATAATATCCCAGTTACTCTTCATACTGATTTCATACTTGTCTTAGTTTAGGATTACTTTTCATAGTTTTTACAAACCCTCCCCCTTTTTTGGAGAGATAAGTAGGTTAATCAACCCGAGTTGCTTTAAAATTTTTTAAGTCTACTCTATTCCCTTTGGTATCGACTCTAACCTTGGTTAGGTTACATATCTTGACAATAACCGTTTTAGCCTTTAAAAAGAAGGGGTAGCTTGGGCGACATCAGTGATCAGATTAGATCATTTTCTCAATGCAACAGTATCTCTTCAGCATCTAATACATTCTTCCTCTTCTTCGTAATCTTCTTCTTCTTCTTCTCTACTTAGATTTTTGAATCTATAAACTCCATTAATGGAGCCTTCAAAAAGAATGTGTGATAAAATTAAAAAATATAAAAATTCTTTGAAAAAATTTAAGTCTTGAATACTCTGTCCATCAAGTTTGTTAAAATTAATGGGGCATTGTTCAACCCAAAACACATTACTATAATTTCATAATATCCATATATATTTGGTCCTCAAAGTTGTCTTAGGAATATCATTCGTCCTAATCTTCAATAGTTGAAACGATCCAAAAAGTGCTCGAAAATGTGCCTCAAAAATGTTCGAAATCGTAATTTTCATATACCTAAAACATCTATGCATTATTTCGAAAATCCAACTTCATAGTCTTGTTCAGGGGATCAAATTGAGTGGAAAATGGTCTAACCCCGATTTTTAAGCAACCAAATCCAATTATGAATTTTTCAAGAATGCAGAAAACATTGTGTCAGGCGTGCCGCTTCTGCGACTCGCCAGTGTACATTTTTTAGCCTATTTTTTTTTTGGTATTTGGTCCAAGACTTCTAAGTCTTGGACCTAAGTCCTCCCATGCGAGAAAATTCCTATACTTAACCATATTTGGCCTTCATATCACATAAGACATTCCCCAATACTCACTCAAACATTTAGTCTTATATTTCTCTTAAAATTCAAGTGCCAAAATCCTCTCCGGATCCTAAGGAATTCAACCAAGTTTCAAGTCTCCATCTCAAATCTTCTTCAAGGCTTCTCCAAAAGCTTAGGTATGTGGGTTTCTTTCATGGGTTCCTTTCACCCATGATACCCAAGCGTCTTTTTACTCTAATTTGCATGATTTAAAGTTGATTCGCAATTGGGTCTATCTTATTATGAAAATTACTATACACTATATTAAAGCTTTATGATATTGTGATTGTTTGCCATGTTTTAGGCTATGGATATAAGATATATTGTAAGATTTGATGAAGGATTTTGATGTATATTGTTTGAGGGTGTTACCAAGTATCTATTGAAGGTTTTAGACTGAACTTTCTAGCATGATTTCACTTTTGAATTGCATGGTTTTACACTAGCACTATACACCCTCTAAGTGTTTGATAAAATATCTGGATATGGTTTCTTGAGGAATTGAAAGTCCAAAGCATGAGTTATATTTATGAGAAGTATCTATGTTATTACAAAATGACCATGCCTTGTTGAAGGGGTGCTACACCTTGACCACCTTGATGGAGGGTATGATGTCCATCAACCATTGTTGAGGGGTTGATAACTTGACTACCTAAATGGAGGGTGTGATGCCCATTAACCGGTAAGGGATTGATACCTTGACCACATAAATGGAGGGTGTGATGTCCATTAACCGGTAAGGGGTTGATACCTTGAGCACCTAGATGGAGGGTGGGATGTCCATCAACCATTGTTGAGGGGTTGATACCTTGACCACCTTGATGAAGAGTGTGATGTTCATCTACCAATTAAGGGGTATATACCTTGATCACCCTCCAAGGGGGTGCCAAACCTTGGATTCTAAGTACTAGTTGCTTGGTCTATGATGATGGTCTCCTTTTACTTAAGTATTATGTTTTATATAAGCACAATCTTACTTCAAGCATCATTCACACATGTCATATTGTTACTATATCTATCCATTGCCTATGTTTATACATTTTGATTATGTTACCTATCCCTTGTTTCATGCATCCTACATACTTAGTACATTCAAACGTAATAATGCATACTCTATGCCTACATGATATTATCATGTAGGAACCGGAGCTCCATTTGGTCATCATCATCCTCCACGTGACTACTGGTATCCATTTAAGCTAGTTGGTGAGTTTTCATGTCCGAGGGCAATATCTATATTCTTATGTTATGTATTAAATACTATCTTTCCTTTTGGTATACTTTAACTATGAGGGTGAGCCCGGTTGCTTGTCTTGGCCCCCGCTAAGTTCTATGTTAGAGGTGTTGTTGGACAAAATATGTATTATGCTTGAGCTTGACTCACTTATGATATCCAAGCTATTTAAATATAAGTCTCTCTCCCTTAGTCCCAATTTCCCTTGTTTATGTTTCTTATGTTATTTTATCTTGCTTATGCAACTAAGGATATGTGTATGATATGCTAAAAGGCTTGTTTGGGGTTCCTTCGGATTCCTCATTCGCCGATCACGTCTAGGCTCTAGGCTTGGGTCATGACAATAGTGATTCCTAGATCTGAAGTTAATCTTACACACCTCAAAGCTGATCAGGTAATTCATAAATGCACGACAATAAATACTTATTCTTTATTGTCACCTTGTTAAGCTATCAATAATCAACACACTTGTTGTAGGCTCATCTTTTGTCTTCACAAACAATAGAAGAGCTATTCAAGGGAGAAATTAGGTATAATGAAGCCCTTGCTCAACAAATCCTGAAATAGTTCCTTTTAACTCTATTGGTACCAACCTATATGGTGAAATAGAATGGGTTGGACTATGTACCGACATGGACCTATGAGTAGGACTCTCCAAACTAGTACCCCTAATGTAGAGGCGTCGATAATGAAAGTGGTAATTGGATGAAGTAGTTGTGCGGTGGAGGCCGGTGGAAGTGGTTGCTGATATATGATGATTGTGAGGTCGCTGATGGTGGAGGTAGTATGCAATGACGATTGCGTCGTGTGGCTGTAATGGCGGTGATTGGCATGAGGTTGGTATTGATGGTTGTGCGTTGGAGATAAGGGTGATGGTTATTCTAAAGTAATAAATAGAATAGTGGTAAAATGCCATATTCAGAGAGAATCTTTAAAAGTAAATAATTAATTAAATGAATAAATCGTAAAAGAGAAAAA
The DNA here is from genome assembly GCA_025642045.1 of Solanum sejunctum. Classification (NCBI taxonomy): domain Eukaryota; kingdom Viridiplantae; phylum Streptophyta; class Magnoliopsida; order Solanales; family Solanaceae; genus Solanum; species Solanum sejunctum. The sequence goes on along the minus strand of JAOTQJ010000011.1, from coordinate 6,350,952 downwards.
GACAAATATGCCCTCAATGAGATAGATATTCATATCGGTCAAACGACTCACAACAGAAACCATGCATATAAGCATGACAAGAAAGTGTGATTCATTGGCATATCATCACCTTTGACTTCCAGATCAGAAAAAAAATATTAGAATTAGAATATAGAAACCTCCTCCTTTGTCTCTACTATCTCTTATCTCTTTTGATCCAAAAAGTGGTATTGCTTTTCCAAAATAGAAAAATCATTTTGAATGGAGAAAATTAGAAAAGCATACGGCAAGCTTAAAGATTCCACCAAGCTTGGCTTAGCCAAGGTCAAAAGCGAATTCAAGGTTTGCTATATCTACATAGAAAATATTTGTTTTCACAACGTGCACATAAAAAAATATAATGCATTTCTAGATGGATGATCTTTTATTTCTTGTTTTCAATTGAAGGAATTAGATGTTGCTATTCTTAAAGCAACAAATCACGTTGAGAGCCCTCCAAAAGAAAGACATATTGCAAGTGAGTCTATTGAAACATTCCTCTCCAATGTTATTTAAATAATTCTTTCATGGGATGAATTGCATATCTATTTGCTCATGAATTGAGACGATGATTTCCAGGAAATAGTCTCTCTATCTTTATGAGGTAGTGGTAAGGTCTGCGTATATACATTTTACCCTCCTCAAACCCCACTTGTGGGATCACACTGGGTATGTTGTTGTTGTTGAGACCGTAATTGTAATATTGTTTACCAATTAATGCTTAGGGCAGTGTCAATAATATTCTGTCTCTCCTATTATGAGATGTTATAACATGCATGATTGTTGCGTAACATTCCAGGAATTATTGTTGCAACATCGATTACATCTCCGCGAGCAGATGTTGCCTACTGTATTCATGCACTTTCTAGACGATTGTCAAAGACACACAACTGGATTGTATGTTCTCTAAGCTGATTTACTAATTAGTACATTATTTATTCGTTTTTGAATCTTGACAATGATAACTATGCCTCAATCCCAATAAATATGAGATCTACTTCATGAATATCCTCATTGATCATATCGTCCTTTGAAACAACTTCCTGGAGTGATTTTAACAAAGGGGAAATATTTTTCAGGTTGTCGTAAAAACTTTGATAGTTATTCATAGGGTGTTGCGGGAAGGTGATCCTTCATTCAGGGAGGAACTAATGCTCTGTTCTCAGAGAGGGCAGATGTTTCAACTATCAACCTTCAAGGATGACTCAAGTCATCTTGGTAATCTTATTCTCTACCCCGTTTTCATACTTTTTGGCATAATACATAAATGTACTCTTTAACTTCATCTCATCGGGTATCTTTGTCTTCCAACTTTGGATTTGCACAAGAGGCACTTAAACTTGAACAAGTTGACACACACGACTTGCTTGGCGTCCTACATAGCAATTTACATCCTAAGCAACACAAGGGCGAAATTACATTCATCCAAGGATGGTCAGATAAATACCCTTTGTCGGAAAACTTTTTCGAATATATAGATTAAATATAGATATTTTGATATATATCGACCATTGAACACCTTTGATACAAAAATCACCCACTCATGCTCTAAAATTATGAACACTCTTGACGAAAATACTGGCTCCGACACTGAAGCAGCATCCTACATGCATTATGCCACGGAGGATGCATGTGTCTACTTGTTTAATTTTATACAAATTTAAATGCGTAGACACTCAAAGTTGGAGGATATAAATGTCAGTTGAGCGCAAGATAAAGGGCATATTTATGTATTATGCTAAGTATGAAGAAAAGGTTCTATATAACCACAATTTCAAGCTTTCTCATTCAGATACCTTGTATCCTAATGTATTGTGTTCTAAACACAGGTTGGGATTGCTCAGCTTGGGCAAGGACATATGCACTCTATCTGGAGGAAAGACTCGAGTGTTTTAGGACATTGAAAAATGATATTGTGGCAGAAAGATCTAACACAACTTTCGATGGAATAACCAAGGTGCATTTTGTCCGTCGTTTGTATATTACCTTTCATAAACAAAATACATTATGAAAACAATATAATGTACATACTCTGAGTTCACATCAGGTGCATTGTAGAAGTAGGCTTTTGAATGGCGAAGAACTTTTAGAGCAGCTCCCAGCATTGCAGCAACTTCTGTATCGCTTGATTGGTTGCCAGGTAGTAACAACCTTTGCTGTTTAGCCGCGATAAACTCATCGTTTTTCCAATTTTATGACTTTCAACTAGAAAAGAGTGGAGGTCGCGTATTAAAGTAGCAAGCTAATAGGTTTGTAGGGTAAGGTTGATGTCTGGCCGTGAGGTATAGTAGGGTAGGAGGTTTAGTCGTGCCTTTATATTTGGTGTAATTATTATCCGTCTTTATATATTAATTTTATCATATTTGCATACTATCATGTATTTTTCCTTATTAGTCGCTCTATTTGTTCCCTTTCTTTTCCTTTTACATATCTAGATTATTCTACTTATGGGTTTTTTGAGAAAAGGGTTCCCAGGAAACAACCTCTCTACCTCTATGAGGTAGTGATAAGGTCTGCTTATATTTTACCCTCCCAAACCCCACTTGTGAAACTCCACTAGGTATTTTGTTGTTGTCATTGGGTATCAACTCCTCTTCAATTATTGTTTCTGATCTCGGGTGAATTTTGCAGCCTGAAGGAGGAGCTTGCTATAACTATCTCATTCAGTATGCCCTGGCTCTGGTATAGAAATACTACTTTTACCAGCTAAAGAAATCGACCATGCCAGAAACTTACTGTTATTATGTTTATCAATCTTATGTCCTAATTGTTCTTTTGCAGGTGTTGAAGGAAAGTTTCAAGATCTATTGTTCAATCAACGATGGGATAATCAGTCTTGTCGACTTTGTATGATGTTCCTTGTCTCTTCAAAATCTCCAGCTCATTAACCATTGTTCTGTTTTTTGCTCCTCTTTTTGAACTTCACTTGCTACTTCATGTTCCTGTAGTTCTTTGAAATGTCAAAGCTTGACGCCATAAAAGCTCTCGGCATATACAAAAGAGCTGGGCAACAGGTTAATAACTTCATTTCTTTTGGATGTTTTACTTTTAACAAAATTATCCGAGTTTCTTATCTAAAGTAATTTTTCTTCTTTTTTCCCCCCACTTAATGTAGGCTGAACATCTCGCTCATTTTTATGAATTCTGCAGAGGTTTAGATGTAGCTCGAACCTTTCAGTTTCCTACATTGAAACAGGTCTGTTTCTCACCCTTTTGGATAATGCACAATCTTCATGAACTTTCTTTCTTTTGATATCTCATTGTTCTTTAATTTGCAGCCTCCTGAATCATTTCTGGTAACCATGGAGGAATACATTGCGGAAGCACCTCAAACAGATTCCATGCCAAATAATAGGCTGGTAAGAACATGAAAGAAATCTTGGATTTAGTTTTGGAACTTTTCGTATTCTCTATGAATCAGAACCACTAACCTGATTAAGATCGTGAAAACTTAGATCAGTATATTACCTTTTCACATTTCTCTTTGTCCTCTGGTTCTGATCATGAATAATTTTACAAGTGACAACTTCATCAATTTGGTCATGGAGTTTGCCTTTGTTACCTGCAGGAGTATGAAAAAAACAAGCAGAAACATGAAGAAATTGTCCCTGAGGCAAGTGAAAACAAAGTTCCGGAAGCTAAAAATAGTGAAGCACAAAAGGAACCACTGATCAAAAAGGAAGAAGCACCAGCACCAATATCAAGAGAAGAGCCTGTTGATTTTCTGGTATGCATTTCTCTTTCTGGTGATATAAAACAAAAATTTATGGTAGTTGGATCAAGGTTGTTTAGCCTCACACTTTCGGATTCACTGGGGACAGATCAAATGTTCGTTCATGATCTGTGTTCCCTTTTTCGTGTGTAGTAATGGTCTTGCTTTGGAACATTGTCAATCTTAGAATTTGAATCTTTGTGTACAGGGGTTGAATCAAGTAGATACAAGAGTTGCAGAATTAGAGGAAAGCAATGCGTGGGCTCTTGCAATCATGCCATCTGGTAATACACACAATTCATCTAAAGCAAAAGGATTGTTCTATTATATAAATTTAGCTCATTAGAGAATCTCATAGTGTTGAACCGGAGGTTTAGAGTAACTGGTAAAGTTGTTGTCATGTCACGAGTTCAAGCCTTGAAAACAGCCTCTGGCTCATTGTGTCATGCTAATTTCGAGTTGATGTATTTGAAATATTATACAGGAAAAGAAAATCCATCAGCTAATCAGCCAGTGGGTGAAACCGGGAAAACATCAGGATGGGAATTGGCTCTTCTTACAGAACCGAGCACCAATAGAAGCAAAATCACACCAGATAAAGAAATGGTATGTCCACTTTATTTGGATTCATAATTTGTTAAGAAATCATAAGTGTGCTATACGCATCGATTTCATGGTTACTTTACCATGGTCTTTTATCAGGCTGGGGGATTCGACAAGCTATTACTTGACAGCTTGTATGAAGATAATGCATCTAGGAGGCAAATACAGCTGCAACAGGCAGGGTATAATGTAGGGTATGGGTATGATATGCCTGGACAAAGTACAGTCAATCATAATGACCCTTTTGCAATGTCGAACCACATAGCCCCTCAAACAAGCTTACAAATGATGGATCAGCACCAGCAACAACAACAATACCAAATGATGCAACAACTCCAAATGATGCAACGACAACAACACCAAATGATGCAACAACAACAGCAACAACAAAGGATGCAACAACACATGATGCAGCAGCAGCAACGACCACAACAAAGCATGTTGATGGTACATCATCAACACCAAGGTCAATATTCTCAACAAACGTGGTACATGGGATCTTACAACCCATTTGGAGATCCTTTCAGTTATCCACAGAGCACCATGACACCACAGGGAAACCATCAATTGATTTAGAGGGTGTTTTTAATAAAAATAACATATTCTTTCATTTCTTTTTGGCTGGAAGACTTCTCCTTCGCCTTCAAAAGTTAATACATTTACCAGTCATGTTCTCCTTTCCATTGATTTATTACATTCACTTCTGTGGTGAATTTGTCAATGCGTGATGTGTCTATAGTCTAGCCGCTTGAGGCTCTTTCTCGTCCACTCTGTTAGATTTTCTTTCGGTTTGGGGGAGGTTGCTTTTTTACCTATTTGTTTCACCTGGTATCAATATAATCACATACATATAGAACATGAATTATATAGAAAACAGAATATTGTGTCATATGATTTCATAATTTTCTTCATTGTATGAGAAAGTTGAAATGACATTTTGGGACACATTCATCAAGTACTTCTCAAAAGTTGTACTGCATTCACTAATAACTTCCATTTCTAGTCCCCATTGAACATAGAGCATAGACAATGAAATTCTGGAAAACTTACAAATGAGCAGAGTGGAATCCTATTAGCATCCAAGCATTAGTATCATGTAATAAAGGAAAAATTATTTGCATGAAATTACTGCTTCGAAAAATTGTATATTGGGTCCTCCTCTACGTCCTTAAAGCTCCAATTCTGCTGGATACTTGTACTATCAGCAGTAGATACGTGTAAGACCTTTTTATGGTATTTGTAGAGGGTTCTACGGTGGCCAATACTTATATACGTGATTCCTGCATCTTGGATTAGCTGATATAGACGAGCCTGCAGAAACAAAGTACAACAAAGACTTTGCTATCATCTCCAATTACTTAGAAGCAAACACAGGGAAAGAAGAAACAATAAATGGAGTGAAGAATTGGGTATGCCATTTGATTATCAAAATGAAGTCCAACATTTTGAGAGGAGAGAAGACAACAAAATGTTCATATGGTAAAATTTGAGGTTTCATACGTTACAGCAGAAGATCAAATGATTTTCAAATGTTAACTAGAATAGAAGTGCATCTTGAACCTATCATTGCTTCATAGTAGAATTCAAAGATTAACAGACCGAAAGCAGCATTTTAAAGGATGAGAGGAGGTGGAGTGCTTTACCTATCATGGAGAGGGACAAAAGCCCTAAGCACGGCGCGTATGCCCACAAAAAAATTTTATGTACTAAGAAACAAAATGCAACTTAAAAATAGGAAATATATGAAATTCAAACAATGTAAGAAGACATCTCAGCGTAATAACATTCATACAATAAAAAAAGAATATGAAGTCACTATTTAGGAACCATAGAGAATTATATTATTTATAAAAATATAAATACAAAATATTATATTAGTCAAATATCTTCTTTCTTTTTAAAAAAAATAACTTTAATGCAGGAAACAGAGTAAAAAGTTTCCCCCAAGGAGCATTGCATTTACTAGGCGAATGTCTGCCTATTTTAGCATCAGCCCCATTAGACTTTACTTCCCATAGTTGTCTGCGGCACTTCAAGCTTGCCTTGGCTTGCCTCACACCAAGGTAAGCTCTGAAGCGAGTTCCCAAAATCTCTTTTGAGAACGTTAGAATGAGGTCCTTTAAGCTATGTGACTTATTAGCCTGTACTGACTATCAAGATTTATTTGTAATATAATTCCAGCCCCTATGGCCAGAGGCCTACACCCGAGAAAAGTGAAGTATGCTAATCTGAAGCCTGAATGAATGCAATCCGCATGACCAAATCAACCACAAAATAGGACAGAAAACAAAATAGCATCTGCAAATCAGTAAATTACCTCATTAGCTTCATCAAGAGCACTAGTAGACTCATCCAACAGAGCCAAAGTTGGTTTTGAAAGTAACAAGCGACCAAAAGCAAGGCGCTGCTGCTCACCAAGTGAAAGAACACTCGACCACTCATGTGTTGAATCTAGGCCATCAAAACGAGATAACAAGTGTCCAAGGGATACGTCATTGAGAACTTGTTGTAGATCATCTGATGTAGGCTTCTTTGACCTTTCATTTACACACCTTGCATCCCGTGCATGCATCAAAAATGGCAAAGAATCTATATATATTGGTCAGTTGGAGAAAATTCACCACATAATCTTTATATAGCATTCTTCCCACAGATAAAACAACATGGGGGAGCCACATAGAAATCTATGTGCAAGTACATCTAGGAATCGAATACAAAGTAATTGACATTGAGGAATGACAACACCTACGATTGGATATAAGAGCCAAAAGAAGTAATTCAAAGCAAAAGTAAGCAGCAAGTGCCAACAGAGATAATTTAGCTATATGAGGAATGACAACCTGTTATGAGAACCTATAAAGCTTGATAATGGCACAAGGAAATGATGTTTTAAGATAGGGATCATGAGATGTCATACCACTTTGTTTAGCATCATCTGACAAGTTATCAGAATCTTCAGTCCATGTAGGATACAGCAACTGTTGTCGAAGGGTTCCCAAAACCATATATGGCTTTTGAGGAAGAAAAATTACACCTTCAGAATTTCTACATCCTGTTGAATCACCATTTGTCTCATTGGTTGAAGTCTCTTCATAAGAAACCACATTTGGAGAGTGAGGCATATCCAGGTCTCCTCTAGATCTCACATAAACTGTAATTGTGCCACTCCCGAAACTCCAAAGACCAGCTACAGCTCTAAGCAACGAAGTTTTACCACTTCCACTTGGTCCTGTAACCTGTTAAAAGAACCATTAGAAGCAACATTTAAAAGGCAAACTGGGATTCATCTAGGGCAAGGCAGCCGATAAACACCCTGGCCATCAAATGTGCCTAATGCCTCTAAAACTGGAGTATCTATTCCATGCACATTTGACAACTTGAGCTATTTGCTCAATACACACCAAGAACGCCTATGCACACTTCAAACCGTAGAATGTCTGGTTTGTTTCCCCATAAAACTTTTTCTCCCAACGTCTCCCATGTATTTGACTATAACTTGTATGATATATCGTTAATAACGAAGTTGGAGACTTTGAATACCATTATGTGCACATATCATATGTCTAGATGGCTAAATCGATCATTGTATCTACAAAATATTTAAAATAAGCTCTTGCTTACCGAATTTCATTTAGGTGCAGATGAATATGTTGTGTAGCTTGGAATTATGGTTATGATTCTTCTCTTAGTGAACAAAAATAGCAAAGGATCTCTCATAACCTTAAGCAAGTTGCAGAATCATATACAATTGAAAGCCAGGATGGAATATTTAAAAAAGAAAAAAGAAAATTGACCTTATGCCCTGTGCTTCAGGGCTTGCATTTTTGCCCCATGACATGTAAAAAATTGCATCACCCTAGGCCCCCACTCCTCTTAATATATTGATAGCCATTAACAGTATAATTTTTCCATTCCCTAACAAAGGAACAAATGACATAAAAGCTGAAAGTGGACATGTCAGAACTTACCAGCAAGTGATCCTTTTCAAAAATCTCAAAAGACAAGTCCTTAATTAGAGTTGCTTCACTTGGTGTCTGTACAGTCAAGTCTTCAACACAAAGTAATTTTACACGCTTGGAAAAAGGCATAGATCCATTTGTGTGTAGCCCACTGGAACAATTTATAGAGCAAAAACTAAGTTGGATCTTTTCCTTGGAGTCATAATGGCCTTTCTTGTTGCTTCTATCCAAAACATCTTCAAATTCACCTGCACATTTTAAAGGTGTCAAAATGATTTGCTGAATTCCAGTAATGCTTCAGTATTTCTTCTTAGCTAGGCATTTTCCTCAGCACTAGTCCTAGATTATTAATAGTTCTAACTTGGTAACTAAAAGCATTTAGCCACAATTTTAACACTGGCTATCTCATCATTTTGCTTTTCCAAAAGTTGAAGGCATCCACTTTCTGCTTTAGTTCGAAAGCAATCTGGCAACGCTATCAATTTTCTGTACCTTCACCTAGTTGTATAGATATTATAATAAAAAGGTGGAATAAATGGTTTTAATAAGATAACATGCTGCCTTGCAAAACAAAAGAACATAAATCCAAACTTGAAGAGTGTAATTTGAATACATTGAATTGTTCTTAATTGAAATATCATATTTGAGAAAAAACAATAATGAAACTGCAATGGATATAAAAAAAATAAAAATTGAAGGACCATTTGGTAACTTTGACATCTAATATTACTTCGGTACTTTAAAATATGAGCAAAAAGAATTAATACAGAAATGTTTGAGAAAGCAAGACAAAAATGGAGCAGACAGAAACTTTAGGCTACAAAGATTATTTTATCACTAAAAACAACACAAGAAAAAAGAATTAATAACAGAAATGGCTGAGAAAACAATACAAAAATGGATCAGAAAAGAAACGTAAGGCTACAATTGCAGCTGGCATTTTTGGGGTTTGTGGCTTGAAAGAAATCAGAGAAGTTTTGAGAGTAAAGATGTCCATATTCACACCCATATAACAGGTCTATTCTTTCTGGTTTTATGGTGAAAAATGATAGATGTATATGAAGTTATCACTCTATCACAATCCCTCTCCCTTCATTTATGAAGGGACACTGAGCTTAGCACCTTCTTGGTGCTACTTCGCTGGAATAACACATCTTACTTATGAAAAGAAAAAACACAAGGACAAGAAAAGACTAGGGAATTATCTTGGGGACGCAAGAAGTTCATAATATAAAATGGAAGGATTAATATATAATGGAGCCCTTGCCCAAGCAGAAGCTGCCAAAACATGAAACACATAGATTTAAAAACTATAACCAACCAGCTTTTAACCCTTATAACTATCTAATTGGCATAAATCATGTGACCCATCCAACTCAAGGGTAGTAAGAGTATGCCAAAATAAATATTACAATTTGACAGTCTCATATAGGGTGTATGATCTTTTTTGTGTGTGTATGGCAACAAGAAAGGAGGGAAAACCTCTCTTACGAGAAGGTCAAGTTTCTCAAGTAACTTATCACATGTTATCCGACATCTATAAGAAGCCCACAAGTAATACAATTTTTGCCAATTCCAAAGGTCAGTCTTGAGTCTTGGTCTAAAACGATCCCTTATGGCACTAGGGTTTAACAGAAAAAAATCTGGGAATGTTAGGCACTCGAGATGCTATTTGGGTTGGTCAGACAATCAACACGGTGAAATAAACTATGCAGAATGTAAACCCTGTGTAGTCAAAAGAAATTCATGTCACATCAGCCAAGAAAAGTCAAGATCCTGCTCATCGCCAGATATACACGTTTCCCTCCCTCCAAAAAAAGGGATCAGCAGATGCTCCTCTAAGGGATTACAACATAATTTCAGTATATTCTGTAAACCTTTTCCATGTACTTGGAGAAGAATGCACCATCCAGGAAAAAAATAACTTACCTAGTCGGTCAATGACGGCTGAAAAGGCACTTATAGCCTGAAACTGATAGACAATGAGAGAGAAGTCGCCAAGAATATGATTAAAAGCGGACAAGGATTGATTAATAACCCCAAACTCAATTTTTCCAGAGAAGTACATAGGTGCAACAACTGCGGCCGGAAGAATTTGAATAAGATAGCGGTAGCCATTGGTAAAGAATTCCAGATTTCTAGAAGATATCAGCAGTTGCTGCCAAATTATCAAAAGCAAGAGAGTCAATTTTGAAATTCACTAAGAAAACAAAGATAAACTTAAGTAACACACAGCGTTAAACAGTTTCAGAATGCATCAACATGTATGAAAAAAGTTAATAACATTTAAAGCGAATGCTAAGATGAATTATGTGTAGTTTAACTGCTTCTGATTAATTAGAGATGATGAGATTGCAAATCTCATATAAAGACACAACTCAGATAGATAACTCCCTTGCTGCAACATAACACATCCTTTATAAGGTTCTAAACTACCCTTGGAAATGCGATCTACTTAGTAACAAATCCTAGCTGCAAAAGCACAAGGCACTTAGAGGGTCGATATGGTGACAAGAAATCAGAATGCACCCTTTTGCTGAAGAAAAACTGGGAAGCATCCTTGAGTCCAGAAAGAGAAGAAACATTATAGAGGATTCATACAGCTCTCAACTAGTTTAGGAGTGAGGCATAGTTGATAGATGTATTAATATTGAGATCAACAGGATTCTGGGTGGGAATTGCCTGCGAAAAGCCTAAATTCTTACAAAATATGGTCATACTTCCAAAGTTTTCATGTTCAACAAAATGGAACAATCAGTGGCATTTATTCCCAACAAGGATATACAAGTTTAGACAAACTGAAGTAAGAAAAAAAAAACTTACAACTTCTTCACCTAATATTGGTTCTCAGACAACCCACTATTCAGTGTGCGACATAAAACAATTCTTTGCAATAGAAGTAATATCGAAACAACTGTTGAATCACAAATTTGACAGGATATGCTTCAATGCAGGCAAAAACTGAGAGAGGTGTAGCACCAAACAAACTGCTAAGGCCTCCATACATTCAGGTTTTCAAAAGCACTTCTGAAACGACTTAAGAGTAGCTGCATCTCATTCTCCTCGCCTCCATAAAATGCAATTGATTCAGCATTTTCTCGAACACGCACAAGACCATAGCGGAAATCTGCTTCTTTCTTCTCTTGCAAAAAATTGAGGCTCACCAATCCCTGAATTAATCATAGTTCCCATCAATTGTAGAATTGAGAGACATGTCTTGCAACTTAGAATTTCTCTAAATGTTTCTTTTAGTTGTGAGGTTCAAAAGAAATATGAAAGTGGAACAATTACCTTTCCAAGGAAGATGCTGATAGCTGTTCCACCAAGTGAATATGCAAGAAGCACAGCAAAAAGTGGTGGGTAGATACCATACAAGATATTGCTGAAAGATATTAAGTCTATAGCAGCATTGAAGAGTGTCAATGAAAATGAGAGACTTGTTCCTGTAAAGGAACTTAAATCATCAACAATTCGCTGATCTGGATTATCGATGGTAGACTGAGACTGAATTTTGTAAAATGTCTTATTCTTCAGATACCGTTCCATGTAATAGCTTGTCATCCAAGATCTCCACCTTAAAGATAACTTCTCTCGTGCATAATCTCTCAACACGAAAAACTGCAAAATACATGAAGATCAAAACTAGAAAATGTACTCTTCTTGCCTTTCTCCATTGCTAATAAACAAGAATAACATAAAAGAAACTTAGAAATGTGGTAGCATGGAAGTAGAGGTCACAAGACCTCATTCCGTTTAGTAGAAAAAGTAAATGCATATTATAGTGATAAACAGCAGTGGTCCTTCCGGAGAAAGTTTCAAAGCGTGATACTCTTTTAATCCATACTGTTGCCACTGTGCTGTTGACTATGTAACAAAATGCCATGTATCCAAACTAGGTTGCACAATATCTGGAAAATTTGGGAAAGACTACGAGGAGCTATACCTAAAAAATATGGAGCAATGAGCTCACCGGGATACCACCAGCAAAAGCAGCAAGGTAGTATAACAGTTGTTTGGTGAACTGTTCTTGGTCTTTATCTTTGCAAAGTTAGATCAAATATAGAGGAATAATTAGTACAACAAATTCTTAAATGAAAACAACAAAAAAAGAAAAAATTGGTAACGAATCGTACTGGCAAGTGCATTATAAAAGTCACGACCGAGGAAACTGAAACCAACGCTGATACCAGTAGTTCCTAAAGTAAGTGCAAAAACAGCAGCCAACTGCAATCTGGCCTGAACTTTATCATCAGAGGACCAATATGGGACAGCAACCTTCCAGAACCTCCTCATAAGTGTTTGAAGATCCGGCGGCTTTCTTTGCTCATCCTGATTATGTTTAGCAACAGATCGATTGAGGCTCTGGATTTTGGATAGTTTAAAATCAGGAAGAAGAAAAAGGGATGAACCTGAATTGGTGGTAAGATTGGGGGAGTCTCTGCTGCTGATAATGAAACTCGTCGTCGTCGAGTGGTCAATGTCTGAAACCTTAAGGATGAGCGATGACTGAACTTGGAATTGCTATCCAAAGTGCTAACAATACCAGTGGAGACGTTGAAGAAAGGAGATTCTACTACTAGTTTAGCTTGGGTCCCCATCGATGGAGCTCTGTTCTTCTCTTGCTATTTCTCAAGCGCGCACATTACCTCTCAGCTTTCTTATCCAAAAACAAAATAGTTATGATTTGCGCGGTCCATATGAAATTCGCAGCTCTAGTTGTGCCACGCCACTTATTAAATTTGCTTTCATTGTTACGTAGCATCTAGTATAAATATTTGTCTAATATTAGTACAAGTATTTACTAAATTAAAATAAAATTAATTATTTTTATTTATTTTTCTATTATTAATGTCACATCATGAGAGGATGTCCTGGACGTAACTGACACTCAAATACTATTGTTAGTCTTCAAGTGTACCATCTGACCTCATTATATTCGTTCAATTAATAGATCAGTAGAAGACATAAGAATCAACAATCACTTAATGGTGAACAACTCTATCTTATCATATCTACATCAGAAATAAGGGTCATGAGCCACAGGACTAACCATCAATATCCTTACATACGATAGACTTATGATAATTTAATTTAGAAAGGGGAAAAGACCCCAACATCAATACATCATCTCTTTATGTCTATGAAGCCTCTATTCCTGCCATCTAGGAAGGTACTATGACAGGTCATAGTTACCACAAACTCAGGAATAACTCAAAACATATGAAAATGAAATAAAAGGTATCCTCTGAATGAAACGGAGGACTCACCAAGTCTCTGAAGCTAAAAGTCTTTGAACCTCAACAAATCGCCTGCTAAAGTCTTTTGTCTACTGAATCTGCATCATGAAACGATACAACGCTAAATGGAGTCAACACGTGGAATGTACGATATGTACACAAGCTAAACGTAAATAGAATAGGCATAACATGGAATGACATCAATTCATCAGGTAGTCACCTCAGCTCAAGATAAGGAGAGGAATAGTATCACATCAACATCAATGAAGACTAATACCATCACATCTGAAACGCCCCAAAAAGTGCTCGAAGTGTGCCTCGAAAATACCCATAATCATAATTTTCTTATATCTAAAATTTTGTGTGTGATATCGAAAATTCGACTTCATATTCTTGATCAGGGGGCAAAATTGAGTAGGAAATGGGTCTAACCCCGATTTTAGAGTAACCGTAGCAAAATTTAATTTTTCCAAGTTTGCGCAAAAGTGGCAGTCCGCATTGCTCTGCGACACCGAGCCATCGCGGAGCAGTGTATTTCGTTGCTAGTTTTCTTGTTTCGGCCTAAGGCCTTGGGCCTAAGCCTTCCTATGCGTAAAAACACTTATACTTAGTCCATTTTCAACCCCATATCATTCAAAACATTCTCCAAAACACTTAACCAAATATTTCATCCCATTTCAAGTGTCCCAAAATCACTTCCGAATCTTAAGGAATTCATTCAAGCTTCAAGTTCTCATTCAAATCTTCATCAAGAAAATCTCCAAAGTTGAGGTATGTGGGTTTCAACTATTAGGTCGTTTCGCCCATGGTGCCCAACCTTCTTTTTCATGTAAATTGCATGTTTTCAAGTTGATTATTTATGGGTATATGAAATTTGAATATAAATTATGTTGGGGCTTTCATAAAATGTGATTGTTTAAGCATGTTTTGAGCTATGAATCTATGATCTATTATGAGATTTGATAAAGGTTTTTAATGTATATTGCATGATGGTGTTACCAAGTGTTGGTGGATTGATTTACATTAAGTTTTCTCACATGATTTCACTCTTGAATTGCATAAATTTGAACTAGCATTACACATCCGCTAAGTGTTTAATAAAATGCTCGGTTTAGAGTTCTTGAGTTATTAATGATCTATTGCATGGCCTATGAGTCAAGTGACTTTATGATGATGAAAGTAATGTATTTATGTGTTTACTTCATGAAAAGTACCTATAGTGTTACAAGTTAATCACACCTTGTTGAGGGGGTATTATGCCTCAACCACTATGATGAAGGGTGTTATGTCTATCTACAAGTTAAGGGGTATATACCTTGACCACTATGATAAAGGGTGTTTTGTCCATCTACCAGTTAAGGGGTATATACCTTAACCACTATGATGGGGGATACTATGTCCATCTACCATGTTGAGGGTATATACCTTGACCACTTTGATTGGGGAAGGGAGGGGACTATGCCCATCTACCAATTGAGGGGTAGATACCTCAATTGCCTTCCATGGGGGTGGTAGGCCTTGGATTCCAAGTACTAGTTGCTTAGTATATAATGATGGTCTCTTCCTACACATATGTTATGTTCTATATAAGCATGTTTTACTTCAAACATTGATCATGCATGCCATGTTGCTAATATACTATCTTTTGCTTATGATTATGCATTTTGATTAAGTTTTCTATCTCGTGTTGCATTGCATCCTACATACTTAGTATATTCAAACGTACTAACGCATACTCTATGCTTATATGATATTACCATGTAGGAATCGGAGCCCCTCACGATCATCCTCCCCATGGCTAGTTAACTATTTTGAAGATAAGCTATTGGTAAGTCCTCAAGTTTGGGGATACTAGCTTAGTACTCTTATTTTTGCTCTTTCCTTGTATTGCACTTTAATACTAAAAGGGTGAGCCGGGAAAGTATCTTGGCCCCCGCCCAATCTATACTAGAGATGTTGTTAGACAAATTATGTAATTATGCTTAAACTTGACTCTTTTGATGATCTATACTATTAAAGATTTTTCTTAGTCCCTCTATCCTTATTTTTATTCTCTTATTGTTGTTTAATTGCTTCAGCGACCAAGGATGTGTAAATGATATGCTAAGAGGCTTGTTTGGAGTCCCCCTTGGGTTCTCATTAGTCGTGTCACGTCTAGGCCATAGGCTTGGGTCATGACAACATTGGCATAGAGTACTATAAAGATGAAACCTATCTGGGAGTTTCTCTAACCAACAATCATCACCTATGAGCCAATGACATATAACGAAAGTGATGGCGTTGCTGCATCTGTCCAATACCTTGTCGGGGTAGTGGATCCATAAATCTATCAAGTCCTCTTTTGGAACTGAGAAACCATCCATTTTTCACAGTCCAATCCTCTTCTACGCTGGCCACGTAGTTAATGAGTACAAGTAGGACTCACTCTTACTTATTTCGGGGCTCAATACTCCTCCCAGGACTCAACATGCTCATAAGCTATCAAACTTTAAGATTTTCCATCACTTAGTCTCTTTTGGACAAGGAACATCAACTCATCTCATCATCTATCAACTTAAGGAGTTAGGAACATTCTTTAAGATTAAATTCAACCTTTTTAAGACTTCTAAGGATATCTATATCATCAACATCAATCATCAACACATTCAACTTAGGACCCGGACCATAACAAACAAGCACACCTATATGGTCAAGGCTCTAGATATCAACTCCTAAGCTCATTTTTGTAATCTTTAACAAAGTAATCATGTAGGGTTTACATAATCATTCAAATAATTCATTTAAACAAATAATTCAAGTTATGATGATCATCAACTCAAGAAAATATATGTAATGTAAAATAGTTTTCAGAAAAACATTCAAGAATTTTGTAGACAAAACTCATCACCTTCAACTATTAACTTTCTACAATCAAAGGGGGCACATGGTAGAATAGTCCCATGCTTTGGGTAGCCTTACATACCTGGGATAAAGAATATACTAAATGGTCTTCAAGGAATAGACCCCAATCTTGAATCCCCAAGCTTTCTCTTCTTTCTCTCTCAAGAACTCTCATTTAGAAGTTAAGAAAAATGGGTTTTGAAACCCTTAATTTGATATAAACGACCCTTAAGCACGTTTTTGGGACTTAAGATAGGTTGGAGAATGACCAAAAGGCCCTTCCTATACTAAAAGAAATAATTTCCATCTCGCAATATCATGTTCGCGTCCTACCAGGGGCGTGGACATGTATTTTTGTAAAATTTCATTTTTTCCAATTTCACGGTGAAAAATAAAAAATACATAAGGTGACTCCGCCCCTAGGCGCTTTGCGTACTCTCACTGTTTTGAAAATAATTAGTAAAAATTATGTTTTGACTCAGTTGCTCTAAAATTGGGTCGAGACCTTTTTCCCACTCAATTTTTTATGCTAATCACATATCCAGTCTCGAATTTTCCATTGGAGTTTGGGAAGATGCGTTACAAGCACGATTACTTTCTAGGAGATTTCGATAATTTTGCTGGGTGTTACATTATCTCCCCCTTGGGATCATTCGTCCTCGAATGATGAGTAAAGGTGGAACTAAGGCACGAGTAGACTCTAGACTCATCTCAATACTTACTCAAAAATCTCAAGATCTCAACTATCCATCAAACTCTATAACCTCCACTTAGACTCAAGAATAGGATAAGCATATCAACTCAAAACATAGAAATTTCAATTAAGTTAAGGATAAGGATGTTACCTTCGACATCATCATCATTTGGCATGAATAGGTGCGGGTATTTGGTTCTCATAGCTTCCTCAGCTTCCCACATAGCTTCCTCAATAAATTGGTTCCTCCATAGAACTTTGACGGAGGCTATCTCTTTGTTCCTCAACTTATGAACTTGATGATCAAGGATTTGGACTAAAAGTTCCTCATATGACAGGCTATCTTTTATTCCAATACTCTCAATAGGGATTGCCAAAATAGGATCTCACGAACAGTTCTTCAACATCGACACGTGGAATACCAAATGAATCTTGTCTAACTCGGGAGACAATTCCAACTCATAGGCAACTTCCCCATCCTCCTCATAATTTGGTAGGGTCTGATATAGTAAGGACTCAATTTTCTTTTCTTCCCAAACCTCATGACTCCCTTCATAGGTGATACCTTCAAGTACACCTAATCATCTACTTAAAATTCTAAGTCTCTTCTCCTCACATTAGTGTAAGAGTTTTGGCGACTTTGCTCGGTCTTCAACCTCTCTTTAATAACCTTCACCTTCTCCATGGACTGGTGGAAAAGATCAGGTTCAATCAACTCGGCTTCACCGACTTCAAACCACCCAATTGGTGGTCTACACCTCCTCTCATACAAAGCTTTATAAGAGGCCATTTAGATACTTGCATGATAGCTATTGTTGTAGAAAAATTTGATCAATGGAAAGTGGTCGTCCCAATTTCCCTTAAAGTCGAGAACACAAGCCCTTAACATATCCTCCAAAGTCTGAATAGTGTGCTCTGCCTGTCCATATGTCTGAGGGTCAAAAGTTGTACTTAGATTTACTTTAGTACCCAATCCCCATTGGAAAGATCTCCAAAATTGGGAGGTGAATTGAGCTCTTCTGTCCTAGATGATAGATAAGGAAACTCCATACAACCTTACAATCTCACGAATATATAACTTAGCATACTCCTCTGTTGTGTTAGTTGTCTTGACTGCCAAGATGTGGGCTGGTTCGGTCATCCAATCCACAATTACCTATATTGAATCATATTTCTTTTAGGACCTTGGTAAACTGGTACTGAAGTCCATGTTGATCATCTCCCAATTCTACTCTAGAATTTTGAATTTTTGAGCTAACCCATAAGGCCTTTGATGTTCAACCTTGACCTGTTGACAATTGGGACACTTAGAGGTAAATTCAGCAATGTCCTTCATTCTATTCCTCTAATAGACTTCTCTCAAGTCGTGGTACATCTTGGTAGAGCCAAGATGGATAGAATATCTAGAGTTATGAGCTTTAGCCATGATTCTCTCTCAAACACTATCAACATCGAGCACACACAATCTATCCTGGTATCTCAACACCACATCTCCCCCTTTGGAGAAACCCATCATTTTTTGCTTGTGAACAACTTCTTCAATTGAAATAAAACAGGGTCTTGGTCTTGCTTTTCCTTTACCTTAGACACTAGAGATGAAGCAGACCCATTCTGAACGTTGAACCCGCCTTCATTATTCTTCTTAAGTTGTACTCCTAATCGAGCCAACCGATGTACTTCCTTAGCCAACTCTGTCTTCCCTTTCTCCACATGGGCAATACTACCCATAAACAATTTGCTAAGAGCATCAGCAATAATGTTAGCCTTACTTGGGTGGTAGAGACTGCTCATGTCATAATCCTTGAGTAACTCTAGCTATCTCTTTTGCCGCAGGTTGAGCTCTTATTGACTGAAGACATATTGTAAGCTCTTGTGGTCGATGAACATATCCATATGCACTCCATACAAGTAGTGGCACTAGATTTTAAGCGCGAATGCCACTTCTTCCAACTCAAGATCATGAGTCAGATACTTCTTCTAATGAATCTTAAGTTGTTTGAGAGCATAGAGTGTCACCTTCCTTATCTGCATCAGCATACAACCCAGTCCAACTCTGGATGCATCACAATATATCACAAAATCTTTCATTCCATCGGGCAAGGTCAAAACTGGTGCTATAGTCAGTCTAGTCTTCAACTCTTAAAAACTCTTCTCATATTCTTCGGACCACTAAAACTTAACCTTTTTCTGAGTTAGTTTGGTCAATGGCACATAGAAGAAAAGCCCTCAACAAATCTATGGTAGTAGCCTGCCAACCACAAGAAACTCCATATATCAGTGGGAGAGGTCGGTCTGGGCCAGTTCTTAACCACTTCAATCTTCTGGCATCCACTCGAATACCATCGCCCGAGACAACATGACCTAGGAAGGCTAGTGACTTGAGCCAGAACTCACACTTCAAAAACTTTGCACACAATTCATGGTCTTTGAGGGTTTCCAAAACCACTCTAAGATGATTAGCATGAAAGTACAAGAGGGGATGAATTGGATTTTCTTTCTTTTTCTTAACTTATGCATGTATTCAAATAGTCAACTAGTATACAAGATAGTTGACTAATTAAACCAGATATATAAGTATGCAGAAAAGTAAAGTGCGTAAAAGGAAAATTCAACACCAAACATTTTTATACTTGTTCGGATTCAATGTGAATCCTAGGTCCATTCCCCTTGGGTTGCAAGGGATATCTCTTCAAGCCTTTAATGGAGTAATAGTTACAAGAAATAGAACTTAAAACTAAACTCAGATTTTTGCTCCTTTTTTTATGTTTTTCTTTTTCTTTTGATACAATCCTGTCTTTCAATTTTTTTTCTTTTCTCTCTCTTTTTGTAAAGTTTATAATAATTTTCTAAAGATGAAGAGTTTTGAAGAATGACTTGAAATGCAGTAGGCTTGTATACCTCATGAGATATATGGATGCCTCCTTATATTGAAGAGATGGCATCCCAAGGAATTTGATCCTTGGATTGAGGCAGTGATGAATCATCTTTCCAAAAATAAAGGAAAGGCAAAAGAAAGGCAATCTTCTTGCAATCTTCCTGATTCTTCTCAATCATGCAAATCCTTCTTGATTTGGAGAATATCTTTAATCTTGTGTCTTCACAATCT
Source organism: Solanum sejunctum (assembly GCA_025642045.1). Taxonomy (NCBI): domain Eukaryota; kingdom Viridiplantae; phylum Streptophyta; class Magnoliopsida; order Solanales; family Solanaceae; genus Solanum; species Solanum sejunctum. The sequence goes on along the minus strand of JAOTQJ010000011.1, from coordinate 6,330,743 downwards.
ATGCACAGATCTCTTCTATATATTTTCCTTTTTCTTCTTTTAATTTTCCTTGATTGACCTCATCAGATTTAGTTTTCCATAAGAATTGATTCTCAAATTTGAATTTCCTTTTTGCTTTGATTTGCTTTCCATAAAGGTTGTTTCCTCAGATTTTCTTTTTTACTTGAGATTTTTCTGTAATCAGTCAAAATAATTTTGGCACCAACGTGTGTTCCTTTCTTCTTGCTACTTGATTTATTCCTCTTCCAAATCAAGTTTTGTTCTCCAGTTGCTTGACAGATTTTGATCCATTTTCGCTTTCTTGATTGATTCTCAATCATAGTGAAATTAATATTTCTAATCTTCTTATTTGCTGATTGATTCTTTTTCCAAGGATAAGACTTCTAAGTAAGGCAGTATCAAAATCTTGTTAGATCTTTCCAATCTTGCAGATGCTTACAGCAGTAAAAATCTTCTCTTAAATTGATTCTCTCCAATCCAAAGATGCTTGATTGATTTTCTAGATTATTTTCCTTTCTTACTTGATATTTGATTGATTCGGTCCAAATATGCTTGATTATTTTTCCAGATTTGTTTTCCTTTCTTGCTTAGTGTTAGATTGATTCCTTCCAATAATTGTGCTCTTGGTGCCTCCATCTAGATTTCCTTGATAGATGTTTCCAAGTTGTACCTTAGCTAAATTATTTCTTTTTTGATGTTTTTCTGCAATTTGTCATCAGTCAAAATATATTAGTACTAACATAGCATGCTTCTCTTCATCCTTAGAATATATCAGGATATCATCAATAAATACAATCATGAACATATCGAGGTACGGTCTAAATACTTTGTTCATCAAGTCCATGAAAGTTGCAGGTGCATTAGTCAACCCAAAGGACATGACCAAGAACTCAAAATGGCCATACCTTTTCCTAAAGATCGTCTTTGGAATATCACATTCTCTCACCTTCAACTAATGGTAATCCAATATGTGGAATATCACATTCTCTCACCTTCAACTGATGGTAACCCGATCTGAGGTCAATCTTGGAGAAACAAGAGGCACCCTAAAGTTGGTCAAACAGATCATCTATTCTGAGGAGAGAATACTTATTCTTTATTGTGACCTTGTTCAGTTGTTGGTAGTCTATACACATTCTGAGAGACCCATCTTTCTTACGCATAAATAGGACAGGAGCACCCCAAGGAGAAACACTAGGTCTTATGAAACCTTTTTCTAGTAAAATCTTTTAAAATTACTCTTTCAATTCCTTCAATTCAGTAAGGGCCATTCTATAAGGTGGGATTGAGATAGGTTGGGTATTGGGGAGAACATCAATCCCAAAGTCAATCTCCCTATCAAGAGGGAATCCAGGTAGGTCTTCAGGGAACTCATATACAATTGGGACCGACTCTAGAGTGGGGGACTCAATATCATCAAACTTAACTCGCATGTGGTGGTAGATACACCCTTTAGAGATTAACTTTCTAACCATAAAATAGGAGATAAACTTTCCCTTAGGTGCAACAGAACTCCCTTTCCACTCTAAGATGGGTTCATTAGAAAATTGAAACTTAACAATTCGGTTCCTACAATCAACGGAGGCATAACAGGCATGAAGCCAATCCATGCCAAGGATCACATAAAAGTCAACCATCTCCAATTCTACTAAGTTAGCCAAGGTATATCTATGATAAATGGATACTACATAATCCCTACAAACCTTTTCAACTAAGATAGACTCACTAGTAGGAGTGGAAATAGAAAAGGGTTCAAGCAAACACTCCAGAAGGATCCCAAATCTACTAGCCACATAGGTAGTTACAAAAGACAAAGTGGCACACAGGTCAAGCAATGCATAAGAATCAAAAGTAAAGACTCGAACCATACCCGTAACCATATTTGGTGTTGCCTCCTGATCCTGACCATTACCCATGGCATAAAGACGGTTAGTCCTGCCTCTTGCACCCGTATTAGTATCCCTCTCATGACTGCCAGCTGGGGGGGCTGTGGAGGACTGTGCTCTATTATTTTTTCACCTCGGCTTCTCTACAAGCACTCATACTAAAAGTGACCAATTTGCCCACATAAGTAACAAACATCTTTGCCTATGCGACACTCACACAGATGGAGTTTACCATACTTGTCACAAGGTGGTTTTCCCTTCATACCTTGGGTCATACTATCTTGAGATTGGTGATCCTGGGCCCTGAAACTCTGGTAATTATAAGACTTTTGATCATACCTGTTTTGTTGGACAAGTGCACTCGCTGCAGAGGGTGCATAGTGGGAAAACCTCTTTTGAAAGTAGGATTTATCACCCTAATTCTGTCTCTCTAGCAACGCTAATGCCCTATTGATTTTGCTTTCCTACTCATCTGCTCTTATCTATCTCTCTTTATATCTTTCTCAGTTTGCTGGGCATATACAGTAATTCTAGAAATGTCCATACCTGGGATCAACAACGCCACTTTGCATTCCTTCTTCACATGCCTGCCCAAACCAGACACAAACTTCCTCATCCTTACCCTTATGTCTTAGACCATCTCTGGGTAGCTTAATGAATTTAAGTATGTACTCCTTAATGATCATCCTCTCTTATTTTAAGTTCACGAACTCATCAACCTTTCGTTTCCCTCAACTCTTGGGGGAAGAAGTTGTCAAGGAAAGCAGCCTTAAGCACACCCACTTCGCAGGTTCAGCATCTTCACGTCTAGTGTCCTTCCATTGATTATACTAGACATTTGTAACATCTTTCAGCTGCTCCCACATCTCATCGATGAAGTTATGCGGGTCCTCTTTAATCTTTGACCTCGTGTACACTGGAGGGTTTATTTGTAAAAAGTCTCTAAGCCTGGTTACAGTCGTGAACTCTTGAGAGCTGGAACTAGGAGCCTGAGAACCTCGACTGTTAGCCTTGGAGGTTACTCACTGAGTAAGCATGGTAATGGCTCCCCTAAACTCTACCTATGAGGTGAGGACTACCTGTGGTTGTGCACGGGGCGCTTGGGGGACCTCAACAATCCTGGTAGATTGACCCCGTCTCCTTGTCTTTGTCTGAGTAAGAACCTCTGGTTGGGAATTCTTAGCAGCTGGGGCTGAGACATCTCTCTGAGTAGTAGTTCATTTTAGAGGCATATTCTGCAAATGTGTAACTCACGAATTAGAATAAGATTTTCATAGAGTTAAACTCTATTGCACGACCTTAGACTATAGAAGAAGGGTAACACTTCCTAATATCCTATAGCCTCCTGCTTATGAAGTGTGGTGCACAAGACACCCATCAACGAGACTTTACAAGACACGGCTTCATAGACTTCCTAGCACACTTGAACTCTACATTCTGATACCAAGTTTGGCATACCTTGGGAGGGTATCCTGGGCATAACTGGCACTCAGAGACTATTGCTAGTCCCCAAGTGAACCACCTGGCCTCGTTACATTCGTTCAATTAATAGATTAGCAGAAGACATAAAATCAACAATCATCCAACGGTAGGCAATTCTATCTTTTCACATCTACATCAGAAATAAGAGTCATGAGCCACACGACTAACCATCAATATCCTTACATCCAATAGACTTATGACAATTTACTTTAGAAAAGAAAAAAGACCCCAATATCAATCCATCATCTCTTTATGTCTATGAAACCTCTATTTTTACCATCTAAAAAGGTACCATGACAGGCCATGACCACCATAAACTCAGGAATAACTCAAAACATATGAAAATGAAATAAAAGGTATTCTCCAAATGTAGGGGAGGACTCACCAAGTCTCTGGAGAAAAAAGTCTCTGAACCTCAATGAATGATGCAGCGCCAAATAGCATCAGCATGTGGAATGTACCGTATGTAAATGAGCTAAAAAGTAAATAGTATAGGCATAATAACATGGAATGACATCAACTCATCATGTAGTCACCTCACCTCAAGATAAGGAGTAGGACAGTATCACATCAATATCAGTCAAGACTCATACCATCATATCGACATCAAAGTACTATCAAGATGTAATCTATCTGGGAGTTTCTCTAACTCACAACCATCACCTATGCGCCAGTGATGATACAATAAAAGTGATGTCATTACCATATCCGCTCAATACCTTGACGGGGTAGAGGATATGCCTATCAGTGGATCCATAAATTTATCAAGTCCTCTTTTGGGACTGAGGAAACATCTATTTTTCATAGTCCAATCCTCTCTTACGCTGGCTACGTAGTTAATAAGTGCGAATGAGACTCACTCTTACTCATTTCGATGCCCAATACTCCTTCCAAGACTCAACATGCTCATAATCTATCAAACATTAAGATTTCCCATCACTTAGTCTCTTTTGGACAAGGAACATCAACTCATCTCATCGTCTATCAACTTAAGGAATAAGGAACATTCTTTAAGATTAAATTCAAACTCTTTAAGACTTCTAAGGATATCTATCTCATCAACATCAATCAGCAACACAATCAACTCAGGACCCAGACCACAACATGTAAGTACACCCATATGGTCAAGGCTCTAGATATCAACTCCTAAGTTCATTCTTATAATCTTTAACAAAGTAATCATGTAGGGTTTATATAATCATTCAAATAATTCATTTAAACAAATAATTCAATTTATGATGATCATCAAATCAAGAAAATATATGTAATATAAAATATTTTTCAGAAAAACATTCAAAAATCTTGTAAGCAGAACTCATCACCTTCAACTATTAACTTTCTACAATCAAAAGAGGCACATGGGAGAATAGTCCCATTCTTTGGGTAGCCTTACATACTTGGGATGAAGAACACAACTGATGGTTTACAAGGAATTGACCCCAATCTTGAATCCCCAAGCTTTCCCTTCTTTCTCTCTCGAGAACTCTTGTTTAGAAGTTAAAAAAAATGGGTCTTGAAACCCTTAATATGATATAAACGACCCTTAAACACATTTTGGGGACTTAGGATAGGTTGAAGGATGACCAAAAGGCCTTTTTCATACTAAAAGAAATAATTTTCATCTCGCAACTGTTAGACCCCGTAGTTAATTAAATGGACGTTAAGTGCTCATTCGGGGAAATTGTTGTGATTGAGGTGTCTTTTAAGTTTTTCTAACTTATGGTGCGGGAGTATGGGATTAAGCGAA
>JAOTQJ010000011.1:6298763-6325528 GCA_025642045.1 Solanum sejunctum | reverse complement strand
TTAAAATACACCTCAATCACAACAATTTTTCCGAATGAGCAATTAACCTCCATTTAGTTAATTACGGGGTCTAACAGCCGAAAAGGTGAAAGAGATGTCTGAAAATGGAGAATTGGTGGAGCTGTTGCAGTGGGATGGGAAGAAGATGGTGTTTCTTCCATTTTTTTTTTCAAGTAATAATAATAATAATAATAATAATAATAATAATAATAATAATAATAATAATAATAATAATAATAATTTACTAATTTAGGTTTATAAGTTGAAAAAAATAAATTTTATTTATAATAACTTTACGCGCTTAATGTAGTTGAAACACACTTTTTTTTGTCATGTCATCATTTTGTGTCTAATAAGAATTACTTTTGAATACACAAGTGTTCAATAGGTTAGAGGCTGGGTTAAAATATTTAAGTGACATATGTGAATAACTTTAAGGAGCCGCATATTGCTTGGAATTCTGCTCCTCTTCAAATTTTTAATCCAATATTTGAATATGCCAAGGGGAATTTTTTTTTTAAATAATAATAAAATACACGAATTAGTAATTTATAATATTCTTAATAAATAGGCAATATCATATCAACAAATGTCATTATTGTTATTATGAAAGAAACTAGAAGAAAAAGTTGATTGTCGTGTTATTTCCTCCATGTTAATTAATTTATTTAAGTTTAATTTGATATGAAACTTAAAGAAAAATAAGTAAATTCTTTTTGAAATTTTTAAAATTAAAAAAGGACCTTATCGGAAGCTTGAGTTATTTTTAAAAAGTTAAGGGTCTTATTTAGGTTAAAACTATCCTAGAAACAAACCAAACTAGGAAAAAGATAAGTTGGCAAAACTTTCCTCTCCTCGTGTGTCAAATTTGCAGTCGGCTGTGTCCAGTGGAATCTGTACTGGGAGATGGCAAATCAGCTTTACGGCTATAACCCTAGTAGCACGGCCGGAGTATCAGGCGGCAGTCTGGCTAGGACGACGAGATCCATGGACGATTATCTCTCTACTGATAACACATTGCTTACTTCTTCCAGTTATTTTGGTTCTTCCGGCTATTCCAGTTATCTAACTGATAGTTACACCCCTACTGCGAGTAGGATTCCTGGTTATCCTAGTTATGGACCTCCTGGTGTTGATGTTACACCACCTATTGCTGCTGACTCTTATTTTTCTAGCTTGAAGCGCTCATCCTCTGACGGTAAGGGACACTCCTCTCCTCTCTGTTTGCATCTATTCATTTAGTTTGTTGCTGCTTCTACTCGTTGATGAACTAACACAAACCGTAGGCTTAGGGTTTTTTCTTTGAAAAAATCTGTGTCCGCTGTTGGAACACTTAATTTTCATTTGAATTTATGCCACCTATATTGGCAATTCCTAGGAAGGGGGTATCATTAGTTATTGTGATAGATTGAAACGTATAGGTTGGCAGTTTACGTTGGCTGTTAGCTTGGAAGGAGTTCCTCTCAGCAATTAACTAAAGAAAATCTTACCTCTAGTTAGTGGCGGAGGGCATATTCAGCTAGGGGGTTCAATATATGAAGAAATGACACTTGAAGTTGTGAAAATTGCACAAAGATAAACAGGGTGAGATGGGGTGTAATGGAAGAGATCTTAACCTGCAACAATTTAGCTCGCTTTTTCGCTCTTATTTAACATTTCTTTCTACTTTGGCCATGCTTCATCAATCCGTTCTTAAATTTTTTTTGTGTGCTTTTTTCTTTTCATTTTATATATTCCACTTAGACTGAATAATGAGCTCAACAGACTGAAGCTTAAAAAGGGGAAAAACAGGTGTTACTGGGGTTCAAACCAGCAATCTCAAACAAGAAATGAACCCCCTTAACCATCAACCGTCGAGCGAAGCTTCTCAACTGTGTTGAGGGGGTTCATTAAAGGATAAATATGCATAAATTTGGAAATTAACTTTATATATATATTTTCCAGCAAAGGGGGTTCGAATTAATCTCCTCTTGGCCCCTAGTTCCCCTTAACCATCAACCATCGAGCGAAGCTCCTCAACTGTGTTGAGGGGGTTCATTAAAGGATAAATATGCATAAATTTGGAACTTAACCTTATATATATAGTGTAATTTTCCGGCGAAGGGGGTTCGGATTAATCCTCTCTTGGCCCTAGTTCCGCCCCTGCCTCCAGTGCAGTGCCTTTGAGTTGCTCCTCAGATAGAACTTTAAGATCTATCTGTTCTCTTTAAAACTTATTTCAAATAGCTTTTGTAAAATTTCAAAGATAACATCTTTGAAATTTTACAAAAGTTATTTGAAATAAGATTAGTCGGGGCTCTAAGAGACTCGGACACTCGGTGCAAATAAAAAAAAAAGAATTTCAAAGATGTTATGGTGCTATTTATATGTTTGACACATTTGATGTAATGCCAAGTTCTGGATGAATCTTACTGGTATATAAGCTTTTGCAAACACCTATTGTTCTACTTCCTTTTTTCATCTCGACGTATCTTTTTCCGTATTCATATTGAAACATTATTGTAAGTTGCACTTGGTCTTTGTTTTCTTGTTTCATGTATTTACTAAGACTATATTATGTAAATATAAAATTCTATACTTGTATGTATAATAACAACTACATTCGGTGTTTTTGTGTTTATGTATATATTATGTACCATAGCACTGTATCATCAGACACTTTTGGGTGCACATAATACAATTGGGCAAGCTGAAGCTTGGTTTTCGGCCAATCCTTTAGGCAAGCGCCCTAGATTCTCGAGTGCAAGCAATTTGTCTATATATCCCCAGAGGCCTGGAGAGAAGGACTGTGCCCATTATATGCAAACAAGAACTTGTAAATTTGGAGATAGCTGCAAGTTTGACCATCCTATTTGGGTTCCGGAGGGTGGAATCCCAGATTGGAAAGAGGTGATCATTTATTGCTATTAATTCTTAATAAAATAAAACACAATAGATTATAAAATAAGTCATTCTTATTTCACTTAATGTATTATTCTCCTTTCCTGTGTATATCTATATTTTGTTCTTTTTCCTTTCTCTATTATAGCTAGTCAACACTATTTTGCACAATAGAATAATAATAATAACACCACCACAGTATTTAATAAAAATATAAATTATAGAATTACTTAATAGTTTTTATCTTGGTTGCTTATTTTATGAATCAATGGTATTCATAGGATCTAATTTCTGTAGAATGCAGGTAGAATTGAAAGGGTTTGGAATTCCTTAGGATACTAATTGTTCCCTTTCAACATTGAGCTTTTGCTGTTTTGATACTTTCAAATTTTAATTGCTATGTTTGGCTTGATTACTCTTTATCCTTTTTAAGTTTTCTAGACATTCATTTTTCAACTCAGTATATGTGTTTCTTTTCCTATTTGCAAGGAATCTAAGTAACATCTTTCCTTCTGTGAGAGGTCTTCAAGGAATGAGGAAAAAGTATAGCTGGTATGCTAACATTGCCTAGGGATAATTTAATTGATAGACATTCGTCCTGTGTATTAGCCTTGATAGACTCTATCTTATTTTCTGTCTGTTCAAGGCTTTAAGCATTACAGCACGAGTTTTACTTATCAGATAAACTATTGCTTGAATGTGAGGGTTAGGATGCTTGTTTGTTCATTATTCTTTTGGATGTGAATTTGCTGTGGAATAATCTTAACTTATAAAAATGTTGGCATGCGTTTTCATGTCAATTAAGCAATAGCTTTTATGAAATGTGATGTATGTCTTTATAAGTTAGAATATTATAAATAAAGTTATCAAGACTGTTGACCACTACTTGCCAGAAACATATCAACAACATCTCTCACCTATCTTCTCTAGGAAATATAAGTACTTTTCCAAATTTTTTATAACAATTTATGTACACCAAAATAAACAAATTCAGAAGACATCTATTTTTAGTCCTGGATACATGTTGTCTTATCCCCTCAAAGTAGTTGTCTCTCTAGCCATATTGTCCCCAAAACACATAGGAGGATTGTTTTCCACACCGATTGCTGACTTTTTTATCCCCTTTTTATGTTGTCATATCTCCAATAAACTCTTCACGTTTGGTGGTATAACCCACTTAATAGTCAATGTCCTGCATATCAATGAAAATCTCCCGACACTCTCTTGCCTCTTTGCCATGAATGAGTAGTTGATTCACTGTTTATAACACTTCTTCATACATGTAGTATCTATAAATTCTATTACATAGAGTAATTCATCTCTTCTGTAGATTATCGTTGGTTAAACAAGCTTCCTTTGCCACCTCCCACCCAAAACATGTTGCTTTAACAGGTACTTTTGACTTCCATTTTACCTTCCATGGACAATTTGATTCATACAGCCTTTGTTGTTTCTGTAATAGAGTATAACATTTAGTAACTGTGAATTTTCCATCACTGTTTGCTTCCCAGATCTCTAAATCTCCTATTGCCTTCCAGACTGACACTGTCCAGTGAGCAAATTCTTCTGCTTCCCCGTTATTGAGGCCCCTCCTAATGATCAATCCGACCAGTACTTGAGTAAAAACCTGCTACCTTTCCATACTTATTAGTGGAACATCTATATATACCTAAACTTTTTTATCTTTGACCTACATTTTTCTAGCCATATATCAGCCTGGATTTGGCTATTGTTACCATTTCCCAGCTTCAGCTTTACAACTGACTATATTCACTCCATAGGCTGCTAATAGAGCTCCAAACTCGTCCTCCCTTAGAAGAGGATTAGACTGTACAGAGTCCAAAAATCCTTCCTACTGTATTTGGTATCTATGAGGTGCTCTTATGACTTGTTGCTTTCATTGTTTTACCTCCACAACCATTAACATAATAGTTTTTTTGATGTGCAACCTTAAATTCCTTACTCCCAGACCTCCTACCTTTTTTCCTTGAATCATCTCTTGCCATTTAACCAAATGCTGCTTCCTACTGTCAGCATGACCTCCCAAAGGAACATATTTCTCATAGCATTCAGTTTTCTTCATTGTTGGTGCAATCTTATTCTTATTAGAGACATCAAATAAGTGGGCGTACCATCTAACACATTGTTAACCAGTATAAGTCTCCCCCAAATGACAAGTAATGTTTTTCCCATGGAACCAATTTAATACTATGCCTATCCAAAACTTCCATCAACCATGGAACCACATCTTCTAATCATTCTTTTAGCTCCTAAAGGTAGGCCTAAATAAGCAGTAGGCAGCTGCTCTGCCTAACAACTCGTAATGTCTGCTAGATCATCAGTGCAATGTTCTTCATTAATGCTGAACATTGTACTCTTAGCTAGGTTCACTTTTAATCTAGATACCACTTCACAAGATAATTAAACTCGTCTGAGATGTAAAAGTTGATCGTTCTATGCTCCGTACAAATTCAGAGTATCATCTGCACAAGTGTGACAACGTGTAAGACTCTTAGTTCTTTTTCCTCTCTGTGGCTTTACAACCTTGAGTTTTGCTTTAGGCTTTAACTCCCGGACCCAATCTGTTTTTTGTTTCTTGGGAATTATCACCTGTTTCTCTCTGTAACTTCTTGCATCTGCTTGATGCTTTTTAATGCAGTAACTTAATTCATCAATAAATTAGCCTTGCAATTATTTGAAATACTATCCAGTTAGCTAATTGGCCTAAAATATTTCACCTCCACAACTCATTTCTTCTTAGGAATAAGAGCAAAGAAAGATGTATTAAGGCTATCAGTGGTTTTTTTTTTTTTTGCATAACCAAAGTACTGCCTCTCAAACATCTTCTCTAACTATGCTCTAATAATTTGTTGAGAAAAAAGGTAGTAGTTCAAACCATTTGACCTTAGTGCCTTGTCTTTGTTGAATAATAATCTAATAACCTTTTCTCTTGACAATTAGTAGTGTTGTATTCCTCAACATTAAGGAATGCTTAATGCTGGCCACCTCCAAGAAGTTTGTTACAAGAAAGTCAGAGTCTAGATTTACAGAGCACCTAGAAGTCTGCCAGATCATCTATTTCCTCTATGCAGTTTTCGTTACACCAAAAAATAAAGACACTAAATAGTTTCATTGCACATCATGAATGGACTTAATTTTGTCTTCAAAATATTTCCGATCCCTCTCCTTCCATACTCTCTGTCCATCATATGCATGAGGATATTATCCTCCATTTTTTGGGGCTCTTACTCCCCCTCCTGATGATCCAGCAATTCATCAAATCAACTGTGTGCTCAGGTATTGTCTACTCGGTCTTTGTGAGACTAAATAACAGATTCCAGAGCTAGGTAGTGAACTTGCAGTGCAGGAACAAAAAAACATCTGGTCATAAGTATCATTCCCTTCTTTTGTGGGACTTCATGAGTAAGATAGGCCTTCCTAACCACTAGCCATGTGAAGCATTTTACCTTTGTGGTGCCTTGTTCTTCCATACATTCTTCTGGACCATTGATACCTCTTCCTGCATCACCCTGCCCTTGTATATTGTATTCCCAGAGAAGAGACCTCCCCTGTGTGCCTCCATCTCAGATCAAGTTCAGTAACTGTGCCAGGAAATGCTTCCATCACATTTAGCAGACTAGCCACCCTTCAAAACTTCCCAGTCTTCCAGGTGTCTTCTGAAATTAAATTTCCACCCTTGGGGGACCAACACATTTATGGTGACTTCAGGGTTGCTACTCGAAACCGTTAGACCAGGGAAGACTTCCTGTAATGGTGCTTGCCCAATCCAGTAGTTTTTCTGATCATGGTTCTGTTGCCTTGCTATCCTAATTCTGGAGTTGTCCTGCAGTTTTGGCCGTAGAGATCTGATTGATCCCCCAAAATCCCCCTACATAAGTATCATTAACCTCATTGTAGCACCATGAGCTAATCTGACCAAACTGGTGAGTGCTGACCTCCTTCCACAGGGTTGATTCTTCTTCGCTGAATCTCTGTAACCACTTCATCAGAAGGATATTTTTGAATCCTCAGATTTCTGATGCCCCACCCTAAACTTTGCTCAATTGTGCCACTTCCCATTTCACTAGATTGTATTCTCTCCCCTTTATTGTTAGTCTTTCCACAGAAAATGTCTTCTTAGCCTATTTAGTTTCTTCACCACACTGACAGGTATAGGGAACAAAAATATCACATAGGTAGGTAAAGAATCCAAAATTGAGCTTATTAGTGAGACCTTTCCCCGTAATGATAAATATTGAGCTTTCCAGTGTGCTAACCTCTTCTCAGGTTTCTCCACAATATTGTCCCATATTTCCACATAATTGTGTCTACTACCTAAGGGCATGCCAAGGTATACATTGAGTTTTCCACTCCATGTCGTGGAACACCTAGATGGTTGGTTGGTAAGTTGAATTATCTCACAATGACTAGATCTAACATTTTTCTTCCTGTGAGTGTTCTAAGCTAGTTTATCGATTCTTCTTGTAATAGTCATTGGGATGCAAACATGCAGTTGTTTGCATTCTTCGATATATAAAGTTACCTCAAGTCAGCTCTAGATAAAGAACTACTATTTGATGATCAAGGCCATAAGCAGATCATTGGATATTCAAATATTAGACAGAATCACCTTCTGATAGATGTTCTACATTTGCGCATTGTGTTTCAATAGGAGATAATTTGGTGTCCTGAAAAAGTAAGAAATAGAATATGGTTGCTCGATCTAGTGCAGAAGCAACATATCGAGGTTTGGTTGTAGCTACTTGTGAAAAGTTTGTATTAAATGGTTACTTTGAGAACTAAAATTTAGAGAAATCAATCGGATAGAACTTGTGTGTGATAATCAAGTGGTCCTTCATAACACATGAAATATGGTATTTCACGAGAGGACTATGCTCATTAAGATTAACTCTCACTTTGTTGGAGAAAAAAGAAAAGGTGCTTTCAGGAGATGATGTTACAAAATTTATGAAGTTGAATGATCAGCTTGCAGATATTTTCACAAAAGTCCCTGGGTCACTAGTCCTCGTATTAGTTAACATCCGTAACAAGCTTGCCACGGGTCCTTGTATTAGTTAACATGTCAAGTTCGGTATATATAATTTTTATGCACTAGCTTAAAGGGGAAGTGTTAGAATAGGGATAAGAATAGAATTGTATATAGTGTCCTACATGGAATATGATTATAATGTAGTGTCAATAAGGGCTAATGTAATAATGTAGATACACAACTCAATGATATTTTTTTCCTTTATTTCTCACATGTTGGAGTCCCACATCGGTGGAACAAAGTCTATTTGGTCTCCTTATATGGCATTGGTCAATCCTTTCCTCATGAGCTAGCTTTTGGGTTAGAGTTAGGTTCAACTTCCATTTCTTTATCATGATACCAGAGTCAGACTTATCCCAATTCATTGTTTTCAATGTTGGCCCCCCTTGTCTTATGCTCTCCACCCTCTAAATGTCCAATCCTGGAGTTGTGCAGGGTGTTGGAGGCCCACATCAGTGGGACAAGTGCTATTTGGTCTCTTATGGTCTTGGACAATCTTTATCTCATGAGCTGACTTTGGGGCTGAGTTGCCCCAAGATCCATTTCTTTATCATAATAGTGGTGATCACATTGTATAATTCTAGCTATTATCTTCCACTTCATATATGCAGGTTCCAGTTACAACTGAATCTCTTCCTGAAAGACCCGGAGAGCCTGATTGTCCAGTAAGAAAAACTTTTGAATGAGTTTGTGAACAAGTGTGCTGTTGATATCCTAATTTTATGTTGACATGTTTCCAGTATTTTATGAAGACTCAAAAATGCAAGTACGGTAATAGGTGCAGATTTAACCACCCCAAAGATAACACAGCTCATTTGGTAGGTTAAGAGGCTCAATTATTTACATCCTATGAAGACAGTTTCATTTATTTCAACTGTTAATTTGGCTTCAATTTCAGGGTTCTCAACAAAATCCTGGTGTTTCTGAGTTGCCTGAGAGACCTTCTGAACCACCATGCACGGTATGAGAATGTTTTTGCTGATTGGAGCAGTACTTGTTACATAAGATCAAGTATGCACATAATGTGTATCTGGTTCATAGTTACTCAAATCATGCTATGGCAGTTCTACTTGAAGACGGGAACATGTAAGTTTGGTGCTACCTGCAAATTTCACCATCCAAGAGATATACAATTGCCATCTCCAAAGCCAGAAAATGGCTCCGGTGGGAAGCCTGGATCAGCTAATAATGCGATGACTGTGGATGTGAATCTAGTCAAGCCGCTTTCTGTTCCAGCTTTATTGCACAACTCCAAGGGCCTTCCCATTAGACCGGTAATTCATAGATTTTTTCTTTTACTTTTGGAATAGTAAGAATGTTTTGTATGCTTCTTTTGTGCTTTGTTTGCTTTTTTGGTTTGTCTTTTTTGTTTATCTCTTCCTTTTGTTCTGTCATAGGATAGCTGTTAATAGAATGCTGTTTTGGTCTACTTTATTTACAATTGTTAACCTAATTTTAAAAAGAATTTGGATATCATGGTATTTCAATCCTGGTACCATAGACACTTTTTCACCTGCTGGCCTACGATCTAAAAGCATCTCATGTCTTATCATTACCTGCATTATGGGTGGCACGACCATTGTAGATATGCTAGGCCTCATTGAATCTGATTGTTTTCTTCTGGTATTAGTCTAAAGATGTGTTGTGTTGCCTTTTTGTATATCTGGTATTTCTGGAATACAACAACAAAAATCCTAGTGTAATCTCAGTGTACTTCCTTTTTGGAGAAATTAGCAAATTGAGATATTCCTTTTGAGATAAAATTAGCAAATAGAGATTTTTACCCCTATGAAGATAAAGCAGAAGCGAGTTGGATTTTCCTCCACAAGTACCATGACTTTTTTTTTTTGGGTTGTTGATATAGTAAGATTAACCACAACTTTAGCTGCTTGAGGCTGGCTTTTTTTGTTAAACCTAATAAGATGTAAGCAGTGTGTTTCAGGGAGTTACAGGAAGTAGTTGATTCTTCTGGTTTTTATCTTTTACAGGGTGAAGTTGATTGTCCTTTCTACCTAAAAACTGGCAGGTTAGTCTTTTTTGTGGTGAACATTGTGGGTTTTACTTTTTATTCTTCTGCTAACAGTTTAAATACTCAAAAAGTCAAACCGTTCCTTGGTTTATAACATGTCTTGTTTGTTTTTAAAAATATCGAACAGCTGCAAGTATGGGGGCACTTGCCGTTACAACCATCCTGAAAGAAATGGTAAGGATATTAATAAGCTCTGTCGGAGCATCACTTGAATACCTTTCCTTGTCACTCTTAATCTTTGTATTGGTCTTCTGTTTGTTAAGTTTTCTAGGTTTGTTCTTATATATGATTGTGCCTGAAACACATTATCTGTTGAATTTAATCTCATGTTAGCATGACTTCTTTCTCATGTGAATTTTTGGGATTCGAAAATGTGTTATGTTCTCATTAAATAATTTATAAAGCTACTTTTGCAGTGCAACTTGAAAATTGTTGAATAAATGGATAAAAGGATTGCTGCAGAAGACTTATAAATGAAAGTTCATCTATAAGCTTATCGTATTACTCAAATACACAAATACTAAGCATAAAAAATCCAATGCTAAGTGTCAACTACTGGTTCTCTTTCATTGTTTACATTTTCAATCTCCAGCAGCTGGTATTGGCGCTGCCCTTGTGGCCTCTCCTGCTACACATTGGAACATTGGAATGGTTAATCCAGCTACCTCTTTCTTGCAAAATTTTGATCCAAAACTGACTCATACAATGGTATAATAAATTGTCACTTTGTATTTTCTCTAAAACGCTTTGAATTTGTCCCTGAAACTATTGTTTATTTTTGACACTGCAGCTTGGGTTGCTTCCACCTGTCTATCCACAACGACCTGGACAAATTGAATGCGATGTGCGTACCTACTTTGTTCTAAGATATACTTGCAAGAGCTGTGAATTACTATTCTCAAGCTGGATGCATGTGACATTATTTTCGGTCCTGCACTGTGAACTGTGATTTGTTATTTATCAGTCGTTGAAGGCACTTTCATGTTGCCCCCCAATCAAAAGGTGCCACTCAATTGGCTTTAGAGCTGTATATGTTGAGGTTCGAGGCATACACTCTAGGACCCAAGGAGCATCATTAGCAGCCCTTTTGTCGGGTGTTTGCACTTCTATGGAAATGATTGCTCTGTTTCCTTGAACCTTGACTGTTGTATTACCAACATTTGCCAAAAGAACAGAGGTAAATCGTATCTATCATAAAAAGGAAATGCAAACCTTCAAAAACGTGAACATATTATCGCTTTGCAATCCCTATATCAGATCTTCTGAAGTCTAAAACGTGTAGCATTCTTTGTAGTTCTTACCACTTGTCGACTTTTAAATTTATTCAGTTTACTTCTTAAAGAAATGTTATTGGGATCCCTATATACCGTGTTAAAGTTGACTCACATGCATTCTTATGTATACACACACATATTATAGTGTAGGAGCTGCTTTTAGTGCTGAATGGATTCTCTTCTTGTGGCTATGCTATTATCTAGATTAATCATGAATTACTTTTCAGATATTCTTAATATAGTCGGATCTAGTCATTCACCATCTTTCTTTTGCTCATCTTACTTGGTCCGTCATGTTTTACATTAGTTCTACATGAAAACTGGGGAATGCAAGTATGGTGAAAGATGCAAGTTTCATCACCCTCTTGATCGTTCAGTATCTGCAGTGTCGGTAAAGGATGCACAGCAGCCAAATGTTAAGCTTACCCTTGCTGGTCTACCGAGGCGGGAGGTATGCTTTATCTTTGCTATAATTTAGATATGGCATGTTCATTTTCTGGTGGAAGAGATATGTTGGAGCACTATAAAAATATTCTGATAAGTTTATTCTTCTTGGTGGTTTTTGACAACCTCTAGACTCTGTTGGTTAGATATTCATTTGCTCCTGCAAATAACACAATAATACTGTACAGTAGATACAGCTGTTTATATTAAATTATGATAGATGCATGATTACCTCTAAAAAATGGACTTCCACAATTCCTGCCAGTGCATTGGTTGCTGGTCTTAGTTGTTTATTTGGTGGCTGCAGCCAATAATTATTTGTTTGAATATCTTCAGATCACCGAAAACTCCTCACGGGATACCTTAATACCATACAGATACATAAGCTTGCAAATTGCAGTGCCCTTTTTTAAATCCCCCTCCCGGTCTAATCTTAGTTGCTCAGACATATAACTTTATCCTTAACTTTAGTTGATGGCTATTATTCTTTCAATTGTATCTCAAATATGTCTTTTCTCCTTCACGTGATCTGTAAGAAACGCAAGTCCCTTTAATCCCATGATATTTTCTCAAGTTTTTTTGCAATGATACTGGCAGGGTGCTGTACACTGCCCATACTACATGAAGACTGGAATGTGCAAGTATGGGGCGACATGCAAGTTTGACCATCCACCACCTGGAGAGGTTTTGGGTATGGCGACATCCCAACGGGCATCGTTGTCTGTTGAGAGAGAAGATAATGTTGATGCGAATGGACAACAGCAGTAAGGCCAAAATGGAAAGACATTTTCGTAGTTGCATCTTTTTCAATTACTATATTCTGCTACATTTTTGTAGCAAACTTGTAAAGGATTTTTTTTTTCGAGTTTTGGATATTCTTTTAGAGTTGGAACACAGTTTCTCGTCCGCGACAAAACTGAATGGAACATATTTTTTTTGCAATGATACGCTTTTATTTGTGCTCAAAACATTTCTCCAGAAGCGAAAAAGGTAAAATGCAACTACCCCAACCATTTGCATGGGAGTGCTCCATTTCATATTATTTGACCCTGTATCAAAAATAAGTCTTATGTACCTTAATTTTAAAATCAAGAGTTACCATATAGGTTTTCCATGCTATCCTTTAGTAAATAATTACATATACTAAGAGTAAAACTTAAAGAGTAGTGTGAATGTTTGTCATAGAAACTTAGTTTAAATGCTTTTGTAACAACATACTCAATGAAACACAAGTGGGGATTTCGTGGGGTGGGGTGGGGTGGGGTGGCGGGTGTTAGAGTATACTCAGATATTATCGCTATTTTGTGAAGATAGAGGTTGGTTTCAAAAAATTTGACTCAAATGTTTTAGCTTCAAGCAAGAGAAGAAAAAACAATAGATACAAAATAGTGGCTAAATGGTGAGTAATGTAAATTCCACAAAACAAAAATAATAACAGCAGCAAAAATAATGTGATAATCGAAAACAATAACAACACAACTATAATGACACAACTAGTTCTGTGACAAACCTTAAATTCACAAGGCAAGATAATATTTTATTCCAACTAGCTTTCTACTTTTATGCGACCTCTATTCCTTTCTATATAAGGTCATGTCCTCGGTAATATGGAGTTGCACCATATCTTGTCTAATCATTTCTTCTCAATATTTTTTCGATCTGCCCCAACCCTTCCGCATAACCCCTAAATTCAATCTCTCGCACCTCCTAACTGGGGCGCTGATGCACCTCCTTTGTATATTCTAAACCATGTCAGTCTCGCTTTTCTCATTTTTTTTCTTCCATAGAGGACATTCTCAAACTTCTCCTGAAGAACTTTATTCCTACTCTTATCACTTTTAGTATGTCTACTCATTTTTCTCAGCATCCTCATCCCCATAAAATACAACTTCTAAACATGTGAGTTCTTGAAGCACGCTACCCCATATGACAAACTGACTATCATTTGGTAAAGCTTACCTTTAAGTTTAGATAGTAGTTTGTTATCGCACAACACTCTAGAGGCAAGCCTCTATTTTATCCATATTTTCCTAATCCGATGCGTGACATCATTATTGACGTTTCCACTACTTTGGATAATAGATCTAAGATATTTAAAGCATTCTCCCTTGGGAATAAGTTGAGTAACTATAATACCTCACAACTCTATTCTTACATGTACCCATGTTTTGAACCTTATTCTTATATGTGAGAAGTGCATTAGAAGTAGATTAGGTTCATAATAGACCTCTAGTACTTAGTTGAATTCAAAACCTTCCTATCGATTGAGTCTCTTGTGTTAGATTATACAAGGGTCAACTTTAATTTAAGCGATCATAACTTATAGCACATAAAAAATTAGGTGACTTATGACCAATCAAATGAAAAATCTTTGAATTAGCTTTCCAATGCCACCAATTTCACTTCATTTGGAGTTCAGAATAAAATGTTATGACCGTTTTACTATGGACTACCAGAGCAGAGAACTACGAACTGACTTATGGGCCATGGTTTGAATGACAACCCGTCCTGTTAATTCGTGAAAAAACTTCAGAAAGACCATTTTTGAAACCCCAACTTGATGGACCCAATTATGGGTCGTGGTTTAGGCTCGTGGAATGGATCCAAAGACCCTAAAATTTGCCTAAAAGTGTATGGATGAGTTTCAACGAAACGTGAAAGTTTCTAGGCTGTAGATTGGCCCATGAGCGACTTTAGCATTTTTAAGAAGGGTTATTTGGTCTTTTTTCACACTTTCAAAGCCTTAACTTGACGTTTTTATACCTAAATCAGTCCCTAAATATATCTATTCAACTCTTTTACGCTAAAACACATTCTTCAACGAGCAAGGTTTCAAGGGGAGAAAAAGCTAGGGTTTTCAAGAGGATCTTGTGAGTTCTTCCAAGCTACTTCAAAATTTAAATCTTCAAGATATGTAAGGCTAACTAAAATATGAATTATGTTCTTCTATGTGTCCCATAACCCGAATTGATGCAGTTGTGAACTAGTTGAGTCTTCCATGAATATTTCTTGAAGGTTTTTCTTTAATCCTAAAGTATTCCTACATAATTTTGCATGAATTGCAGTGTATTTGAATTAAATACTTGAAATAGATGATTTTACTTTTCTACATGAACCCTAGAATAAATTCTTGTTATTTTACATATTTCACTCAAATGGGTATGCATGAGTATGATTTGAGCCTAAAGAGTCTATAGAATTCTAAAACGTTTTAACTTTACTTTTGTTTCCTGAATACTATGAGTTAGAATGATGCATGATAGAGAGTCTTTGTGAGTCATGAGCTAATCATAAAAAAATGTTCCTAACCAATGAGTTGATAGTTGATGTGATGAATTGAGTTGACAAATGTCCAATGAGACTACTAGTTGAATGAGTTTGACATAGGTTTGACGTCTTATGAGCATGGTGAGTCTTCAGAGGAGTATTGAGCACGAACTGATTAAGAGTAAGTCCAGCTCAAACTCAATAACTACGTATCCAGTGTAGGAGAGGATTGAACCGTAAAATAGAATATTTTTCTATTGTCCCAAAAAGAGGACTTGATATTATTGATTATGAATCCACTGATAGGATGTCCTTTACCCTGGCACGATATTAGATGAAAGTGACAACAACATCGCTTCGTTGTATCATCACCATCTCATATGTTATAGTTGTTGGTTAGGAAAACTCCCCTATAGGTCTTGACAATACTTTGAGTTGATTGGATTAGATGGTATATGAATGATCATTGTCTAAAATATATTCTTGCTTTAATTAGACTCTTGACATACTGATTGAGCTTCTTACTTGTTGAATTGAGTTATTTGAGTTGATGTTATTCTACCTTTACATATTTTATCTCGCCATTTTATATACTTATACATTCCACGTATTGACATCCATTTGGACCTGCATCTTTTCATGATGCAGAGACAGGTACTAGCAGTCATCAACAGTCACCCCGTTGAGGACCCATTTGCATTCAGATGATTAGTGAGTCCTCCCCTACTTTTGGAGGATGTCATATTTCTATTCTAGCATTGAGTTTAGACTTATTTTATTCTATTTTGAGGCAGCCATAGACTTGTTATTGGTACCATTTATTCAGATGATTTAGAGGCTTCATATACTAGACTGTCGAGTTGTGATTGAATTATGTTTTTGGATTAGTTTCTTTCATACTAGTCTTACTCAGTTAATTGATAGATTATTTGGTCTTTTGATTATCGAATTATTATTGCTTTTCATTAAGTATTTTTTATCGTTGATGTCTTCCACTGTTAGATTGTGATTGAATAAATATGATAAAGCCAAGTAATTTGCTTGGGGGCTAGCAATAGTCTCTGATTGCCGACCACGCCAAGAGTACCTTCCCGGGGCATGACAAACTTGGTATCAAAGCATACAGTTCAAGTGTCCTAGGCAATCCATGAACCTTTGTCTAGTAAAATCTTGTTTATGGGTGTGTTGTGCAACACACTTTATAAGCAGGAGACTATGAGACATTAGGAATTGCCACACTTCTTTTGTATTTTGAGTTCGTGTGATAGATTTTAACTTTATTAAAGTAGCTATCTGATTCATGCGTTACACGTTTGCAGATCATGCCTCCTAAGGTACTGCCACCCAAAGAGATGTTTCAGCTAGCAACACTGAGAATCCCCCACTAGAGGTACCTACTCAGATGGAGAGGAGAGGCCAAGGTTGACGTGCTGGAGCCGCTAGGGCTCCCTAAGCACCTACTACTTTGCCTACTCCTACCAAGAGGCTGACTTTAGAGGACTATCAATATGCTCACCCAACTGGTAAAGTGGGAATCAGAGCTCCTAGTTCTAAATCCCAAGCTCCTAATTCTAGCTCCTAAGATCCGACTGTTGCAACAAGACTTAGGAATTTTCTAAGGATGAACCCACCAGTCTTCACAGGGTCTAAGGTTGAGAAAGACCCCTAGAATTTTGTTGATGAGATGTAAAATGTGTTGAAAATTATTCATATGATTGAGACTAAAAGAGTTGAACTTGCAACCTATTAACTTAAGGATATGAAAAATGTTTGGTACAATCAATGGCAAGAGAGTCGATGTGAGGATGCTGAGTGTGCCATTTGGAATGACTTTGAGAGTGCCTTTCTTGACCATTTCTTTCCACAAAAGTTGAGGGAAGCGAAAGTTGAAAAGTTTGTTAACTTGAAGCAAGAGGAGATGACTGTCAAAGAATATAGTCTCAAATGCATATAACTATTCAAGTATTCTCCAAATATGGTCCCTGATATGAGATCTAGAATAAGAAAGTTTATATCCAACTTGGGCAAACATATGAAAAAAGAGTGCAAAGCAACATTGTTAATTCCAGGAATGGACATCTCTAGGCTTATAGTCTATGCATAACAACTTGAGAAAGATAAGAAGAGGGATAGAGAGGAGCATTTGAGCAAGAAGGCTAAGTTAGCCGGGGATGAGCCTAGCCAGCATAAGTAAAGTAAGGGGGATAGGTCCTATTTTCATAAGAGGCCTTCGAATTATGCACTATCCTTAGCAAGTGCACCAACTTTGAGTAATACGTACGACTAGAAGTCTCATATTCATTAGAATTTTAGAGCTCAGGATTCTCAATCCCAAGCTAGTGTGACTTGAGGTTCGAGAAGGAACCACCATGTAGAAAGTGTGGTAGACTCCACCTAGGTGAGTATCATGAGGGCACAAATACATGTTATAGGCGCGGACAGACTGGTCAATTCCACAATGAGTGCCTAACAAGATGGCAAGGTGAGGGAGGTTATAATAAATCTCAGTCTTCGACAATGAGTGACTAACCGACTGTATGCGATACATAATTGATAAAATTAGGAGGTTGCACCAGATATTTTCATAGGTATGCTTCAAATCTTTTCTCATGATGTGTATGCCTTGCTTGACCTAGGTTCCATATTATCATTTGTAACTCCATATGTGGCTAGAAAGTTTGAGATCCTTCCTAAATGTCTTCTTGAGTCCTTTAGTGTTTCTACTCCTATTGGTGAGTCTATTCTAGTTAAAAGGGTATACCATATCTATCTATATAGAGATACTTTGGTAGACTTAGTTGAGTTAGAGATGATTAATCATGATGTGATTTTTGGCATGGACTGATTTCACATTTGTTATGTCTCTGTCAATTGTAGATCCCTGACGGTCAAACTCAGTTTCCGAATGAGCCTGGAAGGGTAGTTTTGCAGTGCTTAAGGGTAAGTTTATTTTCTACCTTAGGTCTAGAAAACTAATCTCTATATGATATATCTACCACCTTGTGTGAGTTAAGGTAGATGATGTATATATTCCACTCTTTAAGTCAATTTTGGGTGTCAATGAGTTTCCTGGTGTATTCCCTGACGATTTTCCTAGAGTCCCTCCTGATAAGGAGATTGTCTTTGGGATTGATGTTCTCCTCGATACCCAACCTATCTCTTCCCGCCATATATAATGGCTCCCGCTGAATTAAAAGAACTGAAAGAGCAGTTGAAGGATCTATTGGATAAGGGATTTACTAGGCCGAGTGTCTCTCTGTGGGGTGCTCCTGTCCTATTTGTGTGAAAGAAAGATGGTTCCCTCAGAATGTGTATAGATTATTGCCAGATGAATAAAGTGACCGTTAAGAATAAATACCATCCTCCAAGGATCAATAACTTGTTTGATCAACTTCAGGGTGCCACTGTTGTCTCCTAGATAGACCTCAGATCAAGCTATCATCAGTTGAAAGTAAGAGAATGTGACATCCCGAAGATGGCTTTTCAGACCCGATATGGGAACTTTGAGTTTCTGGTAATATTTTTTGGATTGACTAATTCTCCTGCCGCTTTCATGGACTTGATGAACAGAGTATTCATACAGTACCTTGATATGTTCATGATTGTGTTCATCGATGATATTTTAGTGTACTCCATAGATGAGGAAAAGTATGCCGGTCACTTTCACATTGTTCTTCAGACACTCTAAGATAATAAGTTTTATGCCAAATTCTCCAAATGTAAGTTTTGGCTCAAGTTCGTGCCTTTTCTAGGCCATATTATTTCAGGTGATAGTATTCAAGTAGATATGCGTAAGATTAAGGTAGTTAAGAATTGGCCTAGACCCACTTCTCCAACTGACATAAGAAGTCTTCTGGTTTGTCTAGTTACTACTGTAGATTTGTTGACGAATTCTCTTTTATATCCTCACCATTGACTAAGCTAACTCAAAAGAAAACTAAGTTTCACTGATCCAACGAGTGTGAGAAGAATTTTCAAGAGCTGAAAACCAGATTAACGACTGCACCAATGTTGACTTTACCTCAGGGGACTAATGATTTACTATGATGATTCTAGAATGGGATTGGGATGTATTATGATTTAGAGAGGTAAGGTCATAGCTTATGCTCCCAGACAACTTAAGAACCACAAGAGGAACTATCCAACTCACGACTTAAAATTGGTTGAGGTGGTATTTTCACTAAAGATTTGGCGCCACTACTTATATGAAGCACATGCCAATATATTCACAGACCATAAGAGCCTGCAATATGTCTTCAAACAGAAAGAGCTTAACTTGAAGCAGAGGAGATGGCTTAGTAGGTTGTCTATGGGGAGCACTACTCATGTGAAAAAAGAGAAGAATGAGTTGGCTAAAGAGGTGCACAGATTGACATGATTGGGAGTTCAACTAGATGAATCTGGTGAAGGTGGAATACTTGAACATAATGGGTCTACATCATCTTGTGTAGTAGAGGTAAAGGAGAAGCAAGACCAAGATCCCATCTTACTCCAATTGAAGGAAGATGTACATAAGTAGAAAGTGATGACGTTCGTCAAAGGGAGAGATGGGATATTGAGATATCAAAGTAGATTATATGTTCCAAATGTTGATGGTATTCAAGAAAGCATCATGGCAAAAGCTCATAACTCTAGATATTCTATCCATTGAGGGTATACCAAAATGTACCACAACTTGAGAGAGGTTTATTGGTGGAGTGATATAAAAGAGAGACATTGCCGACTTTATTTCTAAGTGTCCAAACTGCCAACAAGTAAAATTTGAGCACCAAAGGCCATGTGGAGTAGCTCAAAATTTTGAAATTCCATAATGGAAGTGAGAGATAATTAATATAAATTTTATCACAGGCTTACCGAGGTATCATATTTAGCATGATTCGATCTAGATAATTGTTGATAGGATGACTAAATCAACTCACTTCTTAGCAGTAAAGACTACTAATATGCCAGAGGACTAAGCCCGATTGCATATTCGAGAGATTGTTAGATTACATGGAGTTTCTTTGTCTATTGTATTAGATAAGGGAGCTTAATTCACTACCCAATTCTAAAAGTCCTTTCAGAAAGGCCTATGTTTAAAGGTGGACCTCAGTGCCTCTTTCTACCCTCAGACCTATGGCCAGATAGAGCGTATGATGCAGACCTTGGAGGATATGTTGAGAACATATGTCATCGACTTCAAAGGCAATTGGGATGATTATTTACTGCTTATTGAGTTTTTTTATAACAACAACTTTCATTCTAGCATCCAAATGGCTCCTTATGAGGCCATCTATAGGAGGAGATGTAGATCACTAATTGGATGGTTTAAGGTAAGTAAAGCAGGTTGATTAGGCCAGACTTGGTACACCAAGCTACGGAGAAAGTAAAGATCATCCAAGAGAGATTAAGGACTACACAGAGTCGTCAGAAGTCCTACACTAATGTTAGGAGAAAGGACCTAAAGTTCGGAGTAAACAATTGGGTATAGTTAAAAGTATCACCCATGAAGGGTGTAATGAGATTTGGAAAGAAAGGAAGGTTGAGTCCTTGATACATTGGTCTCTACCAAATTATGAAGAGATTGGGAAATGTAGCTTATGAGTTGGAGCTACCACAAGAGCTAACTGTCATCCATCTGGTCTTTCATATTTCTATGTTTAAGAAGTGTTTGGGAGATTCATCCTTGGTTATGCCTATCGAAAGTATTGGGGTGAAGTATAGTTTGAGTTATGAAGAGATCTTAGTCCAAATCCTTGATCGTCAAGTTCGCAAGTTGAGAACTAAAGAAGTTGCGTTTGTAAAAATGTTATAGAGAAGTCAATCTATTGAAGAGGCTACATGGGAAGCTGAAGAGGATATGAAGGCTAGATAGCCCCACCTATTCATTCCTACTGACGATGAAATTGATAGTAATAGTTCATTTCTATTCTCTGAGTTAGTTCCCCATTATTGAGTTGAGTTTTTATCTTTGAGTTGATGCTCCTCTTAAGTCTATGGGTATTTGGGTATGCAATATCTTTAATTGTATTCGTATCTAATTACGATGTTAGAAATAATCTTTCAATTCTGAATCTTGAGGTGAATTTTATTTCTAGAGTATAAGTATTAGAGTATCCGATCATTTGAGTTCTTGATCGTATCCATGCTTAATAGGTCTCCTAGTTACTCATCTTTCAAGGACGAATGATTCCGAGGGGGAGATATTGTAACACCCCATAACTTTATTGTTATATGAAACTATATTTTAAACCTCATTCTTATATGTGAGAAGTGTATTAGGTTCATAAGAGTCCTCTAGTACTTAATCGAGTTCAAAACTTTCCTATCAATTGAGTTTCTCATGTTAGATTATACAAGGATCAAATTTAAATGACCATAACTTTTAGCAAAAAACGAATTAGGTGGCCTATGACCTATCAAATGAAAGGTCTTTGAATTAGCTTTCCCACTCCATGAATTTTACCTCATTTGGAGTCCAGAATAAAATGTTATGACCGTTTTACTATGGACTGCCAGAGAAGAGTGTAACTATGAGTTGACTTACGAGCCATGGTTTGAATGATGGGTCATCCTGTTAACTCGTGAAAAAACTTCAAAAAGTCTATTTTTGATCCCCTGACTTGATAGACCCAACTACGGGTCACATATGCTTCTATGGGCCATGGTTTGGGCTCATGGAATGGATCTAGAGACCTCAAAATTTGCCTAAAAGTTTATGGATGAGTTTCTACGGACAATGAGAGTTTCTATGGGCCATAGATTGACCCGTGGACGACTTTGATAACATTTTATGAAGGGTAATTTGGTCTTTTTTCCACCCTTTCAAAGTTTTAACTCGACGTTTTATACCTAAATCAGTCCTAAATATATCTATTCATCTTTTTTACACTAAAACACATTCTTTAGCAAGGTTTTAAGGAGAGAAAAAGCTAGGGTTTCAAGAGGATCTTGTGAGTTTTTCCAAGCTACTTCAAAAGTTAAATCTTTCAGGTATCTAAGGCTAACTTGAACATGAATTATGTTTTTTCATTTGCCCCATAACCCGAATTGATGGAGTTGTGAATGAATTGAGTCTGTCATGACTATTTTTTGAAATTTTTTCTTAAATTCTAATGTATTCCTATATAATCTTGCATCAATTATAATTTTTATGAATTAAATACTTGAAATAAATAATTTTACTTTTCTACATGAACTCTAGAATAAATTCCTGTTATTTTACATATTTCACTCAAATAGGTATGCATGAGTATGATTTGAGCCTAAGGAGTCTATAGAATTCTTAAATGTTTTAACTCTACTTTTATTTTCTAAATGCTATGAGTTAGAATGATGCATCATAGAAAGACTTTATGAGTAATTAACTAATTCTAAAAGAATGTTCCTAACCAATAAGTTGATGGTTGATGTGATGAATTGAGTTGACAAATGCCCAATGAGACTAGTTGAATGAGTTAACCATAGGTTTGATGTCTTATGAGCATATTGAGCCTTGGAGAGAAATATTTAGTATCGAATTGAGTAAGATTAAGTCCAACTTGAACTCAATAACTACATATCCAGCATAGGAGAGGATCGAATTGTAAAATTGAATGTTTCTTTACTATCCAAAAAAGAGAATTGATATTATTATGGATCCACAGATCGGATGTCTTTTACCCCGGCATTATTCGTTGTATCATCACCATCTCATTAATAATGATTGTCGATTAGAGAAACTCCCATATAGGTCTTGATAGTACGTTAAGTGGATAGACTTAGATGGCATATGAGTGGTCATTGTCTAAACTGCATTCTTACTTTAGACTCTTGATATGCTGATTGAGTTTCCTACTTCTTAAGTTGATGTTATGCTACATTTGCGTGTTTCGTCCTGCCATTTTACATACTCGTACATTTCACATACTGACGTCCATTTGGACCTACATCTTTTTATGATGCAAAGATAGGTACTAGCGGTCATCAATAAGAACCCCATTGAGGACCCATTTGCATCCAGCTGATTGGTGAGTCCTACCCTGTTTTCGAAAAATATTAGCTTTCTCTTCTAGCTTTGAGTTTAGACTTATTTTATTCAATTTTAAGGTAGCCATGGACTTATAATTGGCACCATTTAGTCAAATGATTTAGAGGCTTCATACTATACTGTCGAGTTGTGATTGGATTATGTTTTTGGCTAGTTTTTTTCATACTAGTCTTACTCAGTTGATTCATAGAGATTGTTTGGCCTTTGGCCTTTTGATTGTCAAATTATTATTGCTTTTCATTAAGTATTCTTGATCGTTGATGTCTTCAGCTGTTAAATCGTGATTGAATAAATGTTATGAGGCCAAGTGGTTCACTAGGGACCTAGTAATAGACTCTGAGTGCCGACCACGCCAAGGGTACCCTTCTAGGGAATGATAGTAACAAGCCTCACTTTCATGCCCACTTCATCCATCGCAACACTAAATTCACACTTTAAATATTTTGTTTTAGTCCTGCTCAGTTTGAATTTGTTGGAATCCAAAATTTTCTCCAAACCTCTGATCTATCATTAACTCTATCCTGTGTTTCATCAATCAGTACTATATCATCTGCAAATAGCATGCATCATGGAACCTCCTCTTGAATAAACTATATCATATCTCCATTACCAAGACAAAACTAAAAGACCTCAATACATATCCTAGATGTAGTCCCATCTCAACTAAAAAATACTCTGAGTTTTCTCCGACCATTCTAATCCGAGTTTTGGCTTCATCATACATGTCCCTTATCACTTTAATATACGTGGTAACTCTCTATTTTAAAATATAGAGAGTTACTATCCATATGACTTATTTACTTCTTCAATTTTAAAATGCTCTTGTAATAATTTTTTTAAAAAAAATATGTCAAGATCCACATAAGCCAAAAATATAAAAGGGAGAAAGTAATAGTTAACAATCATTTTTGTCCTTATCGATCTTGATCTCTTCAAATTGAGTCGAAACAACTCATTCACTACCCCTAGAAAAATGTCACAAATACTTTTTTGGGCCTATATTATCTAGCTTTCACAAACAAGAAAGAGAGTGAGGTTACTCCTCATGCGATTTGGCATTGCTCGAATTTAGATAGAAAAATGTTATAGTTCAAGGGGCAATAGTAAAATTTCATAATTTAATATTAAACTAACAAAAATTAGATAGTTTTTGAAGGTTATGAGGTATTACACCCTCTATTGATCTGTGTTGTATAATTTGACTTATAAATAGCTTAAGAAATATAGAAAGACGTTGTAATGTCTAAAATTACCCTTAAAAAAGGTACATGGATGTTTTATCAAATAGATGAAAATAAGGATAGAATATATCTAGTATCATTAAATACTTATCAAATTAAAAAATATGTTATTTTGTTATACTACCACAAAAAACGTGTGTCATAAAATTGAGAGAGGGAGTAACTCATACTATTTTATTAAAAGTTTATCAATGTATATATCATTTTTATTTGTCTTGTTTGACTTGTATAATCATTAAAAAAATAATTATTGATATAAATATTTTTATCATATTGTCTCTTTTAAGTAATAGTTAGTACTTTCTCTATTCATCTTTAATTATCCGCAATACTATTTTGAATTATCTAACAATACTTGTCCAGTTTATGAAATCAAAAGATAATTTTACTCTTAGTTCCTAATTTATCCTTATCATTGATTATAGTTATTTTTCTATTATAAATAATTATTTTTCTATTATAATTTTTTAATTATAGTTATTTTTCTATTATAATTTTCAAGATATTATCTTTATTATATTCAAAAGATGATTTGGTAAATTACTCCTATCATTTACTAATTTTAGTCATTGTGCTAAGTCAATAAGGATCGAGTAAAGATAGACAAAGAGAGGATTGAATCTTGAAAAATGATTTGAAGTATCGTATTTAATGCAATATATATATAAAAAATAAATATTTTAAAAGAAATCAAGTAAAAAAGTTTATTTTAAAAGTAAATGACAAGTAAATCTAAACGGAGAGAATATATATATCCACTCAGATAGATAACCTTGGCGATGAGAATTTATGATAAAGTTGTTGACATTATAGATATTCTCATGATTCATGGAAGGAGGACATGAAATTGCTGAATTTCAAGCTTCACTAACTTTGATGCAAGATTCATCATTTAAGGGTCACATTAGTAGTACGTAGATTATGATCCTTTCCACTTAGTAAAAATTTAATTATATGCAGTGTCCGTGAAGGCGACGGCACCGATTTTAGTGCCATAAAATACTCTTTACCCCTGGCTTTGGGATTTGGTTGGGACATTATTCATCTCTAATTCATGTCTCTCCGTGTTTGACCAGCTATCACGCCTACGAAACAAAACTAGCTAGTTAGGCTTTAAGGATTTATTTCCTTTTTTTAAATAAAGAATTATATTATTCGTATATAATTATATATAAATTATATATGTATGAGTCTTTTTCATTGGTTCATGTATTTATTGTTTCATATTTTGAAAGAAGAATAAAGACAGGTGTGTACTCCCTTTTGTTTTAATTTATATTGTGTAGTTTCTAAATTTTTATTCTTAAAAATTAAATAAAGTATTATACATCAATAATTAATAATTAAAAATATTATAAAGACATAAAAGGTCGGGACTAAAAAATAGTGTTTGGACTCACAAACGGATTTCATCCTATCATTATTCATTAGGGTAGCGTACCTTTTAGACTCTTCTCTCATCCAATTTAACTAATGGTTATTGATTAGACATTGAATTTGCAAAATGGGAAGTAGGCAATGAGTAATATACAATTTTTAAACTTTTTAAAGTGTGTAATTTATTTTAGCCATTGTTCTTCCGCAGAATTAATACAACTATTTGCAAATTATATAGGTATTTCACTAATGAAAAAACTAAAAAAAATAAGAACTCAAATAAAGCGAATAAACATACAATAAATAATTAGTTGCTTCACTCAATTGTATTCATATATCAAATATATATAATTCAAAACTAGTGTTGATATTTGAATACAAGTGTACCACACAATTATGACTATGGGTTGATCTAACACACTAAATTATTCCAACATTCAACTATATCAAAAAATAATTGGACAAAGCGAATACAAGAATATAACGTTTTCTCTGTTTCTTGTACATTGTTACTGAAAGCAATACTATTAACTTTTTTCTCTTTTAAAGATTTTGAATTATTTTTTTCTCTTAATAAATTTTACCCCTTACTCTTAATATACTTATACAAATACAACTGTTAAAACAGTTACCAAACATTGATATGTATTTGCAGAAATTTAAAAGAAAAACATTCAGTTGATAGTAATTTGTACATAAATTGAGAGAGATCCCATTGATTTAGGGGTTATGAGAGAGAGAATACAAAAGAAAGAATAGAGAAAAAAAAAAGAGAAGGTCTATTTATTGCTCCATTAATTAAGATATCTTATATGTAATTGAAAATTTGTTATTTAATATAAAGTATATCCATATAAGATAAATATTTTAAACTATAGCTAAACACTCTAAATACATATCACTATTTATTATACCACATAGTTTTTCTAAATATTTATTCTGAATGGACTCAATCCAAATTGTTTATCCTTAATGCACATATGACCCAAACTATTTACTTTCTTACCTCACTTTCTCCTTTTTATTTTGCCCATAATGTCAGGCTGATGTCAACACGAGACATGAATATTATGAAATAACCCTATATGATACTTCGGTGGTGTGTGTGTATGTGTGTGTCTATCTATCTATCTATCTATCTATCTATCTATCTATCTATCTATCTATCTATCTATCTATCTATCTATCTATCTAT
>JAOTQJ010000011.1:6246823-6297018 GCA_025642045.1 Solanum sejunctum | reverse complement strand
ATAATTTATCGGTTCGATTTAATTATTTCTTTAATTTTTTTAATTAAATTCAAACTCGAGTCAAATACTATCAATTTTTTAAAAAATAAAAATCAAATTAAATCAAACCCAAATAAAATTAATTTAACTTAAATTTTTTAATTTGAATCAATATTTATCCAAATCGTGAACACTCTTCTAGGTGGAACTTTCTAGGTGGAACTTTAACTCTCGGTGAAACCTACATGTGAAAAGGCATCAACTACAAATGAAGCACTTCTTGTCTGCAACAGGAAATATTCAAACAACACCACAGATAGTACAACATAATTAAAGCTTGTAGCTCGGAAGTAAGCCTTAAATGACCAAACCACCCCTTAGTTCAATTTTAATCTTAGGAAGAACACGTCGACAGTCTTCTGTGTGTGCTTCATTTGTAACTCTCTCTCTTAATAACATATATAATTTGATCTGTCTTAACTTGATACACCACTTGTAGAGATTTAGTTTATTAGATGAACCTTATTAGTTAGGCTTTAAAATATTAACTTTAATTATAATTATTTGGATGAAAACAATAATCTTCTTATTTGGCTTTGGATAGAGTCAAAGAATGACTATTTTTTGACTTTGGAGTATGATGGAATAAAGCAAAATAATTCTTTAAACTGTCTGCGCTTCTTTCATTTATGAAGTAGCAGTTAGTCAATGCAACTTTCGACGCTCCTCATGGATCATCTGGAAACAACCGCTTTATGTTTTTAAACATAGGGGTTAAGCTGCGTACATTCAACCCCCCTTTACTCCGCAATAAGCGAAAGCCTTTCGAGATACTGGGGTATGTTGATAATGTTGATGATGATTTTCTAAAATGAACAAGTAAAAAATATTTATTTTTAGTATACAAATGGAGAGATTATTTTCTTATAAAAGCTACTTGTTATGGCATGTATAAACTAAGCACAAAGTGTAAATCATGTATAGATAGCGTATGAATCCCTTTTTGTCAATATATATATATATATATAAAAGAACATCCAGCTGATTATTTTTATAAAATAAAGACATTGGGTGGTGTATTTTTTGTTGGATCCCGCGGACTTTGAGGATATTGCTTTCTTTTTCATTCAGCGCTCACGTGTATCTCAATGCCTCTAATTAATCAACTAAACATAGCTCCATGTACCCACTAGATCCGTTTATTTAGAGTCCCCAACTTTTTGACCCTTAATTTGGCTAATTCATTTTCTTTTGAATCATGAATTATCATTTGATCTTTTGAATTATTATTCGTTTATAAATTACAAGATATCGAAGACAGATCGAATCCTCCAAATCAATCAAATCATTTTCGAAGAGTAAGATAATATAAGTCTTAATTTGATAAAGTGATTTCATTTGATTAGTTGCGCCAAATAAGAGCATAAAACATTTCTTATTCACATTGAAAACTTTTTGAGCAGCAAATGCAACTAAATTCGTGCACCAAGTACTATCTATATAGATGCAAATGTACAATATATTCCTAGCACTTTGTACGTGGAAATGAATAGAGACTTTTAAAGCAATGTACAATCTCCTATTATTGCTTGAATATAGAATTGGTTATGAGAACGCTATTATTGCTTTATTATACTCCTTATCTCAAATTATTTATTATATTTTTAAAATATAATTATTTTAAATTATTGGAAACAAAATTAATTACATTTTTTCTTGTTTCATTCTTAGTAGGAATCCTCTTTATATGATATTAAATATAATATTGCTATCTTAATTTATATGACATTCATTTTTTAGTTGAAACATACATTTATAGTATTTTATATTAATAAATGAGCTAGACATAATAATTTAGAAAATCCTCTTTTAACAAATATTTTATTGTCATATAAATATTCAAAATTTATTTTAAATCATAAATTTAGAATTTTTTTTTCTTTTTAAAAAAACTAATTTTGATATCAAATTAGATATTGTCACATAAATTAAGATAAGGGGTGTGTTTGGTATGGATTTTCAAATTAACCCATTTTCCTTAAATTTAACGAAAATGACTTCCTTAAAAACAACAACAACAACAACATACCCAGTGATATCCCACAAGTGGGGTCTGGGGAGGGTAAATTGTACGCAGACCTTACCGCTACCTCATAGAGGTAGAAAGACTGTTTCCTAAAACCCTCAGCTCAAAAAACTAAGAAAAACATTTTTCAAAACTCTCATTCAATCTCAAATTTAAATACTTTTTTTTATCTCATCCCTATCACGACCTTCCTTCTTCCCAAAAATTAATATTTTATTTTTGAAAAATATTTTATGCCAATTCCCCCCTCCCCCTGACCCGCCCCACGAATTTTTTTTTAAAATTTATTTTTGAAAATATTTTAAATTTTTAAAATTTTAATTGTTTATGCCCATTCCATACCCCTACCCACGACCAACCCCCCCTTCCACCTCTCCACCACCACTATCACACACACACAATAATTTTCTTTTAAAAAAAATATTTTCATTTCAGTAACTATTTTTTTTTTTTAAAAAATATTTTTTACTCTCTAGCAAAAAATAAAAAATTATTTCTAGAAAATATTTTCATTCACCAACCAAATAATAGAAAATATTTTTCAAAAATACTTTTCATTCATCAACCAATTAAACACATAAAAATGAGTTAGTAATCAACTTATTTTTCATAAAAAATATTTTCCTCCCTACCAAGCACAAACAAAGAGAATAACATAATATGGTACACGATGGACCAAACTAACAACGTATACGGTGGAGAACCTGTCAATTATAGCGTAATAAGGGCACAAGGTTTTCATTCCTCACTTAAATACTTTCTGCCAACATCAAATAAATAAACCAAAATTGTTTAAGTGGGAAACTTAAGAGCTGTGATTTGGGGGAAAACAAAAGGGAACTAAGTGTAATATGTACAAAAGGAAGAAATACGTTTTATTGTTGTTTGACTTTGACTGTGCATGGCTAAAAAGCTGGAGATATTGAGATAATAACACAAATATAAAAAAAATAAAAATTTACAGTAGTTGAGCAGATTTTCATCACTTATATCTGGGATAGGGTCTCCTATTCAACGACATTTTCCAAAGTCTGATAGTAATTTCTTCCTTTTTCATTTCCATAACATAATTCACACGAGACATAACATCCAATTTCTTTGTTGACATTTAGCACCATATATACATTTTTTCCTATAATATCTTGCTTCCTCTTCTCCAAAATTCAAAAAAATATCTTGAATTGGCATGCCATATTTCGCTTTGTTCTTCCTCATCGTTACCTAGCAAATAATGTCCCCACGATAGACAAGGTCACGTATCATTGGATAAAGTTAGTATTATCTAGGCAGATGTTTTAGTTTCTTTCAATATGATTTCTGCACATAAAATTAGTAGGTGTTCGTCCTTAGTTGCAATTTGGTTTAATAATTTGTGTTTCTAGCTTGCTTGCAGCATAGGAAAATATATATATGATGATGACGGGAGCAGGAAACGGGCAGCTTTCAGTTCCTCCAGGGTTTCGTTTTCATCCGACAGATGAAGAGCTTCTTTATTATTATCTCAAGAAGAAAGTATCGTATGAAGCAATAGACTTGGACGTTATTAGAGAAATAGATCTTAACAAACTTGAACCATGGGACCTCAAAGGTGAGTACTACTCCATCCTTCTATAGAATTACACCCATAAGTGGGGTTTCGAGAGGATAGAATGTACACAAACTTTATTACTATTGATACTGTGCACATCCTTCTATAGAATTAAACAAAAAAATAAAGGAAGAGGAGAGGAAAGGTATGCTAAAATTATTCGTTCATGCATGCACTTCATAACATAACTTTCTTCTTTAATGACCTAAAAAGGCAGAAGAATAAACTTCTTTTACTTCAACTTTTAAATATACTCCTTTTAGGAATCGATTGATGCTGGCTCCTAAATATGAAGACTGGAAACCTAAACGGTCAGGGTCTTTCCTTACTTTTAGCTGATCCTTATGCCCCTTCTCAACTCAGATAGATCAAGTCAATCAATGAAGAACTTGGTAGATTTATGAGTAGAAACTGGATTTGATGATAAAGATGAGATTTCTGTATCACCAAATTGGATTTGTGCTTCATAACCATAGAAAATGTCCACATAATAATAACAACATACCCAGTGAAATCCCACAAGTGAGGTTTGAGAGAGTAGAATGTACGTAGACTTTACCACTACCTCTCATAATAACAAAAATTCAAAATCCAAGGATCTAAATCAATCATTTCTTCTAAAGACTAATAAAGAACAAAACCATTTTGCCACATTAGTATTATAATTTTATAGGGAAATCATACTAAATCACAATGGATTTAGCTTTTATCCATTATATTTACTGCCTAAATGATTTTTTAACACAAGAAATAATGCAATGTAACCTACAGCAGAATGTTACTTGCCTTCTTTTGTTCATTTATTATTTGACATTATGGAAGGAACAAATATAAATATTCTGTTAAAATACGTACGGTCAACCTAAACCCCACCTGTGCCAGTTGCATGAAAAGGGAGAATAAAGCAACTCTGCAAGGTATTATTTCAATTTGCCCATTTATGTATCCACACAAGTCAACCATATGCTAATATAATAAAATATAACTTGTACACATCTGATGAAATGCAGAAATATGTAGAATTGGATCAGGTCCACAGAATGAATGGTACTTTTTCAGCCACAAGGACAAGAAGTACCCTACTGGAACTCGAACAAATCGAGCGACGACAGCTGGATTTTGGAAGGCTACAGGGAGAGATAAGGCAATATACCTTAGCAACTCCAAGAGAATTGGAATGAGGAAAACTCTTGTATTTTACACAGGACGTGCCCCTCATGGCCAAAAGACTGACTGGATCATGCATGAGTATAGACTTGATGACAACACTCCTGAAATAGAGGTACTAATTAACTTTAACTTCCCAGTGATGCTATTTTCTTATTAATTCGTTAAGAAAATGGATATATTTTAAATATTTTGAAATTCTTTTTCGAATGTCTCACTTTATCGTTAGTGAAAATGATTCATAGTCATAACAAATATTTATGATGTATTTTAGACCACAAAAGATCATCTTTCTTTCTTTTATAAACTGCATGTCAAGTCAAGTTGCATCACATAAATTGAGACCGGAGGAATATTAATCAATTGTTGAAACCCTTGCAGGAAGAGGGTTGGGTTGTTTGCAGGGTGTTCAAGAAAAAGAATTACACAAGAGGTTTCCACCACGATATTGGAGATCAAGATCATGAGGAACCATTACATTTTACAGATCATATGAAAGCATCAACTCCAAAACAAAACATTCCACCACCTCAATCCGCAACTGCCTGCTACGACAACTACACATCATCCTTTGATGGTTCAATGCATCTTCCTCAACTACTAAGCCCCGACTTGTCACTTCCATGTCCACTAGGACCTCCTTTGAGTACTCACATCGAATGTTCTCACAATCACATCAACTTATTGAGGCTAACATCAACTAGTAGTAGTAGCAGCTGTTTTAATGGTGATTGGTCCTTCTTGGATAAGCTTCTTGCTTCTTCAAACCAAGGCGCTGCCATGCAGTCTCATGCCGATTTGGTTAATCCAACAGTCGCACAAAAATATCCAATACTCCATCACAATGCCTTTGATCATGATCTTTTAAAATTCTCAAAGTAGTAATACGTACTGTCTACACCCTATTTGTGGAATTTTAATCACCGGGTATGTTGTTGTAGTAATACATACTGCCCAACGTTCTATCCCTATTTTGATTTTTTTCCAAGTTCTTTCAATGTTAATTAGAAAACTTAATCTCATGTGCTTTTGTGTTTAGAAAGTACTTCATTCATCATCTTATCTTATATAACTGTGTTCGACTCTTTTATATTATAATACTAACAAAACTAGTATTAGTAATAATAATGAAAGATATATGAAGTAATAATTTACATAAAATTTTGTCTTATCAGAGAGAAATGAGATAACTCAGAAATATACAGTTGTTTAAATTTACATCGTAAAAATATAGCCTAAAATTTACATTACAAATTTTTAGCCAAACCACACATGCGTATATAACATTATACATCCGGTATACAATAATATAGTTTTTTTATATTTTTTTTTATAAAAATGTTTAAAAACTTAATATTCATTATTAAACACCCAGTATGCAATATTATATAAAATTATAAGAGATATTTATACATGTATATACATAATAATATATATTAATATATGAAAAATGGACTTCGTCTTAGCTTCTTCCTTTTATCCAAGCATTAGATTCGTTCAAAAACACATAAAAAACTATATGATATCACCCAAAATATTTAGGCTCCTGAATATGTAAACAAGATCATTTGAGACAATACCTACTCAAAGTGGAGTTTATTTGCGTATTTTCTAATTTGGAAGTTTCAAGCTTCAACAATATCAATAGTACTTCATAGTAACTTCAACAACGAAGATAAAACAATAATTTAAGATAAAAATTTCTCCAAAGTAAGGGCCATTACGAATAACTCAACTATATATACACATGGGATCATTAACTTCACCTGAATGAACAAAGCTAACAAATCAGTTAATAATTATCATGGTTACCACCATTGCAATAGCTACCTTTATCCAAGAAAAACCTCATTCAATTAACAAATTAGTTAATAAAATCACATTAGAGAATTTCTAAAAATGGATATAGAATGAAATATGGAGTGAGTGAGAGAGAGAGTGCATGTGTTGGGTGTGTAGGGAAGATAGAGGAAGAGAGATAACAATAGATTAGTTTTGGCCCATTTTGACAATGTACTTGGATCGATTGTACATGATTGTAGAAGTGGTTCACAGAACCCCAACAGCACTTAGAAAATTTTTGATGTCAAGGGCAGTTCTACGAGTGAGGTTATGGGTCCTAAACATATCTACGACTCGTCATATGATTTCGTGGATTGACGGTTAGGATTGCATAGTCGAAGACTTTTTCTACTGACAAGTAGGACAATCTGTAGATAATTTTACAAATCATACAGTGTGTTTGAGGTTTGAGATTCTGAGACCAAGAATTTAGGAAGTTTTTTACAGACAGAAATCTACGGTCCATAGATGAAATCACATACCATAGATGGTCATTGTGGTTCCTATTCAACAGTTATTTTTCAGGATTATTTTAGTCTTTGTCCATTTTTAAAACTCCTGTAGAAAGCCACTTTGGTTTTTGTAGTGGGATTTAGAGGTTCCTATCAACCCAATCTGACATTCTCTCAACTCCCACCTCAAATTTGAAATTCTCTCTAGAAGCTTCCTCCAAAGCAAGTGTTGAGTGTGCAACGAAATACACTCACACAATTGTCACACACGAGGAGAGGAAGAGGGATTTTGATACTTAATGTTTTTATAGGTTTTGAACTTGGCACTCTATTGCCTTCATTTACCTCTCTTTTTAAAACAATTACAAGACACACCTATTTATAGGCTCATGACTCTTCAACTAAAGACTTTTTCACTTTCAAAGAGATAGTTACACAACACTAAATAAACATAAGAACTTGAACAGTCATAAAACGAAGAGACTCTTGATTAATGCATGTATCTTGGACTAGGTTCATCCTTCTTCATTTAATTCTTTGAGTCTTTCAATCTTCTTCAATTAATTTGGTTTAATTTCTAACACTCCCCCTTAAACCTAATTCTCTTCCATCAATCATACCAAGCAAACTCTTGAGCTTTCGCAAAACATCGGTCTTCAAAGGCTTTGTGAAAATATCAGCAATTTGATCTCCCGTCATCACATATGATACTTTGACTTCCTTCTTCTTCACTTGTTCTCGGATAAAATGGTATCGAACATCAATATGCTTGCTTCATTCATGAAAAACTGAATTTTTCGCCAACGCCATAGCAGAAACATTATCGACAAAAATCTATGTTGCTTCTTTTTGCTCCACATGAATGTCTTTGAGCAATAGCTATATTGCATGACAAACACATGACTATGTAGCTACATATTTAGCTTCACACATCGATAGTGTAACACTATGTTGCTTCTTTGATGACCACGTGAAAGCGGTGTCACACAAGAAAAACACAAAGCCTGAAGTGCTTTTTAAATCATCGATATCTCGCCCATAATCACTATCTAAATAAGCTTTAAGTCAAAAATCTTCAGTTCGATAATAATGCAAGCCATGAGTAATAGTACCTTTGATGTAGCGAAGTATCCTTTTTGCAGCTTTGAGATGAGTCGACTTCGGTTTCTCCATGTATCGACTCACAATTCTGACACTATGCATGATGTCCGGTATCATGCACGTTAAATACCTCAAACTTCCAATCAAGCTTCGATAGTAAGTTGGATCGACGTCCTCACCATCATCGAACTTCAATAATCTTACTCCAAGCTCTATTGGAGTATCGATCGATGCACAATTCTTCATGCCAAATTTTTTAAGAACATTTTCAGCATATCTTCTTTGGAAAATAAAAATTCCCTCTACGCTTTACTTTACTTTGATACCAAGAAAATAATTCACGACACTATTATCCGTCATCTCAAATTCTTTCACCATCGATGCTTTGAAAGCATCAAGTAATTCTCGACTATTTTTT
Source organism: Solanum sejunctum (assembly GCA_025642045.1). Lineage (NCBI taxonomy): Eukaryota > Viridiplantae > Streptophyta > Magnoliopsida > Solanales > Solanaceae > Solanum > Solanum sejunctum. The sequence goes on along the minus strand of JAOTQJ010000011.1, from coordinate 6,288,385 downwards.
GTGAAAATAAGATCATCGACGTACAAACAAGCCAACAAGATGTTACCTCTCTCTTGCTTCACATATAGTGCATGCTCATAAGGACATTGAGTTAAGCCATTCGCCTTGAAATAGGCATCGATTCTGGAATTCCATGCTCTCAGTGCTTGCTTAAGCCTATAGAGAGCTTTCTTCAATTTCAACACTTTATCTTCATGTCCTTTGACAAGAAATCCAGGGGGTTGTTCGACATAAATTTCTTCATCAAGAAAGCCATTCAAGAATGCCGATTTGCCATCCATTTGATAAAGTTGCCAATGATTTTGAGCAACAATAAAAATGATTAATCGAATGGTTTCCATATGAACTACCGGAGCAAAAACTTCATCATAGTCAATACTTGGTTTTTGCTTGTAACCTTTGGCAATAAGTCTTGCCTTGTATCTTGTCACCTTTCCTTTCTTGTGCTTCTTCACCTTGTAGACCGATTTAACGCCAATAGCTTTCTTATCCTTTGGATGAGTAGAAAGCTCTCATGTTTGATTCTTCTCAATAGCGTCGATTTCTTCATTCATGGTTTTTCTCCACTTTTCTTCTTTCGATGATTCTTCAAACGTAAGTGGTTCACAATCTGCAAGGAAACACACAAGATGTAGCTCCTCGGTAGCTTCATAAATTTTGGACAATCTCCTCGTTCTTGGCGCTTGCGGTTCATCGACTTCACGTGAAGATGAACTTGGAGATAAAATTAGAGGAGAAGATGTCGACTCCACTTGATCGACATCACCACAAATATTTTCTTCTTCCTTTGTAGCATCTTACCACATGCCATTTTCATCGAATTTCATATCTTTACTAATATGCACTTTTAAAGTGTCAGGATCAAATAATCGATAAGCTTTCGATAAAGTGTCATACCCAATAAAGATGAGCCTTTTGCTCTTATCTTCCAACTTTAAATGATTTTGATCAGGGACATGAGAATAAGCAACAGTCCCAAATACTCTTAAGTGTGAAATGCTTAGTCTTCTTTCAGTCCATGCTTCATGAGGAGTTACATCATTAAGTCCATAAGTGGGGCATCGATTTTGAAAATAGACGGCACATGCAACATCTTCAGCCCATAACTCCTTGGGAAAGTTTTTGATTTTTAACATGATTCAAACCATATCGAGAATTATTCTATTTTTTCGTTCAGCGATGCCATTTTATTGAGGCAAATATGGTGCCGTCAAGAATCTTCAAATTCTGTGACTCTTACAGAATTTGTTGAATTCAGTTGATGTGAATGCTCCACCACGATTGCTTTGCAAGGCCTTGATGTAAAATCCACTATGCTTTTCAACAAGCAATTTGAATTTCTTGAATTTCTCAAACACTTTTGATTTTTCTTCAAGAAATACACCCAAGTGTGTCGAGTAAAATCATCAATAAATGTAACAAAGTATCGACGATTACTATATGACTGAGGTGTGAATGGTCCACACACATCGGAATGAATCAACACCAATGGCTTCTTCGCGCAATAAGTTATTTCCTTAGGAAAACTACTTCTTGGATGCTTGCCGATGACACATCCTTTGCATAATCGATCGAGGTGATCGATATGTGGTAATCCATGTACCATCTTCTTACGAGAGAGAAAATTGAGTCCAACGAAGTTAAGATAGTCGAACATCAAATACCAAAGCCACGAAGGATCATTGACACATGCCTTGAGACATCGAGACATCTCATTCTTTATGTTAAGTATAAACATTCGATTCTTTGACATCTTCACATTTACAATCACTCTACAATTTCGATCTCTTAGTACAAGACTGAGATCCTCCATATGGACAGAATATCCTTTCTCCAAAAGTTGACCTAAACTCAAAATATTACTTGTCATTTTCAGAATATAATACACATTAGTAATAAACTGACGTGTACCATTTTTCAACTAAATCGGGATCGTACCATTGCCTTCAACAAGTATCTTGGAGTTATCACTGAATGAGAATTTACCTTTGATAGTCTCATCCAATTCAATGAACATCTCTTTCCTCCTGCACATGTGATTACTTGCGCTGGTATCCAAGTACCACAATTCGTTATTTTCTCCACCATCCTCTTTAAAGGCCAATAGAAGAGCTTGGTCGATATCACTCACCAAATTAGACTTTTCTTCAATATCATTGCTTTTTTTATGCCAACAATCAGAAGCATAATGGCTAAGTTCATTGCAACCATAACATCGAACTTTAGATTTGTCATATCATAGACTTGGCAAATTTCTTTCTCGACCACGAACACTTCTTTGATTTTGGGAACGATCATCATTTTGATGAAAGTTTCCTCTGCTTCATCCACGTCCTCTTCTTTGAAATCGACCTCGGCCTCGACCTCGATCACGAGTTGACGCTCAATTTTACACATGGTCTCTCTTTTGCTCCTTCTCATCTTGAATGGTCAGCTTTGCTTGAAGTGCTTGCTCCAGCGTCTTCTCCTCTTTCTTCTTCTTATGGTGTTCACGTGCCACCAGGGAACCAGCAAGCTCGTTGACGGTGAGCGTTGCTAGATCCTTTGATTCTTCTATTGCACATATAATGTTCTTAAAATTATCGGTTAACAACCTTAGAATCTTCTCCACGACTCGTGCATCAGACAATTTTTCTCCATCTCAATTTAATTGATTCACCATGGTTTGAACACGCATGATGTAATCGGACACTCCTTCAGACTCTTTCATCTTCATTCCTTCCAACTCACCACGAAGAGTTTGGAGACGAACTTGTTTAACTCGATCAACTCCTTTGTACGCAGTCTCTAACATGTACTATGCTTTTTTTGATGTTTCCATATTGGCAATCTACTCAAATCCAGACTCATCAATAGCTCAGAATAAAATGTACAAAGCTGTCTTATCTTTTGATCGCATCTCTTTCAACGCCTTAGTTTGAGCGGCCGAGTATCCTGCAGTAGTTTCTGGTTCTTCAAAACCTTCTTAAACTATCTCCCAACAATCCATTGAACCGAGAAAAGCTTTTATTTAGATGCTCCAATTCTCGTAATTTACCTTCGTCAATCGAGCCAGTGGTATATTATTGGTTACACTCCCCATAGGACCCGTCATAGGCTATGATACTAAATGTTGAGTGTGCAGCGGAATACACTCACATAATTGTCACACACAAGAAGGAGAGGAAGAGGGATTTTGATACTTAGTGTTTTTTTGGGTTTTGAACTTGGCACTCTATTGCCTTTTTTTACCTCTCTTTTTAAAATAATTACAAGACACACCTATTTATATGCTCATGACTCTTCAACTAAAGACTTTTTCACTTCCAAAGAGATAGTTACACAACACTAAATAAACATAAGAACTTGAACAGTCATAAAACGAAGAGACTCTTGATTAATGCATGTATCTTGGACTAGGTTCATCCTTCTTCATTTAATTCTTTGAGTCTTTCAATCTTCTTCAATTAATTTTGTTTAATTTCCAATAGCAAGATCAAGGCCAAGCTAGGATTCTTCAATTCAAGTCATCAATCTCAAATTTTGTTCATGTATTGCACTCTAAGTATGTTGGTATTAATTCATAGATTCTTTTCATCCATCAACACGAACCAATTTTTATCTTTTCTCTGAATTTTTAATATAAAAGTTGAGAGTTTTGTATACCTTTGAAATTCATAGATTATGCACTTTATTTCATGATTTTAAATTGAAGTATACATAAGTTGATATTAATTTCATGATTTCAATGTTTTTCAATCCAGTTCTTTCTATGTCATCTTGGGTTCATGAAATTCATTGTGATTTTTTTTTTTCAATTATGATTTTGTTCAGTTATAGTTTCAGTTAATATTGTTCTATATGATAATATATAATTTCAAGTTGATTACTGATGAATCCTATAAATTGTTCTATTTTTCACTATGAGTTACAATCATGAATTTAATAATGACTCATGCAAGTTTTATGAAAATAATAAATAATGATTAATGAAGTCTCTCAAGAAAAATGAATGATGATAAGAATTTATTCACGAATGCTAGATGTGATAAACTACAATCCTCACATTGATTGAATCAAATTTTTAACGTTTTACTTATCTACACACAAATTCGAGATGTTGAAATGAAATTATCACATGATCAAATAAAAAATTTAATGAGCCATTTTAGAATAATGAATTGATGATTTTGGATTGATAGTTAGATATTATCATTCCTCATCATTGACTTATTGATTTATGATTACCATTTTGATTGGAGTTTGACTTGACACTGAGAGAACTTTGAGGTGAAACTCGATCTAAAAGCTCAAAAAGCGACCCAAGAGAGTCCTAATAAAAATCTCTAGCCTCAAACTATGTGCTTATGAGTGCCTATTTAGGAGTAGCTAGTAGATCCACATATACGGTTTGATAATTATGATGTTCTCAAGGGGCCTACCTTAGCAAAACATCTCCTCTTTCTTCTATATAGGGTTAACATCATGATTTCATGTTTTAGCTCACAAGGTCTCATTGTCGATTATGGTTCATATCCCACATAATGAGTGTGTATTCAATTCATTTTTGATCTTTTAGAGCTTCTATCATGATTAATGAGTTCTACTGACATTATTCATGTTATAACGAGATTTCTTATTCATGTTCATTTGACTTGGTCAATTGCATAATATGCCATTTTACTCATTACATCAGTCACATACTTAGTATTTTTCATGTGCTAATGCAAACTTTTTTTGTAAACATTATATCATAATTTAGGATTTGACGATTGTTGTTCCCCAGCATACACAAATGTATGTGGTCTAACAAGTAATATAGTGGTCCTGATTAAGGAGTTAGGTTGTCGAACCCAAGGGATTTCTCACGTTTGAAGTGCTTTTAGTAACAATATGTGGAGATTTATGTAAAGAAATTAAATAACTAAATTACTTCTAAACTAAATTGGTTTTTGTTATTAAGATATCTATTAAATGAGCAATTATAGGATTGTAACCTTAATGACTCCATTTAGTCTCCACATTTGCACCTATAGTTGGGCTCCTGACTAATGATTCACAGGGTTTAAATTACCTGAATAGGATTGCATGCCTCTGCCGGCCTACTTTTATTGACTGCCTAAGTACATCATTGAGCAGGGTTAGACAAACCAATATAAGTGATTTAGAGTTATCTTCCCGTATTATGAACTGAGCTAGGTGTAAGTGTAGTTGTCACCGGTCTCCCTTAAACAAATCAATCTAGTTTTCTAGTCAAACAAGCTCTCTATATTACTGCATTCTATCCACTCCAACATCTCTCGAATTCAGAGTGAACAACTAATTTCTCACCTAGTTGGCCAGACTATGCAGTATAGAATAAAATAATATAGTAATAATCAAAAGAACTCATTCATAGATGTCAAAAGTCAAGAATAAAACATCGTCTATGGCTACAACCCTAGAATATGGAGACTTAGACATTCATAGTCACTACATATATCATGAATGACCTAGAAAGCATTAACAACCAAGAAATAAAGATCAAACTAACCAAAGTAGCCTTAGAAAAAGGTTTTCAATCATCTCTCCCTCTGTTCTTGCATAAAAACCAATTATACGAAAACCTAAAGTTTTTGATAGAATATAATTAAAAATTTCGTAACTTGAATTTTCACTTTGCATCCTCAAGTCCGCGACACAGACCTCTTGTTTCACTGGGTTTTCGCTTATTTTTCTAACTAGACAATTTTTTTCATCTTTTTCACAAGTCCGCAATACGGACTATACCAATTTTTCTGCTTTGTGCCTCTTTTTTTCTTCATTTTTCAGCTTCCATAGCTTTATCCCAAGTCCGCGGCGCAAACTTTAGCCTTTTTGCTGCTTCAGCTGATTTTAATCTTCTAAATCCTGGGTTGTGTTCTTCCTTCAAATCCCGATGTGACTCCAGACTTTCATAATTTGATCAAAACCTACAAAAACACAGCCAAATGACGCCCTTGGCCTCGTATTAGCAAAATAAAAGAAAACAAACTATAAATGCCTAGATTCTATGAATTAGCCCTCTAACTAGGCTCAATTTATGGGTACTTTTGGCTAATTAGGTATATAAATATGCTTAAGATTACCACCCACACTTAGAGCTTTGTCCGTCCTCGGGTAATTTAAGATATATGCATGGGACTCCCTACGATATTATGCACAATGAACATCATATGACCGAACTCTTTGAGCTATAGCGAACAATTCTCAAGAACCCTAGCAACATCCACTCGCGCCTAGCACTTATATATAAATGCAGACTCATACAGAATATTTAACAGCTCATGTAGTTACCAACCTTTGATGATTATGTGTCCTCACCCAGAAGAATTACCTATGTACACCACTAAGAACCTAGATAGAGGATTAAAAATGAGTACACAAATAAGTCTCTGTCTCCAAATAGATGTCTCATGTTGCTTCTAAGTCCCATGGGCTTTCCCGTAATGTTTGACTTAGACCTAACTGGGATCTTCCTTAAAGGTTAATATAGGTCTTTTATTTGGTTGTAATATAGGCTGTGGATTGGTAGGGTACTTTTATAGATATGACTGACAAGGTTTAACTCCCAAACACTTCTAACTTACACTATACTTCTCCTATTTCATCACTTTCAATCCTCCCCAACTCAACATCCTTTATTACATCTTTACTATATAAGACTTTAAATACTCCATACTATTTATAAAACATTCGTTTCCTATAAATAAAATAGAAATAATAAAAAAATTATTTTTTTAACTCTACTACTGCTCAACTTTTAAGTGTCCCTTCAAGTTCCCCCTTCTCTGAATCATCATGCTAAAGCGCTAAGGAATTAGAATCAAACACAGGAAATTGACCAAAGTAAAAGGATCAACTTGAAATGAGGCTAATCAAAGAACAGGCTAAGGGTCAAAAGGGCTAACTAAGGATAATTTCATTAGGTGGATATAATAGTGTCACAATGTTATGCTACCATAGAAATTCCTAGATCCTTTCCTCTAATTTCAATTCTTACCAAGTCCAATCTACATACCAGGCATGTTCTAGAAGCTATTACAACAGAGACTCACAATTGTGTTCACTCACTCTTGGCAAACTTTCATTATAAGGCTAGCACCAGAATTATCACCATGGTATTCACATAAATTCACAATTAAGCATATACATATTTGTGACTTATAAGAGTCAAACATCTGCTTGCTAAGGGTTCACGTGATTATTAACTAGGTTTGCATGCTCAACACATAATGCTTGTTTGTACAAGTACCACATTCTAAATGAAACTCAATTTGACGAATACCCTTAGGATAGTTATCATCCATCCATCATAGGGCCCTATCCCTCGACTATGACTCCTACTATTACTATTCACACCATAACCAGAAGACTCAAAATACAAATACTACCACTAAAGTAATGCATCATAAGAACATTCTCATTCAAGCATTCATGCATCTCACAATCAATAATTACAGACCAAAATAAAAGAAACGTTGTCCAACATAAAACATAACATAACATAACAACATATCTAAGAAATAAAAAAGTCTTAATAAATACCAAACTAACATAAATGAAATATACTCAAAAGAATGATCCCACCCCACACTTAAACTTAGCACTGTCCTCAGTGCTAACCATACCAAACCTGTGAAGTGGGAATCACGGGACTCAATCCTCGGGCCTTGGCAGAATGGACTCACCCCCCAACATAGACAGGTGGCTCCTCCTCTATCTCGTCACCCTCCGAGTCTGACTCAGCATGTGCCTCACCGGGATCTGTAGGGACGTCATGCTCCACGGGCTCTACAAATTTAAGACCGATGCCCAACACTGCATTTGCATAGGCATTGAGTAGGTATCGAGCGTCGACCTCCTGGAGCTCCTCAGGTGTGGATGGGCAGTTGCCAGTGCTATGCCTCAGCGTCTCAAGACCGTACATGCAGGCCATAATCAACTCATCATGGTGTCATCTCTCAGCGGTGGTGAGTACTGGGCCCATGGCCATTTCAGGCCTATTAATATTTGTTACAACATAGGGGGTCCTGAATGTTGGGACAATAGTCTGCCTCCTCAGTAGGTACACATGTAAAATAACATAATCAAGTAATAAGGCCACCGAAGGCATACTTGCATCCTTTATATATTTTGGCCTTCCATATAGCTATTCTGAATATGGGCGAAATTTCACCTCTATCCCTATCATCAGTGCATAATCAAGATACACTTGATCCCTTATGACAGTGGTAAAGTGTTGTCCAGGAAAGAAAGAGTGGGTTACAATTTTGACCCAAACCCACACTTCTCTCTTCGTGTGGGCAAAAAGGAAGGAGAGATGATAGCCCTTATCAACATGGTGATTTCACTTGGCGGTGAAATTTACCCCGACGAGTGTGTGTCAGATGGCCTGGTATGGCAGGTGAAGGTAGAGTTCCTAAAAAACACCTGCTTGAAAATCCTTGAAAGTGGTAAGGACCCTGTTAATGGCAAGTGGAGAGATCTTTACCTCCACTCCTCCGATGATCACTGACTGGGTCCCCAACTCCTTACTCATATTAGCATAAAATTCTTGGACAAGACTGAGATTACAAGGCCGAGGTTCCTCGAACAAGAAATTTAGCCGTAGCTCTAAGCAGCAGTACAAAATGCGGGGGTATTCCTATCCTAAAGAGTTAATATCCACAGGGACATCCAGGTAGTACTTGCTCTCATCGTGGGATTTTTACCACAACTTCCCCTTTGGATGAACGATTTTCACTACAAATCAAACTTATTTTTCCATTCTTTTTGGAGTTCTCAACACTTTTGGTATGTCCCTGACCCTTCGTCTAGTGTCCGAGGCCCTGACCTACTAGACTGCCCTGATCGACGTGTACAAGAAGACATGATAACCTACACACACAAAACAAGCCCAAAATCAATACATAAGCAACATGGTCCCTACTACATAGTGAACTACACCCCATGACACTACACTTAGAATCAAGCTCGTGTGTAGAAGGTACTTAGACTTCCCAACAATATACAAGCTAGTTGAGAGAACGATTTGATGGCACCTCCCCTATTTCAAGGCACAAAACCACCCCAACACTTTCAATCGCCAGTTTCATCAATCACATGTTCAACTCTTAATTCACAATAGTAATTTCAAGCAATTCAACCCCTGCAAATAGTGCATTCAAGCATACGTGAAACCAGGGTCACGCAACACTACATCATATGATAATTATATAACCCCACACCTGAAATTTATCAAATTCCAACACAATAGCAACACATGATCAATAATTGAAGTGAAATACTATAAAAATCTTCAATTTTTCCCAAATTTCCCTCAAATTCGGCCTAGGATTTTCACCTACAACATCATTAAGCACAATAGTTACTCCAACTACGAAATTAGGCCAAGATTTACTACTCCCATAAAAAGTAAGCAAGATTAGTCACAAAACAACTCAACCCCCTCTAACTTCATCCTGAAACTCAAGAGGAATTTACCACTTTAATTAAGAAAAGCAAGCAAAAAGTATAGAGAGAACACATACCTTGCTTGGAGAATGCACAAGAGATGATGTGAAATTGAAGAATGGTGATGTGCGACGTGGATTGATTTGAAGTTTTAGTGTTTAAGGGAGAAATAAGGAGAGAAAAGTTGAAAAAAATAAGGGTTGGGGTTGGGTAGAGTTGAAAAGAATGGAAGAAAAAGGGGTCGGGGGTATTTATAGGATAGGGTTGGGACACGACAAAATTACACGTTTCCATGCCATGTTCGCATTGCGGAGCGATCACGAATCGTGACTTAGAAGTTTTCTCATTTTGAGGGCTGTCCCAGGCATGAAAATAGTGGCCATCTGTGTTGCGTCCATGCCACAGTGCAATCGCGAATGCATATTGCTCGAAGCTCTGAAAAAATATTTTTTGAGCTTTGAACCCCATAAAATCCCCCGAACGCTTGAATATGCTACAAAATACTAAAACAAGTTAATTTGACCAACAAAATACAAAAAATACCCAATGGATCATCAGGAATTGAGGGTGAAAAAAACTGCACAGAAATGCACAGGATCCGTGATGTGCCAATGTCGCGAACCCAGACTTGTGTAATTTTTTCAAAATCAGGTACGAGATCAATTTTTTTTTTGAAAAATAAAATAAAGAACACTAAGATACTTCTTTACCTTACCATGGATTGCCTCCCGTGCAGCGCTTGATTTACTATCGCTACATGACGTAACATATACTCATTTATCATTGGCCAACTCAATGGCCTCTTCAAACTTGGTTGTGTCTTCACTGTAGTAGCGCTTGATGCGTTGATCATTTACCAAAAATATTTGGTTGGAGGTCTCATCCTTCAATTCTACCGTGCAATAGGGTGTCACAGCTACCACCACATACGATCCACTCTACTTTGATCTCAATTTACCTGGAAACAACTTTAAATGAGAGTTAAAAATTAACACCTTTTAGCCTGGCTCAAAGTTTCGCTTGATGATGTGCCAGTCATGCCATTTCTTTGTGCGCTCCTTCAAACATCAAAGATCTCGACCTCCAAAATATTATTTAGAGGTATCTTATGCCTTCAAGATATGGTGCTAGTCTTTTGGTAAACATCACAAGCCTTAGCAAACTGTGTAGAATCTTTGAAGAGAGTAGGCCAGAAGAACCCTAATTGCAGCATTTTTTGTGTTGTCTGTTCACCACCATGATGGCCTCCCATATGGAGAGGCATGGTACCTCTCTAAGATCTTCTGTATCTCTGTCTCAGGAATACATCTTCTTACCATTCGGTCTACCCCTTGCTGGAAGAGATACGACTCGTCTCAGATATAAGCCTTTGTATCGTGAGCCAGCCTCTTTCTTTGTTAATATGTAGCATTAGGAAGAAATACACCACTCATTAAGTAATTCACTATATTTGCATACCATGGTAGCTGTTCTACTTCAATTGCCAATAACTGCTCATCTGGGAACTCTTCTTTGATCTATATTTGCTCACCTATGTGAGCATTATTTTCTAACCGAGACAAGTGATCAACAATCTGATTCTCACACCCCTTTCAATCCTTAATCTAAATATTGAACTCTTGGAGTAGCAGGATCCATCTAGTCAAACCAGGTTTAACATCCTTCTTGTTGAATAAATATCTCACCACCGCATGTTTTGTGAACACGATGACTTTAGTCCCCACCAAGTATGATCTAAACTTGTCAAACACATACACTAGTGCCAGCATCTCCTTCTTAGTATCCATGTAATTGTTTTGGGCTATATCAAGAATCTTGCTGGAATAGTATATGAAGTGGAACACTTTATCTCTGTGTTTCCCCAGTACAACACCAACCATTGTTTCATTAGTATTGCATATGAGCTCGAATGAGAGCTCCCAGTCAGGTGGTATTAGTATTAGAGCCTTAACCAGCTTCTTCCACCAACTCAAATGCCTGCAAACAAGAAGGATCAAAGTTAAAGGGTACCTCTTTCTCCAGGAAAGCGCACAATGTCTTCAAAATTTTAGAAAAGTCCTTAATAAATTTGCGGTAGAACCCCCTGTGTCCCAGAAAACTTTAGACTCCCTCGACTGACACTAGTAGAGGCAACTTATGTATCACCTTAATTTTTGCTCTATCTACCTTTAACTCGCATTTCAACACTTTGTGCCCCAAGACTATCCCCTCCTTGACAAGGAGGTGACACTTCTCCTAGTTTAGATAGAGATTAGTCTCCTCATATCTTGCTAGCACTCTATTTAAATTTCATAAACACATCTCGAAGGATTCACCAAATACAGAGAAATCATCCATGAACAACTCTATGAAGTCCTCCGCCATTTCATAGAATATAGCCATCATGCACCTTTGGAAAGTGGCTGGTGCATTGCATAAACCAAAAGGCATGCATTTCAAGCATAGGTTCCATATGGGCATATGAAGGTCATTTTCTCCTGGTCTTTGGGTGTTATGGTGATTTGATTATATCCCGAGTACCCATACAAAAGGTAGTAGTACTCTTGTTTTGCAAGTCTATCCAGCATCTGATCAATAAGGGGCACTAGGTAGTGGTCTTTTCTGGTGGCATTATTCAACCTTTTATAGTCCATGCAGATATGCCACCCTATCACTATTCTAGTTGGTATCAACTTATTATTTTCATTGGTGATAACCGTCATCCCTCCTTTATTAGGGACACATTACACAGGTTTCTTACCCATTTGCTATCAGAGATGGGAAAGATGATACCTGCATCCAACTACTTGATTACTTCCTTCTTGACCACCCCTTTCATAATTGGGTTTAATCTTCTCTGGGGTGGGCCACTGGCTTGTGACCTTCCTCTATGAAAATCTTGTGCATACAAAGAGCTGGGCTAATGCTATGGATTTCTGACATTTGCCAACCCATTGCTCTCATTCTCTTCTTCAGAATAGCTACAACAACATCTACTTAGGTTACAGGTAAAAAATTATTTTCACTAAGAAATTCATACCTGAGGTGTGATCGCAATGGCTTCAATTCAATCTGAGGAGCTTCTTCAACTGAGGGTTTGGGTGGTGGTCACAACACCCTATTCAATGGCTCCACCATTTTATTAAGCATGCTTACATTGTGAGTGTTCAACACACTCTCAATTTCTTTGGCCTCAGCTTCATCCACTAGCCCTTGATTCATCAATATCCTGGCTAGTGGGTCTATGATCTCGACGTGGATCACTACAACCGAGGTGTCTATCACTGTGATGGCTGCTAACTCTTCATATATTGCCAATAACTTTATTACTTTGTATATATCAAGTACCTCCACTTTGTTATGAGCTCTCATCATGAGCCTCCTTCTGCAACATCAATCAATGATCCTCCTGTATCTAGGAATGGGCATCAAGAATGAATGAGATCTCAAGGTTTGGTTCAGAATCCAAGATGACAAAGTCCACAGGGAAGATAAGAGACCCCACTTAGACTAGGACATTCTTAATCACACCATCTGGCCTTTCCACAAAACGATTCGCTAATTGTAACATGATAGTGGTGGGCTTCGGCCTTCCAAGCCCCAACTTTAAGAACATAGAGCTGGGCGTGAGGTTGATACTTACACCTAGATCACATAAGCCTCTTGCATTCAGATAGTTCCCAATGGTTACTTGCATCATAAAGCTACCAGGATCCTTAAACTTAGCTAGCAAGTGTGATCTATTAAGAATCCTAGAGCCACAAGCCTCTATGAGTGTCACGGTCCCATATTCAACCAACTTGTTCTTAGTGGCCGCAATGTCCTTAACATACTTGGCATACTTTGAGATCCTGTGCAAAACATCAATCAAAGGTAAGTTAATTTGTACTTGTTTTAGCAGCTCGATAAATTTTTGAAAGGATTCATCCTCCTTTTCTTTCTCAGCTTCTGTGGGATAGAGGGGGAGGTTTAGGCAATAGAGTTGACTCATCAGTAGTTGAGCTGAGATTGCCAACCTCAATGTTCTAAGTAGTACTTGGGTCAGCCCCTTCCTTCTTTTTTGGGACTAACTCTATCAAAGGCCTTCCACTTTTTGTGCTGACTGCATTAACTTGCTTCGAGTTGGGATTAGTGGTACTTGGTAGGTCCCCTGGAGGCCTAAAGTTAAATGAGCTGGCCAAATGTCCCATCTGCTTCTCTAAGTTTTGGAGATCTTGTTTATTCCTTCGAGTATCCTTTTTTTCTTTATTCTGGTTTGCCAGAATTTTCCTCAACACCTTACTGTCAGTCATATTATTTAGGTTGGCCTATCTTATAGGCTGCTACACTTGCTAATTTTGATAAGCATTGCCACCCTATGGCCTCTGCTGAGGTGGCTAATGATTCTGATGATTTCACCTTATGAGAAATTTGGGTGGTTTCTCTAATTTGGGTTATATGAGTTCCCGAAGCTTTGATATCTGCCTCTATTGGCATTGCCACAAAGTTTACTACTTCAGGATTTGCTCTACAGAACTCAATAGTGTGGTCACCTCCCACGCAAACATCACACCAACTATTCTATTGCTGTTGTATAATATTAACTTGGGTTGGTAGTTGGCCCATTGCTACCAGTGCTTGCTGTTGTTGACCCAATGCCAGATTGTTGAAGTACATGGTCATCATGTTCTGCATGGCCGACATTTTAGCCTATAGGGAAGTTATAGCATCAATCTCTAACACATCAGCCTGCTTTAGGACCATCGGTTGGCTATATCCCTCCATTCCATTCCGAATTTAATTGAAAAGTCCTATTAAGAAGAGCATACAATTTATCGTATGTCTTCTCTAATGCCTCTCCTCCTACAGCTTAATCAAAGCGAATCTTAGTATTGGATTCTAATCCTTCAATGAAGTTATGGACCAGTACCTCGTTAACTTGACAATGGTGTGGACAATTTATCAAAAAAGTTTTAAACCTGTCCCAAGCTTGATACAGATTTTGTCCAGGCCTTTGATTGAAGCTAAAATCTCACTCCTGAGTTTAACTGTCTTTCCAGACAAGAAGAATTGCTCCAGAAACTTTCGAGCATGATCATCCCAGGATGTAATGAAGTTTGGTGGCTTAATCTACAACCACCTTCGTGTTTCCCCCAATACATGGACCTATGGATCTTCATATGGTAGCTCGGTGAACTCTCCAATCGAGTGTAGTAATTAGACCATTCTATTTCAGCTCCCATCGACCACCAAGCATAGGCTTAACAAAGCAGCTCTTGATGTTAGTGGTTCTCGAGATTGGCACATCCCTCATTGGCCTCCCTACTAGAGGTCTAGGTGCTACTAGTATAGGTGGGTTTGCGTTTACCATTTCTTTTCCAGCTTCCCCTAGCAGTGAGAAGGCGAACAAAGTCATCCTCACATAGTCTCCGTTCACCCCTATAGGGTTGAACATGGACCTGTAGATCTTCATGCGATAGCACGGTGAACTGTCCAGTCTAGTGTAGCAATTGGATGATGTTCCATTTCAGCTCTCACCGACCACTAGGTTCAGGCTTAACAAAGCAGTTCATGACATTAGTGGTTCTCGACATTGCTACATTGCTCGCTAGCCTCGGTGTTGGTGGTCTAGGTGTTACTGGTGTAGGTGGGTTTGCGTTCGCTATTTCCTTTCCAATAGGATCAACTTCTACTGTATCCTCTTTTCGATCCTCCTGTTCAATGAGTTCAATCAGTTGATCTTCCAGCTTATAAACCAATTGACTGCAAAATAACACAACTAAGATCAAATGTAGCTAACACCACAAACCAAGACAACTCAGATACTCAACCAATTTGCTTCAAATCTCGGAGAACGGTGCCAAAAACTTGTTGCTCTCCAGCACACGTAAGTGTGCGTGGTCTAACAAGTAATATAGAGGCCCTGATTAAGGAACTGGATTGTCGAACCCAAGGGATTTTAGTGAAATCAACAGATAATCCAAGCTATCACGTTTGAAGTGCTTTTAGTAACAACATCTGGAGATTTATGTAAAAAAGTTAAATGACTAAATTACTTCTAAACTAAATTTTTTTTTTCATTAAGTTATCAACTAAATGAGAAATTCCAGGGTTGTAACCTTAATGACTCCATTTAGACTCAACATTTGTACCTATGTTTAGGCTCCTGATTACTGATTCATGAGGTTTAAATTACATGAACAGGGTTGCACGCCTCTGCTTGCCTGCTATTATTAACTACCTAACTACATCGTTGAGCGGCGACAAACTAACCAATATTAGCGCTTTAAAGTTATCTTCCCACATTATGAATAGGGTAGCAGTCACGGGTCTCCCTTATATGAATCAATCTGGTTTACTAGTCGAACAAACTCCCTATATTACTACGTTCTATCCACTCCAATATCTCTCGAATTCAGAGTGAACAACTAATTTACCACATAGTTGGTCAGACTATGCCATATAGATTAAAATAATATAGGAATAATCAAAAGAACCCATTCATAGATGTCAAATGTCAAGAACTAAACATCGTCTATGGATACAACCCCAGAATATAGAGACTTAGCCACTCATAGTTACTACATACATCATGAATGACCTAGAAAACATTAACAACCAAGAAATAAAGATCAAACTAACCAAAACAATCTTAGAAAAAAGTTTTCAGTCGTCTCTCCCTTTGTTCTCGCCTAAAAATCAATATGAAAACCTAAAGTTTTTGATAGAATATAATTAAAAATCCCGTAACTTGAATTTTTACTTTGCATCCTTAATTCTGCAATGTGGACCTCTTTTTTCACTAGGTTTTCACTTATTTTGCTGACTGGATAATTTTTTCCATCTTTTTCACAAGTTCGCGATGCGGACTGTACCAATTTTTTCTGCTTTGCGCCTTTTTTTCTTCATTTTCCAGCTTTATCTCAAGACTATGATGCATACATTAGTCTTTGCTTTAATTGATTTTTATCTTCTAAATCTCAGGCTGTGTTCTTCCTTCAAATCCCGATGTGACTCCCGGACTTTTTACAATTTGATCAAAACTTGCAAAAACACAGCCAAATGGTGCACTTGGCCTCGTGTTAGTAAAATAAGAGAAAATAAACGAAATATTCCTAGACTCGATGAATTCACCCTCTAACTAGGATCCATTTATAGGTATTTTTTTTGGCTAATTAGGCGTATAAATACGCCTAAGATCAATAATCACTCTCAACCCTCTTGTGGCTAGATAAGTTTGGAGTTTGCCTGACTTGGTGAGCCCTCATGTTTTGATGATGAATTATTTGAAGTTTTATGTTTTTTGTTTGATTATATTTCTTTGAGGTGGGGTGATCTAAGACTTTTCGTATGATCCAACTTGAAATACTAGATCCATGTTAGACAAAATGATATGATACATCTTTATTTATTCAAGTGTCAATTTGACTTTTCTTTTATCTAGACTTTCATGATTTGAGACTTATCTTTTGCATTTCTTTATGTCGTTGTTAATTCTAGTTACCTTATACATGCAATGAATGCTAAGAGGCTTGGTCGAGTCCCTTAGGATCCTATTTTCCATTTTATTTCCTAGGGCCTAACTTGTGCTAAGACCAAACTTGATATTAGAATACAAAGTTTAAGATATCCTAAGGAGTTTAATATGTCGTGTCGAGTAGAGACTTATTCATGAGTGTAAAGCACACAATATTTATGAATGAGAGGCTACAAGGCATTTAAGAAATATGTCACTTCTTTCACAATCTTATCCTTTGATAGAGTTATACTCTAAGATTTTCCTCCCTCTAATGTTTATTCTTTGTGATTTCAAAAATATACCTATAAGAATACCCTAAGACCAAAGAAAATCAAATGCTAATGAGGGACAATCACCTCAAGTTCTTAATAATTCATTGCCAAATAAGTTATTAATACCTAGTTTAGAGCCACTATTCAAATGCTCGCCAAAACCATGATGGCTCAAATGAATCAAGGAGTGGTAGTTCTTCCTAATATGTGCTCAGAAACACTAAAGGCCTGATTTCACAAGGATGAATATGCCAAAATTTTATGGGTCCAAAGTGGATGAAGTTCCATAAGTATTTATTGACGAACTCGAAAAGATAGTGGATATCATGGGAATTAATGATTCTAGTGGAGAAGGCGGACTTGATAGCTTATCAACTAAAAGGTGTTGCAATGACACCGATGGGTATTCAAACTTAAAGGTGGAATTTAGAGGTTTGTATCAACCCAATCGCACATTCTCTCAACTCCGACCTCAAATTTGAACTTCTTTCTAGAAGCTTCCTCCAAAGCAAGATCAAGATCAAGCTAGGGTTCTTAATTCAATAGACTAATCTCAGATTTTCTTTATGTATTGCACTCTAGGTATGTGTGCATTCGTTCATGGACTCTTTTCATCCATAAAACCCAAAGAATTTTATCTTTTCTCTGAATTTTTAATATAAAACTTGAGATTTTTGATGGTCTAATTTTGAAATTCATAAATTATGCTTTATTTCATGATTTTAAATTGAATTATGCATAAATTGGTTTTAATTTTGTGATTTTAATATTTTTCAATCTAGTTCTTCTCAGTGTCATCTAGCGTTTATGAAATTCGTTACAATTTTCTTCAATCACAATTTCAATTGATATTGCTCTATATAATAATATATGATTTCAAGTTGACTATTGATAAACCCATGCAAATTATTCTATTTTTCACTATGAGTTACAATCATGAATTTAACATGAACTCATGCAAGTTTTATGGAAATAATGAATTATGATTAATGAAGTCTCTCAAGAAAAATGAAAGATGATGAGAAGTTATTCATGAAATTAAGGTGTGATACGTACAATTCTCATATTGATTGAATCAAAGTATTAAAGTTTCACTTACCTACGCACAAATTTGAGATGTTGAAATGAAATTATCACATTCATCAAATAAAAAATTTAATGAGCTATTTTAGATTAATGAATTGATGATTTTGGATTGACAGTTATATATTATCATTCCTCATGATTGACTTATTGATTTATGATTAGTATTTCGATTGGAATTTGACTTAGTACCGAGAGATATTTGAGGTGAGGCGATCTAAAAGCTCAAAAGAGCAATGTAAGAAGTCCTAAGAAAAATCTCTAGTCTCAAACTATGTGCTCTATGGGTGCCTATTTAGGAGTAGCTAGTAGATCCACATATATTGTATAATAATGATGATATTCTCAAGGAGTCTACCTTGACAAGTAATCCACACTTTTTGTTCGATATAGGGTTAACATCAGAATTTCATCTTATAGCTCGCATGGTCTTATTGTTGATAACGACTCATATCTCACATAATAAATGTGTATTCCATTCATTTATGATCTTTTAGAGCTTCTATCATGATTAATGAGTTGCATTGACGTTGTTCATCTTATAAAAGAATTTCATATTCATGTTCCATTTGGTCAATTGCATAATATGCCATTTTACTCATTGCATCACTCACATACTTAGGACGTTTCATGTGCTAAGCAAACTTTTTTGTCTAAATTATAAAGTGATCTAAGGCTTGTCCAATGCTCCAACTTGATATACTAGAGCCATGTTAGACAAAATGATATGTTGCATCTTCATTTATTTAGGCGTGGACTTGCCTTCCTATTATCTAGACTTTCATGATCTAAGACGTATCTTCTGCATTTCTTTATGCCATTGTTAATTTGAATTACCTTATACATGCAATAAATGCTAACAGACTTGGTTGGGTCCCTTGGGATCCTAATTTCTATTTCATTCCTAAAGTCTACCTTAAGTCATGACAATCTTGAATTAGAGTACAAAGTTTAAAATATCCTAGGGAGTCTAATGTGTTGTGTCGAGTAGAGTCTTGTACATGAGTGTAGAGCATACAATATTTATGAATTGCGAGACTACAAGACATCAAGGAAATATCTTATTTCTTTCATAATCTTATCCTATGATAGAATTATACTTTAAGATTTCCCCTCTCTAATGTTTATTCTTTGCCATTTCAAAAATATATCTCTAAGAAAAACCCAGGCCCAAAGGAAAGAAAATTATAATGAGGGACAATCACCTCATGTCCCTAATAATCTGTTGCGCAAACAGGTTAATAATACCTAGTTTAGATCTACTGTTCAAATGCTCACCCAAATCATGATGGCTCAAATGAATCAAGGAGTGGTAGCTCCTCCTAATATTGACTCAGCGGCACCAAGGGCCTGACATTTGACAAAGATGAATCTGCCAAAATTTTATGGGTCTAGAATGGATGAAGATCCATAAGAGTGTGTGGATATTATGGGAATGATTCTAGTGGAGAAGCCAGATTAGCTGCTTATCAATTTAAGGGTGTTGCAATGATACCAATGGGTACTCAAACTTCCCCTGTGCACTACAACAACAACAACATATCAAGTGGAATCCCACAAGTAGGGTCTAGAGAGGGTAGAATGTACGCAAACCTTACCACTACATCAAAGAAGTAGAGAGGCTGTTTCCTGAGAACCTTCGTCTCAAAATCCCATAAGCAGAATAAACTAGATATGCAACAAGAAATGAAAGCGAATAGAGAGGGTGACTAATAACGAAAAGTACATAATAATATGTAACTACGCTAAAATTAACTCACATCCGACAAATCCTAACAAACATGATATAAACATGACTATTCCTGTAACCCTACTATACCCTAAGGCGAGACATCTACCTAACCCTACCAACCAATTAGCCTACTATAATTTGCAACTTCCACTCCTTTCTATCTAAGGCCATGTCCTCGATGAGATCAAGTTTTGCTATATCTTGTCTAATCACCTCCCCCAATACTTCTTTGGTATTCCTCTACCCCTCTATATAGCTCCAAAAACCAACCTCTCGCACCTCCTAATAGGAGCATCGGTACTCCTTCTCTGCACATATCCAAACCATCACAGTCTCACTTTCCTCATCTTATCAGCTACAAGGGCCACCTCCAGCTTCTCCCTAATGGTCTTATTCCTAATCTTATCACTCCTGGAGTGGCCATACATCCATCTCAACACCCTTATCTCTGCGACATACATCTTCTGAATATGTATATTTCTTATTAGTTAATACTCCACCCCATACAATAGAGATGGTCTAACCACCATTCTATAAAACTTACCTTTGAGTTTAGGTGGTATCTTCTTTTCACACAATACTCCAGAGGCAAGCCTTCATTTAGTCTATGTTGTCCTAATACGATGTGTGACATCATCATCGATATCTCCACTACCTTGGATGATGAACCCCAAATATTTAAAGTTATCCCTCTTAAGGATAGGTTGAGTGGCAAGTCTCATATCAATGTCCGCTTCATCCCTCGTAACATTGAATTTGCACTCCAAGTATTCTGTTTTGGTCCTGCTAAGTTTGAATCCTTTGGACTTCAAGGTATGTCTCCAAGCCTCCAGCCTATCATTAACTTTAGATCGAGTCTTATCAATCAGTACTATGTCATCTATAAATAGCATACACCATGGAACCTCCTCCTGGATAAATCGCGTCAGCTCATCCATCACTAAGGCAAATAGGAAAGGACTTAACACAGATCCTTGATGGAGTCCCATCTCAACAGAAAAATACTCTGAGTCTCCTGCCATTGTTCTTACCCAAGTTTTGGCTCTATCGTACATGTCCTTAATCGCCTTAATATATGCCATTGGGACATCTTTCACCTTTAAACACCTTCATAGGATATCCCTTGGAACCTTGTCATAGGCCTTATCAAGATCAATAAACACCATATGTAGGTCCTTCTTTCTTTCCCTATACTTCTCCATTAATCTCCAAACTAGATGAATTGCTTCAGTAGTCGACCACCCCGTCATGAATCCAAATTGATTCCCCGAAATAGACACTACTTTTCTCACCTTCATCTCTACCACTCTCTCCCAGACCTTCATTGTGTGACTTAGCAACTTGATACCCCTATCATTGTTACAGTTTTGAATATCCTCTTTGTTCTTGTACAGTGGAACCATTGTACTCCTCCTTCATTCCTCAGGCATCTTGGTCTTCTTCATAATAGAATTGAATAGTCTAGTCAACCACTCTATGCCATCCTTGACAATGTTCTTCCAAAAATCTACTGGAATCTCATCAGGTCCAATTGTCGTCCCTCTTTTCATCCTACTAATAGCCCTTCTAACCTTCTCAACTCTGAACCGCCTGCAATAATCAAAATCACGATGACTTTCGGAGTATGCCAACTTACCTAACTCAATATCTCTATCTCTTTTTTCATTTAGGAGTTTATAAAAGTAAGCTTGCTATCTTAGTCTAATAGAATTGTCATCCCCATTTAATCCTCGGTTGGGCATAAATAACCTTCTTCTTCTTCTTTTCTATCTTGATCTCCAAATCCATCACTAGAAGCCTATGTTGAGTGGAAATATTTTCAGTCAGAATAACCTTGCAATTCTTACATAAACTTCTATCACCCTTCTGGAGAAGTAGGTAATCTATCTGAGTCTTAGGTATAGTAGAAAAGGTGATCAAGTGGTTTTCCCTCTTTGGAAACAGGAGTTAGCAATAACTAACTCAAATGCTTTGGCAAAATCCAAGAGAGACGTCCCACCTCCATTCCTCTCCCCAAACCTAAAGCCTTTATGAACATTTTCAAACCCACTAGCAGTTGCCCCAATATGCCCATTAAAGTCACCCCCGATGAAGTTTTTTTCTATCACTGGTATGCCTCGCACAACCTCTAGATCTTCCCAAAATATCCTTTTTACTTCCTTATCTAGGCCTACTTGGGGCGCATAAGTACTAACTATGTTAATCACATGCCTACCAACTATGAGTTTGATAAACATCATCCTATCATTGACCCTTCTAACATAAACCACATACTCCCTAAGGTCCTCATCTACTAGGATGCCCATACCACTTCTATCCCTAGAACCACCTGGGTACTATAACTTATATCCATCTATGTCCCGAGCCTTGGTACCTATCCATCTGATCTCCTGAACACATGCAATATTCATATGTCTCCTCTTAATACACTTTACTAGCTCTATCGATTTCCCTGTTAGTGATCCTATATTCCTCGACCCTACCCTTAATTTGACTAAATTCGTGCCCCTCTTACCACCCTTACCCCTAACCCTCGACCCCAACCGATGATATGACCCTAATCCACCATGAGATCCTGATATCACTAAACTAAAAACTACTAACTCTCTAAGCTACAATGATCCAAACTACCGACAACAGGAAGATACCAGCAAACTGCCAACAAACAGCACTATACAACAATAATAAACAAGAGTCCAACAAAAAACAACAATATGCAACAATACAACAACAATATGCTCAGTAATATTTTCAACAAACAATATGCTAAGCAATATGTATACAACAATATACAACAAATATACAACTATAGGCAGAGGAATTAAATATGACACAAATAATTGGAGGGCAAGAAATCAAAGATAAGTAAAAGGTACCATATGACACAAATAATTAGAGTGCAAGAAATTAAAAGCTATAGGCAATAATACACTTGGAAGTATGTATATACAAGGTAAACAATAGAAGGCAAAATAATCACAGCAAAGCGATAGGCAAAACAAAGAAGGCAAAATAGTGTATATACAGGGTGAATATTCAATATTAATAAAGAAATCCAACAATTAATAGGATAAAATTGCTTAAATTGAGAAATTCAAAAATAGAGAAAAAAAAGGGGGAACGATTGAACCTGGGTCTCCGAAAATTGGTCAAAATTTGACTGCCAATGTTGGTCGAGTCCTCAAGATCGATGATTAACCATTGTGATCTTCAAGATCGATGACTGCCATTGTTGTATGAATCCTCATGATCAACGACTGGGTCTCGCCGAATAGACCCATCAATAACGAGTGAGAGATATCTCTGGCAACGTCTGAGGAATTTTATGCCGGAAAGTATGGTGGCCGCAAGAGAAAGAGTAGAGAGAGATAACATTTAGAGAGAGAATTTTCCCAAGGTATACTGAAAGATCCTTCAATATGTCAAGCTATGTACCAGAAAATTATTGAAAAATTGCTCTACCTCAATATGACAAGACTTGATATCTTCTATAGTGCTCAATTAAAACATGAAACATGATGATTTTCCTTTAGAATGATGTCACTCAACTTATCATTAAGAATCATCACTTCGTAAAATAATTCAAAATTATGATTTTCATGTATTTTATAAATAATTTCTAAAATATACAAAGACAATATACATATATATGAATGCAAACAAAGTTCACTGTCAATTCAAGACTACTTAAATTTCTTCTCGATTGCAATATCAAAATTCACTTTTACAAAGCATACTGAATCAATTTCAACACAAATGCCCACACACAACAAGTGCACCCAATATATTTATGATGATAAAAATCACCAAGTAGTCATTAAAATATACTCTAGCGCTACTCATAATTCACCAATTTTAATTGATGGAGCGATTTTCACATGTGAATCTTATTTAATCAAAAATAAATAAGCAACATACATTGTAGTAGACTATTATGGAGTTGAATAAGAATATATATAAAAGGATAGGTAACCCTAAGCACACTTCGACAATCTAGTGTCATTGATTTAGACATGGTGAGTTTAGTGGTCTGTAGTTATTGAAAATGGAGAGGCATGGGTGTGTTGTCGGAATCTAGTTGGGAAGTATGGAGCTATCATGAGTTTAGAGGGAATGGGTATAGGGATATTTTGGGAAGTTGAATTTGGTAGGGTCATTAGATGCGGGAGGTGGGGAATTAGGGAAATGGGCATATTTTGTCGAATCAAGGTATTATGGATGTAGGGTTGGATTGCATCAGTGATTAGGTAAGGGATTTGGGTTGGGTATCTATGTTAAATTGATTTAGAGTGATTGTGGGTTGGATTGGGCTTGTGTTTTTAATTTTGAAAAATCAAATATACAAGGTTTTGGAACTTACCTAAGTTATTGAGGGAGTGTTGACAGTCTATTGCACAAGCGATAGGCTATCAAGTTAGACCCGATCTTTTTACACTGGGACCGTTCATCCCTAACTGCCCGGTGGTGAGGTAGATCTTAGCAACTTTCCCCTCTCCTCTACGAAAGAAGCTGATTGAGAGTATGATGGTTAGCCCCTCAGAATCCCCATTGAGTCCAATCAATTAATCCCACAAAGCGCGAAAGCTTAAGCGAAAATGAAAGAGGAGATATCCATAGATCGAGTGGGAGAGAATGGACTGATCTAAAGAGCAGAGACCTAATTCGATAGTCCCCCTGTTCCAGCACATAGTTGTGGCGCAAAGTCCTCTTGTGCTGGCTTCGTTCAAGCCATTGCCAGCCTCATCAATTTTCTTTATCTCCTTTAATAGATAAAATCGTTCAGTACCAAATGAAAAAAAGAGGGGCAAAGTAGCTCGACTGAAAGGATAGGGGAGAAGTTTGAAGTGGCGAAGGCATATGCTACAGTAAGCAAAAAAGTCGATTGAGGTGCGAAGCAAGTCACTTAGTAGAACTATCAAAGTCTAAAGAAGGGGAGCTAAGGTTACGAAGTAAGGTCAGCTGGTTAAGGAAAGCTCGGGTTATGAAATTGATTAGCCGCTAATTAATTGAAAAATGAAAGTAATAGTGAGGCGTCGGTACGGAGTTGTGTCAGCTGTGGATATAGACTAGGCTAAGGGAAGGACTTCATCTCTGATTTTCTCTTCACTTACACCTTACACTTCAGCTAAGTTTAACGAGGCTCAGATGCAGAGCCTTCCACTGTGGATCGAGACTACGCAAAGGTAGAACACCAGGAAAACTTCGCTGACTTTATCATCAACCTTGATTTTGCTATGCTCAATAAGAACCCGAAATAGCTCCAAAGGTTCGTGTTCTGCTTCCAAAGTCAATCGTCTGTAGTTCACACTTGGGCAAAGATGACTCTCCAATGGTGGGTAGTTCCGGTAAGAGAGAGAAAGTTTGATTGATAAGGGCATTCTGTGAATGGAGGAATTGGTACAAATCTGATCTGAAGTATGTGTTGCCGCGAATCGGCTAAAAGATTTTCAATTGGCTAGGAAACCATTTCCGCTAAAGAGTTCTCTATTGAAATGTTTTTTGGCAGGTCGCTTTCTTTTGAAAAGAGGGTTTTCTCCTTTTCCGGCTCTTTTCCTCCATGCTTCAGTTGCCGAGTATGATTTGGTATAGTTTCAAAGTTTGAAGCTGGAGCGGAAGCCACTGTATCGAATAGATGCTGGAGTGGAAAGCAACTGTAAAATATAGAAAGAGGTGCGTTCAACAACTTGACTGCAAACAAAGAAAGAATAGCGAGAGAAGCAATTCGACTTTTTGCGAGAACGACTAAGCCTGCCCTGGCAAGAAATAAGATATTTGTTCTTTCTTTAACGCAATTCCACTATTCCACTTTAACATTTAAAAAAGGTTTCGAATGAAAGTCTTCCACTTAATCAATCTACTATGACACTTTGAGCCCAGACAGTTCATTAAGGATGTTCAACTGAATGCAATGAAACTTAATAAAAGCAATTGTGAGATATTATCTATTTTCTTTAAATAAAGCAATTAATTCAACTGGGGTGATCAATTTGATATTAGATTTGACTCTGACTTCCTCTCTTGAACTACTTTATTGACTTGGGGTTCTTTCTCATATCTTTCCTGCCTTTGATTTAGTTCAGTACCAGACACGAGATAAATCTTCAGAAGAATCAGGCCTTTTTCGAATAAGCCAATTCCCCTGCCCGTCTGATGCGTAGAATCAGCCGATGAGAATCCTCTTTCTTTACTTTAAGCAACTAACTCCTAATGCCGCTGCAATAGACAGAGCGTTGGATTTCTTTTCCTTCTTGCTCTTGGTTGGACAAGATTTTCATCTTCGGTCCAAGAAGGAATTTAGGTTACGATAGGAGAAAGAGTTCTATATAATTCTGGGCTATCTATGGATGAGGGAATAATTAAGTCAGAATGAATTAGTTGGTTGTATCCGGTGCTCTAACTGTCAGAAAAGCGAGAACTCAAAAATCTCCCCAAAGGTAATGCGAGAATGCCCGGACAGGGTGAGAAATTGAACATCCTGAACTAATGCTTGGTTGCCAGTGTAATGAACGATGACTTTCAACTTCAAAATGAAACTGAATGCTCTTTCACGCAACTTGACCGAAATCAAAGTAATTTGACTTTTATCCCCTTTCGAACAACTAAGCCGAGCCAGAAATTATCTTCCTTCCCCTACGCATCGTCCGGGCCAGAAATGAGATATTTTGATTTATTTGGGCGGAATCTATTAGAAAATACAAAAAAAGCAATTCTGAAAAGATATAATGTGAATGAATCAAGATTGAAGATGGGAAAAGGTGCGGAAGGAAAAGAGAATCATTCCTTTGTCTTGATGACTGCGGATCATCAATAATGATCCAGCTGGCAGCTCCACCACAAAGAAAAAACAAAGCCTCTCTCTTGATTTCATCTTGGTCGACAAGTCGCCCCATCGCCTGGTTCGTAAAGTCCCATAGGTACAGTGTTTGGGCCAACACACAAGATGAGACTTTACCACAACGATGAGTTGACTTACAGAAGTTGCTAGTCGATCTCTCTCTCCAGATGTGCGAAGTCTGAAATGGAAAGAGCAAAGCTGCGCCACAACCTGCGGGTTCGCCCCTTCTCTTCCCTTTGTTCTGATGGAAGATGACTCCTAGGCGCGCCTCAGTTCCACAACCAACCCCCCGTTGCCTATTCGACTGAACATCTCAAAAGAACCTGCATAATACGCCTAATCAATTTGAATTGAAAAAAATGTTATCCCTATTGTTACAAACATACGATTCATGGGGAGATAAAGAAATAGAGCGAACTAAGTACCTGTGTCTTACCCTTTCAAGGAAGGGGAAAAATGACATTATATATAATAAACAAATTGGGTGGATTTAAAATGAATTAGAATTAAGAAATAGTATTTTAGGGATAAGGAATAAATTAAACAAACAAACCATGGATAAATCGAAGCGACCTTTTATGAAATTCAAGCGATCTTTTCGTAGGCCTTTGCCCCCGGGGGATCGAATTTATTATAGAAACATGAGTTTAATTAGTCGATTTATTAGTGAACAAGAAAAAATATTATCAAGACGTGTGAATAGATTAACCTTGAAACAACAACGATTAATTACTCTTGCTATAAAACAAGCTCGTATTTTCTCTTTGTTACCTTTTCTCAATAATGAAAAATAATTTGAAAGGGTTTTAAAGCCAGGCTGAATTTTTCTTCACTTGAATCATAATTACAAGAATATAGATTTGTCTGAATCTAGATTTGAGTATCGTGTTGTAAGAAAACAACGAAGATAAACAAAACCTGACAAGTCGCCCTGTTGTCAAATCAAATATCAAATATCGAATAAAGTAATTAATTCAACTTGAAAGTAATTAATAAAAGTAATTAACGAAACTTTAAATAAACTTTTTAATTAGACTATGAAACTGAACGAACTGTTGTCAATTTAACATCCTTCACGCCCGAACAAGGCAGAGCCGGCAGGCTCATCTCATTTCTTGTGTAGTATCCCTGTAGGCTTATTCAACGAAGTTCTTAAATGACGTCATTCTCGACCGATCCATTTCCTCATTTGCCATCTTCGCTGGCTTCCCTTGCAAGGGAGGGGAAATTCTCTTAAACGGTGACAACTGCTCAGTGTGGTCAGCACCAATCGTGTTCGGGTATATCAATGATCAGTACCGGTGAATGGGGATAGTGATAGGCAAAAGAGAGATTTTCGTTGGTTGTTGACCAAATTGCTTTTTTAATTCAACTATGAAACTTCACGCAATTCCACTATGCAACTGAAAACTTTTCATCATTGCGTAATTAATGCAAGTATGAAACTTGAAAAAATTAATTAATTAATGAAAATCAACTTTTTAATGAAACTATGAAACTTTGACGTTAAAGAAAAGCAAGTTAATCAATCAACTATGAAACTGATTAATTCAACTATGAAACTTTTTAATTCAACTTAATCAAAGTAACTAATGAAACTGAAAAGCAAGTTTTTTTGCTCTATTGTAATGAAGAAGTTCATGTATTCTTTTCAGGAGAGCTTTGAGGGAAGAAAGTTGTCAAACATAGTATCGGAAAGGGTCGTCTTTCTCCCGATATTAAAGAGGTATCTTAACTCTTCTTTAATATGGGAGCGTAGACATTCCGGTGCAAGTTGATTATCCGGTAGATCTAGCGCCATTTCCCATTTATCAGGCTTGGGAGAGGAGGTAGACGCTCCCTCACCCAAATCCTTTCCTGCGCAATCTACCCTTTCTAACAACAATTCATAAAAGAAAAAAGAGAACGAAAGAAAAAGAGACAGAGTCCAAACGCTTTCCATAATAGGTACACGAGAAATGTCTGAATTCTTTTTATAGTGGAAATGCCATAAAGGGCGAACCAAGATCCATGATATGAAAACCAAAAGCAATATAAGTAAGAACACGAAATCCTGATGTCTTTCTAACTCCAACTCGGACAATAGAAAATTAGACAATAGAAAAACCATCTAAAGAGCTTTATCTCAATCATAATTGCTAAAATAGTGAAAAAAAAACTATCGCAGAAAATTCCAGTAAAAAGGCAACGGGTTTTGATAACATTGGAGAGGAATTCTAATTAGGACAAATTCCAATGTGAAAGGTAAGGATCTGAGATAAGTCCTTCTTTTTCTCTTACTATTTTGATAGAGGAGACAACCCACACTGAACACCAACCCTCAACTATACTTGATCAAATCAACATCTTCGTTTGTTCTTTTTCAGGATTTACTACACATTGGAATTTCCATCAACTGATCAATGGTTACTTCTGCTGATGCTACAACAGTATGGTACCAAGAGAGCCATTTCAGCCACTCTTTCACCCGTCTGAGTAAAATAGTGCGTTCAAGGATTTCTCTCTCACCATCAAAGACCAACTCATTTGGAAAGAGTCATATCTCCTTAGGTGTTATTCATAATCTATTATCTTTCCCGGATTGAGAGGTTTAACCCAATTCAATATTCGAGAGGTAATAGATGTGACCTGTGTGGTTTGCTTGCAGCCGCTTTCAGTCTTTCTCAACGTTTATATTGAGAGGGAGTGATAGGGTAAAGGGGAAAGGGTTGGTGGTATAGACAGAGGAGAGTGCAATTTAGTAACTGAACGTTGGGTGTTAAATATTTGATTTGTTTCAAGCAATTGACAAAAGCAAGTCATTGTGTAATTAAATCAAGTATTCTACTTAACGCGAGAATGACTAAGCCGGGCTCAAAGTGGAATCTTTGGTCGAATGAGTGATGCCCCAAAGGGTATCACGAACGAAAGCAGTTGCTTGGTTGAGACAACGAAGGGGAGTCCTTCTTTCTTCGCTTCGCCTTCCGACTTTCCACTTCAAAATGAAATTGAAACAAAGTAATTAATTAATGAAACTATGAAACTTTTTCATTCCACTATGAAACTTGAATCACTTTTTCCTTTCTCTTATTATCTATTTCATTAACGAGTCTCATACATACAAAGATCACGGTAGTTCATCTCCTTCCGAGCTCACATTCATTTTTCAGTGTATGCTTCCCATCTCTATCTTTCTACCAGCAGGCACATCTGTCCTTTGCGTTGTCGATAATGAATGAAAGTCAGTCTCACCCCCTTGTCACTTAAAGGGAAATATAAAGAGAAGGAGCCATCGTTCGCTCATAATTTGTGTGTTAAGCTTCTCAATTTGATTTAATAAATGATTAGCATCTCTTTTTTTCGTTCAAGAAATAGTTTATAGATGGTGTGACTCTCTTAGAAGATCTTCCTTTCTTCTCTTTTCTTCTATTATATTAGTTAGCTTGGATTGAGAAAGCTCCACCCAATAGCGCTTAGCCATGTGTAGACCGAAATGGTCTCGCTAAGTCGGTCACTGGTAGCCTAAGAGCAAGTCAAAACTACGAGAAGTGGATGCAATCATGTGTTTTTTTATCTTTGCTTAATACATGCCAGTCAAAGAGATGCTCAATGATATCCCTTGAAGCCAGAAGGTAACGTAGTAACCATTGGACCCCAGGTTCCTAGCTGAAGGGTGTTGTCCGAAAAGATGGACCCGGGCGTTGAGTTGCGGCTCCATGATGGATGGTAAGCGCTGGTGGCGAAGAGTTCCCTGTAGGTTGATTGGGTAGATGAAGTGATAGGGGGAGAAACCGTTCTGTCCTTCTAGTTGATAGGGATAGGGGGAGACTTGTCAGCTAGCTAGCACTTTCACCCACTATGAACATCATCACAAATGTTTGCAGACACCGACCTACACACCCGACACCAAAACTAACGGCCCATCAAGTTATCAATGGTCCATTAGTTTCTACCATAACAAAACTTTAGAGATCATGTAGATTATGTTCACACCTGACACTAGAACTGATGGCTCATTAGACCTAAAGACCTGCTCCCTTATCACACTACTAATTTATCAAGAAAATAAAAAAAAGTTTATCCTAAATATGTACACAAATATTAGGTTATCCAATATGCTCAGAGATCCAATAACAATAGACATTTATGTGATCACATTCTTGTCATAACCATATATGTGAGCTTAACTCATCGAAATTATTCTTATAAAACATATGTGAGCTTAACCCACTGATAATTTCATAAAAATCAATGCTCATGAATGCATATGCCATGAATGTTATAAGAATAGCAATGCGTAATATAGATTCAATCAAAATCAACAATATAATATGAATTTCAAGAAAATCCATAAGTAAAATCCCATTCAAATCACAATTTAGATTACCCATGCTTAAATCAAACTTTAAAGGGACAATGAATATTCAAATATTCATAATAGTTAAGTAATTCAATGTATTATGGCTTAAATCAACTTAAAATCAACAATAAAGCATAGCTCATACTTCAATTGAATTTAATAAATAATAATATTTAAAACTCATATTTAAAGTATACAAAATTTCATGAAATTCAAGTAAAAAGAGCTTGGCCTTCTTGGTTGAAAGGGACCAAGAATCAACCCCACATACCTTAGCTAATGAAGAAGTTTCAAGAAGATATTTGAAGAAGAATAAGTCTTCCCTCGATTCCCAAGCTTAGATTCACAAGAGTCCTTTAAGAGAGTATTCTTAAGAGTGTTCAATATAATTCCAAGTGTAGGAATGAATTTGAATGAAGGAATAAAGTATATATAGGTCATTCGAAAGTCCTTAGGTAGTATAAAAGGTCACAAAAGACCCTTAGGATAAACTATAATTACGAAAATTTCATTAATGAAACGAGTTGAAAAATTAAAATTTTCGTCTCAAGGAGGACCATATGGTCTGTGACATGCCATACGGACTGTATACATGTTCGTGATCCTACACTTGGAAAACTTTCACATGATGAAGGTCCGAAACGGTAATCCCATACTTAGAATTTTTTCAAGGTGTCATTCATATGGAGGTTGGTACAGACTATACCAAACCACACGGTCTGTGTGCCCCCTCCATCCCACCTTTCTTAGAAAATTTATTTCACGATGAAATTCTGAGATGGTGATTCAATACTTAGAAAAATTTCACTTCGAAATTCATACGAAGAGATAATGGGCCGTACCACCCATACGGACCGTATACTTGGCTGTCCCACTTTACTTCGTCTCAAAACTATGGAGTTTCAAGAATAAGGCTACTGTGAAACCTCACACGTACGTGTAGGGTCTATGTGTGGCATGCCTTAGTCCAAAACTCCATGATTAAGCTCTAACACCCCATATAAGGTCAAGGGTCACTCCAAAGAGGCCCCATACATCCGTATAGCCTTATACGGACCATGAGGGCTCCCATGAAGCATCACCTTGGTCCAAAATTTTCTAAAACCAAAATTTCCAAACTCCAATGAGGTCTTACAATGTTTGAGTCCTTACATTTTCATCTCAAGTTATGGACTACGAAGAGGGATACATGTGTTTTAAGTAAGTCTATCAGTATGAAGGGTGACCTAAGACCCTAATATGATATGGATTATAATAATGAAAGGCTTACACCCACTTACATAGATTATACAAAATGAGCTATTATCTTAACAAGGGTCTTATGAATTGGATTGCTTAACTTGCTTTACCTTTCCTACATGACGTATTTATGAAACTATGTGCTATGACTTATGACAAGTTTTATGAATCAGTGATATGATTTTATGATACATATCTTGTGAGATTTGACTTAGCACCAAATGAGGTTTTGAGGTCAGAGGTCGACCTATGGGGTCCTTATATAAAGCTTCTAATCTCATAATTACTTGTCAACATAGATTTATGTTGTTAATATGGATTGACTAGTGAATCCACATATAGTATTATAATTATGCCACTCAGTTATCGGGGTAGAGTTCTACCTTGAACATTGACTCCCTTTTTTGTGATGTACGAGTAGACATTGGGATTCCATGTTATAGGATTCCATATTATAGCTCGTATGGTCTTATTATCGTTTATGGTTACTTCTCACATATGTGTGGTACTTTATGACTCGTTACATATTTACTATGCTTTTTCATCTCATACTATATCATGAGGTTTAATGGACTTATATTAGATGTTTACTTTACATTGCATTGCATTGCTTACATACTAGTATATTCAAACATACTAATACATATATACTTCTTTACCTACTTTATGTCGTAATGTAGGAATGGACGATCACCATCCACCTCACTTTTGTGGCTAGAGTTGGAATTCATTTGAAGACTTTTGTTGAGTCCTCATCATGCTTTGAGCACAAACTTAAGGATATCTTTACTTTGTTGTTCTAGTTGGAAACATTATGAGGCTATTTTCTTGTTTTACTTTCCTTGAAGATAGCTAGGGACATATCTTAGCCTCACATATCTTAGTATGTTAGAGGCATTATTGAAAAAATCATGTGTGGAGTCTATGTTGTCTAGTTACTTTTCTTATGATATTATGCTTAAGACCTCTTTGTTGATCTTTCGCTTGTTAATTGTTTATTTCATTACCTATGATTGCTTATGATATGCTAAGAAGGCTAGGTTGCGATTTTTTTGGGAATCTCAATCATCGTGTCATGCCTAGGACCTAGCTTGGGTCATGACACTCTTGCACTGCAACTATCAAAGAACTCATTTCAAAGACGAAAAATTGTTGTGATGGACGTGCGACGCATGAAAAAGCAAACCAAAGTATGTGATGAACCTCACGACGCTGGGCTCATGCCTCACAATGGAATCCCAGCCACACCCTTATGTTATGATGGACATAACAAAGACGAAAATTGTTGTGATGGACGTGCGACGCATGAAAAAGCAAACCAAAGTATGTGATGAACCTCACGACGCTGGGCTCATGCCTCACAATGGAATCCGTGCCACACTCTTATGTTATGCGAAATCAGATTTGACAAAGTAGGGCCAACTGAGATTAGAATTTTCTTTCATCTATTGTAATTAGATGACAAGAATGATATTTTGAGGGTGACAGTCTACAAATAGGAAAATAGGTTTCATCATTCTTTTCTACAAACTATTACATAATTGTTCTTAGTTTTAATTATTGCTTTCATAAAAGGTTACTGTGGTAGGAATAATTGCAAGAGCAGCATTCATCAAAGGTTTTGTTTATTTATATCTTAACTAGTAAAATTGCATGCGTTTCGCATGGTCATCAAAGATAATAATTAATTAATATTCTATATGACAAGGAATCTGTCCCCTCCTCCGGGTCTGGGCTCTGGTCGAGCGTAGTCAGCCAGCTTTGTGACTTTGCTTAGCACGCCACTTGACTTAGAGGATAGGAGCGGAAAGCCACTTGACTGACAGGAAAGGAATGCAAGTGAATGAATCCCATCCCCTAGCGAGTGAAGTCGTGGTTGACAAACCAATCATCGGAAGCAACATCGGAATGAAGAAGAATTTCTCTTCTATGATTGATCGATATAAACATCAACAACTCAATAATTAATTAATATTCTATATGACATGTTATAAATTTGATTAAGATAATTGAAGTACTACATTTTTGTATTTATGCCAATAAATTTTAAGCATAATAATTCATGTAAATTTGAAGTTCTATCGTACACATGAAGAAGAAGAGGCGAATTTATGATTCTCTTCTCTTAATTTAATATTTTTTTTCTAAGGGTGGACAAATGCTCATGTATTTAAACAAAAGGGGAATCTATGTGTTCATATTCAGTTCAAATACTCGTTAACAAGTGAAATATCTCGCTGCAATTCTAGCTTATTCATTTTCATCCACATATAATTCACGCATAAAGTAAAGTTCTTTAATTGTGGCAAGTAGAAACATAGAGTGTTCTCATTTTTAGGACTTAAAAATTCTTTAACTTAACATATATATTATTTGACCACTACAGTAAATTGGTAAGAAAAAATAATTACTGGATTAAAGAACAATTGATTATATACTTGGGAATAATTATAATTATTAATAATAATAGAACACGACACCATAGTTGTTAAATCATTACTTGATGATTTGGGAAAAAAAATACAAAACCTGTAATATATAGGTGATTATTTCAAAAACTTGTAAGTTCAGAAATTATAATTAATCAAAATATATTAGAAAATAACTAATTTCTATTTTTCGTTAAATATGAATTTGAGTTTGTTGAAAGAATGACAATTTTGAAGAGTCATTCGAATATGACTTTTATGTTGATCGATCCAGAAGGATCGATTGTTCTTTATAGAGTATAACCTTAGCAAAATATATATATAACGTTATTGTCGGGAATCACATTATCAAGCTTCATTAAAAGTAAACAAAAATAATATAATAGTCTATTTTATTTTAACTTAATCGCACTTCTAACAACATGTAAGGTTTGTCATGTTCTCTTTCTTTGAATTCAACGTCTATATCATGTCCTTCCCTTGCTATATTACTTTCTATTTTTTTAAAAATTAATATGGCCAAAGGACTTTTTATTTCACATCACAAAATTCTTTTACATATCGTAAAATGCTACTACATTCTATAGTTAGATGTTGGCTTTAAAAAAAACCTCCAACTAATGCTTGGAAACCAAAAAAAAATCAAACCAAAATGGGTGTAGTATTATTCAAAATTAACAGTCCCATTTACCTAGCTTGAAAAAAAAAAAGTTGCCAAAATCTAAAGCATACGACATTCTGTGAAATACAAAATGGTTTTCAGAATC
The DNA here is from genome assembly GCA_025642045.1 of Solanum sejunctum. Lineage (NCBI taxonomy): Eukaryota > Viridiplantae > Streptophyta > Magnoliopsida > Solanales > Solanaceae > Solanum > Solanum sejunctum. The sequence goes on along the minus strand of JAOTQJ010000011.1, from coordinate 6,252,759 downwards.
TAAAACATAAGACATTCCGTTGGACTTTAATATAAATATAAAGGAGAAGATGAGAGAACTCCAAAAAAAGTGAGAAAAAGATTAAAAAGAAAAGCAACATTCTTCTAATAAAAAGAGTTAAAAAAAATATCCTTTCAGTTTATGTAACATAGCACATTTAATATGTTTAAGAAAGTTCAAAAAGTTATCTTTGGCCATTAGCCATAGCGTCATTCGAAAGTTGCATCCCCATATATAATCTTCCCTATTATGTCCAAAATCTCTTCCTTTTTGAAAAAAAAACTCTTCATGAACAAAATTCAAGCTCGAAACAAATGAAAGGGATCAAGATACCTTTTAAGTTTTTTTTCTCAATGATTTCTCATAATCCGTTAAACTGGAAAAAATCAAATATTGAAACAACAGGAAATTTTCAAATGTACAAAGTCTACCAAAGAGTAATAAAAAAATTTTGACAAAAGAATACGATAAAAGAACAGATGACTTATCTCATTACCATTGTCTATGAAGAAAAGGGCAAATGAACATTCACTATATAGATATATTTGAGAGTAATTAAATGTCACAAGTAGACCATAGCATAAAATATTAGAAATTTCTATTTTATGGACTCACATATTAATATATATGTAGATATGCTATTATTAGAGTAGCCCATTATATGATCTAATAAACTAATAAAATATGAAAGTTTTGGGCCTTAAGGTTAAACATTTATTTTATGGGTTTATAATTTAGATAATTTAAAAATCTATGAACCTTTTTTTAAGTCTGATGGAGGCTTATTGAAAAGGTACCCGTTAAACCTAAAAGTGTACCTATCAAGTTATATAAGGATCTAGTCCGTTCTATCCCATCTTTGAGAAGAAACAAATTAAGAGCAGTATCAAGACTTAGAACGTCTTATCTTTCGTCAATCAAGATTTTTTTCATGGATAAAGGTTAATATCCTTTAATTTTTATGAATTTAAATTCGTATCTAGTGATTTACTTGTGATTTTAGATGAATTTCTTTAAGTTTTCCAACATAGAAAACTTAAGTAAACTTACTAAAAGAAAATCTATTTGAAGAATGTGTATGCCTGTATAACATTAATTTGATCATTTTCATTTAAGTTGGACACTTTATCTATGTCAAGATGATGCTATAACCTCCATTGAACGTGTCGATTTCTTCAACAAACTTGTAATAGGAGATGGATTAGAAGAAATGGCATGATACCTTCTGCTATCGAAATTACATCACTGTCGTGAGGAAACTATAAAACCTACCATTACCCGGCACTACAAAGCATAACTTGCAGTTTGCCCTATCAAGCCAAATTCAATATCACAGGTGAATTCAATCTCTGCAACAAACATGTTAATTACCTTACCAAGAGTAGTTGATGTATCTGTGACGAATGGTTTATGAAAAAGCAATAACATGTGCCAAGTAAAAATTGTTTATTTCATAGTGACATTTGAAACGTGAATAGAAAGAAACCAAAATTTTGTTGAAACAAAGTAGAAATATTAATTACCTTGGGCAAGTGGGATGAAGAGAGGAAAAAGAGAAAGACGTGTGGGGATGGAGAAAAGAGGGAGAGGAGTTTTACTGAAGAAGGAAAGAGGAACCGTTACAATTAAATAGGGCGAAGATTAAAAACCATCATTTTACGAGACACGTTCTTTAAGTTTTTTTAAGCAAAAAAAAATATAATGATAAAAAAAGAGTAAAAGAACAGTTAAATTTAAATAGGTATCAAGGTGCCATGTAGGTGGTTTCCCAATCTTTTTCTTATATATATATATATATATATATATATATATGATGTTCTTTAGTTGTTTCAATTACTTTTATTATTATTAGCAACAAGTTATAAGTAGCTAAATGTCATTACTGTGGTTATGGAATCTAGAGTAGAGATAAATATTATGGATTCTTCACAATAAAATCTACGCATAACGGGATGATCGTTGTTTATTAAGATTCTTTCATAAAAATTACTTTTTTTAATATTGCAAATATTTAGAACTCGTCCATATTTTCACTTGCTTAACAAAAGAAGTTAAGATTATCACAATAAATCATTAACAGGGATTTGGAGCTACCAAACCCATCTAATAACTTGAGCTAGAGATAGAATAATTACTTTTGAGGTATATGATAACAAATTAATTCGACATCCATGTATTTTAATATGGTGAAATTAGATGATCGAGAGGTTTAATTGGAAGATTATAGATTTGTCAATTTTTCATGATGAACACACTCGAATGAGTTGATAGTGACTTATCTTGATATCTAGAAATCATAACTCTCAATTGTCTTTAATATTTGATACAAATATCATAGTATAATTTAGATAATAAACTTCCATTTAAAATAGCAGTCATTAGGATATTGTAAGTTGTCACACGTCAATTCGAACCCAATCTTACAGGTTGTAGGAATTCATTTAAGTTGTCGAATGCAGGTTTATGGTCAGTGTTTGCACTTGATTGCATATGAGGCTGCTGTCACAACAACGCTATGACTGGTTGTTTCCATACGCTCAACAACTACCATCTCGTGAGATACTTTGCTTGCATATACAAAAAATATGTTTTATAACTCCAATGGGATGCGTTACTAAAGAATTAATAGAAAAATCAAATCTTTTGTCAGGCAATACACTTGCATGAATTTTTTTTTAAAAAAATGGAGTGTCAAAGAATTATATTCACAATTCACTAAAACTTCAGTCAGGAAATTAAAATGCTTCGTCTGAAAGTTGCTTGCTTCTCGTACCACTCGGAACTTACACACTTCAAGAAGATTGCAAAGTTGGTCAGACGTTGATCTTACCAACGTAAGCTTTCTTACCACATATTTAAAGATTTAAAATCCGATGCTAGAAGTACTCAAAGTCGATATATGAAGAATCAGTAGAAGTGCTTTTGCTTTTATCATGACTTTCAATATCTGGCATCTTCTTATATGAACAAGGAGCTGACGCTTCTTTACTGGCATACTGAGCAAAGTCGACAGGTTCAGGTATGGAGGGAGGAACAGCACTTCTCACCAAAGCCCAATTAACGCCCTCGAAGAATGGGTGCTGTTTTATCTCAGTAGCACCCCTCTTATATGCAATTCTCTTATGTGGCTCTTTCACGAGGAGCCCTCTTATAAGATCACGTGCAATAGCACTCACTTGCGGAGTTTCTGGGAATCTCAAAGGCTGTCCGACAACGTTGAAGAGTGTGGCACGATTTCCAGAACCTTTAAAAGGTGTTGTCCCATGCAGAAGTTCATATAAGAATATGCCAAAAGTCCACCAGTCAACTGCACTACCATGCCCCTCTCCGCGAATTATCTCGGGGGCTAAGTACTCATGGGTGCCAACAAAGGACATGGAGCGCACATTAGTGGGCTCTGCCATAAGCTCAGGGAGTGATCCTCCCACAAATAGTCCAAAATCTGATTTAGACTTGCGATTCTTTCTGGTAGGGAGAATGTTACGAGGGAAAAAAGTCGAGGGCTGAATACAACCTTGGACTGCATTGTCATTGTCTAAAATGCCGGATCCACTGCTGGGATTCCCTCCTCCTCCATGTACAGATGAAGACTTTACAAGTGTTGGATTGACAGAGCAACGGAGGGATAGGTCGAAATCAGACAACATTATATGACCCTCATCTCTCACTAGTACATTTTCTGGCTTAAGATCCCTGTAAACAATTCCTAGCATATGCAGATACTCAAGTGCCAACAACACCTCTGATGCATAAAATCTGCAAAAATCATATCAAGCCATTTCAGAGACTACAGAAATCAAATTTGTAAGTAGATAGAAATCAATATCAATATGAAATAGAAACAAATAAAGCATGTCCACATATCGAACACATATCATATAACTACAGAAATGATCTTATCAAAATACTTGTACTAATAAACAGGATCATCAGAACTAGTAGTAATACTTATCAAATGAGTGTGATAGAGATGGCATAGGTACTAACCTAGACGCTTCCTCAGTAAAATGCTTATTAGGCTGCTTTTGGCGGAGGGTATGCAGGTTACCTCCACTGCAGAACTCCATGACTAAGCAATAGAACTTGTCAGTTTCAAAGTGAGAATATAAGGTGGGCAAGAATGGGTGGTCAAGTAGACCAAGAATCTCCCTCTCTGTTTGTGCTCTGAGTAATTTATTTCTACTTGCAAGAGATCCTTTATCCATCACTTTCATTGCAAAGAAGGCATTTGTTCCCCTGAGTTCCACAAGATACACACTTCCAATATCGCCATATCCTAGACGCTTCAATAACCGAAAATTGCTTAGACCAAGGGGAGGTCCACCTCTGCCAGTAGCAGAATTAACCGCATCCCATCGAACATCACCACCAGTATGTGGCTTCAGGGGTGTAGTACCACTGGAGCTAGTCTCTGTGCTGTCACTAGCTTTGCTGGGATGGAATGTTTCTTCTAATGACATGTTGCTCATCTGCAAATACATTCAAATAAACAACAATCACTATTGCTACGTCTAACTGCCAAAATAATCAACATTAAAAATATGAATCCGATTTCTCCATTTAAATAGATAAGAATTGCTGCACGTGATGAAGTCGGGTAAAAATGGTGAATACGATACAGAATAAAATTGACCTCAGGTAACTCTAAAGGTGTCGGCTTCGTCGACATTGTAAAAATTTCAACCAAAGAACCTGAAGAATAAAAAAGATTGATTCAGTAACGATGCCATGAAGACAAATTCTATACAACAGATGGTAAGCTGGGTATTTTACGACGGAATTCTTTTTCTTTTTGATTGAGATTGAAATATACATTAAGCAAATGCCTTCTAATTCAAACAGAATTTATGAGCAATCTCATCATTGGAAAAATAAAATTTAATAAGGTGTTGATCTAGGAATTGAAGAAGATGGAATTGCCAATTTCTGAGCAATGCCAAAATGTAACAAGAAGGACATAATGCGAACCAGAACGCTGGAAGATAATGTCCTTTCAAGTAGTCAAGGTCATTAAAACAAAATGGCTAATTCATTCATATGTGATCTAGCTGTGAGCATTTTCATTCTATAGACTAGCACGACGCAGGTGGTTCAGAACGGTAAAGATCTCTCCTGTAAGTGGTCTGTTGTTTTTATTTTCCACAACGGAAATTGATACTACTGGTAATAACATTTTCTTCTTTCTCTATTATTTTTAAGAAATTATTCTGAATGTCAAAAAAGAAGTAGGAAAAAATTGATTTCCATATATATGTTATGGAAATGGATGGAAAGAAAGGAGAACCACTACAGTGTTGTAAGAGGAAAGATGGAGAGGTGGAAGCGGTAGCCTAAGAATCGCCATTTATATCTGACATTATAGTCGGATGATTCACAATGCATTGGGTTGCATCTCCACTTACAACGTCGATTTATTGTTCATTTCATTATATTTTCCCATTAGGATTGAACAAGCATGTCCTCAATACAATATGAGGCCTAAAACCAATTTTTTTTTTTAAAAAAAATGTTATACTTAGTTAATAATTATTTATCTATATTTTATCTTTACAAAATTTTAGAATACATAATGACTAATATTTTATTTCAATTATTAATATAGTTTTTTTTTAATGATTCCTAAGACATGAATAGACATATATAAATTATTATACATTACATATTTGCAAGGCCCCGCATGCTAAAAGGTCTAAATCCAGAAAGAAAATGCAATATTGAGTTCTCGTGCACCGGGGTACGAGTCCATCTATGGCTTGTGATTGGGATTACGAGTCGTAGATAGGTCTCGTAGGTAGAGAAAAGACTTGGTGAAATTTTAAAGTTGGGAGATGGTGTATGTCACACCCCACCCCGGGGGTCGTGACCAGTGCCCGATAGGGGCACGCAAACACTTACTAAGCCAAATTCCTTTATAACCTAGCCCGAAATTCTACAGA